>JAMPIV010000906.1:0-527500 GCA_024509875.1 Oreohelix idahoensis
AAGTCAAAGTAATGTAGGGATAATAATGGTGAAGTTGTAACGTTTCGTTTTCGCCCACGCCAGCAATCGTATGGATTTTAGCAGGCCGTCTTGTAGAATAAATAGTACTATTGTTTTCTAATGCCTTGGAAAACTATTTATAACATTTTGAGACGAAAGGTTTATTCGTCCAGAAGGAATGCAAGAGAGAGAGAGAGACGGAAAAATGAAACTTTTGGCACGTGTTGGTTTGAACCACAAAATTGTCAGCGAGCGAGCGATATCGCTAGCGGCAGATTTAAAAATACAACGAAAAGCCAATATTTGTTCGTTTGATAGTCACGCAGTTTGACATATATACTGTTCAAAAAAAGAAACGCAACTTTTTTGGTGTTACTTTTATAAAAGATATTCGCTGATTGGACATCAGTCAACCTATCGATTGTGTCCACCTGGTCATTAACTTCTCGTGGTTACCTGAATTGTACTCACCTCATGATTCGTGAGGTCATGAAAGAGGTCAATGTCAAAACAACATTTTTGACAATAACTCGTGACAGTTTCATGAGAATCCAGTGAAACGTACTGAACACAAAACTCTCTGACCATATTATTGAATGCCTATAAAAGATTGACGCTCCTCGAATAAATTCAGTTGAAAATTCAATGCGCAAGTATGGCTCATCTCACTACAGAACAACGACTCATCATCATTGGACGTTTACAGACTGGACAGTCACAAAGTGTAGGGGCCAGACAATTTAATGTGGTTAGAAGCACCATTAGTCGCCTTTGGAGGCGATTTCAAGAAACTGGCTCAGTGGCAGACCAGCCGCACAGTGGAAGACCGAGAGTCATAACTCCTGCCGAAGACCGCTTCATACGGCTGCGTCACCTCAGGAATCGACTTGCATCTGCGTCCTCCACAGTCCGGTCAATGTCACCAGCTCGTTGAATTTCAGATCAAACGGTAAGGAACCGGCTGCACGACTCTGGTCTTTGGGCTAAAAGACCCTACAGAGGTCCTGTTCTTACGGACCGGCATCGCCAGAACCGACTGCAGTGGGCGAACCAGCATCGTCAATGGACCGCTGGGAATGACTGGAGACGGGTTTGGTTTAGTGATGAATCATTTTTTGAGCTCCAGCGACACGATAGACGGAGAAGAGTTTACCGCAGAGTCCATGAGCGCTACGCCCAGAACAGCGTTGATGAAACTCCTCCGCATGGTGGTGGAGGT
Source organism: Oreohelix idahoensis (assembly GCA_024509875.1). NCBI lineage: Eukaryota > Metazoa > Mollusca > Gastropoda > Stylommatophora > Oreohelicidae > Oreohelix > Oreohelix idahoensis. The sequence goes on from JAMPIV010000906.1 coordinate 1,220, forward strand.
GTACTGATGTGGGGGGGGAGGAATCAACTTCATGGGAAGAAGTGACCTGGTGCAAATGGAAGGACGCCTGAATGCCCAACGATACTTCGCTGAAATTCTTCGTCCTCACGTCCTTCCACTTCTGGCCGCACGAGGGTCGATTTTTCAGCAAGATAACGCTCGACCTCATGTGGCACAACTCACCACCCAGTTCCTCGCTGACAACAACGTCCAGACCATTCCGTGGTCAGCCATGTCATCAGACATGAACCCCATAGAACACTTATGGGACGAACTTGACAGACGACTCCGCCAGCGAGACGTGACTCCAGCCAATCTCAGACAGTTGTTTCTTGCACTGCGGGAAGAGTGGGCAGCCATCCCACAACAACAGATCCAACGGCTAATCGGATCCATGTCAAGGAGATGTCGTTCTTTGATAGAGGCCAGAGGAGGCCATATACCTTACTGAAACGGAGGCCTCAGTCGCAAAGAATAAAAGTCCAAACCAAATTTAATGAACATCATTTCATTGTTAAAGTCTGAAAGTTTCTTCATGCCAAGATTGAAACATTAATTCCGTAAAAAAAATTTTGGTACAAGTTTGAAATTTGGTGTCCATTACCACAGCAATAATGTTGCGTTTCTTTTTTTGAACAGTATATAGCCACACACACAGCGAAGTGTCTGCCAAGTAGCAAAATTTTCTGACGTAACCAACTTGTTGTTTCGGTTTGAACAACGGAAAGGAGGGGGGAAAGATGGTGGATTTATATAAAAGTAGAAATTGCCAAATAATATGGAAAATATATGGAATTCCTAATTACAAGGATTAGGACCATAAAACTTAGTTATTTTGATAGAATATGATCTTCTGATTAATAATATGTTTTATTCTTCAAAAACGCCCAATTAATAGTAGAGATATTGCCACAATACTATATTGGTTCGTACAGACTGACAAGCAGACCCTCGTATTTGCATTCACGATCGGTGACAATTTTGTGCACGCGGTGTTGAAAAGAAGCAGAAGAGGGAGGGTCAAAGTCCAAAGGGGGAACTTTAGGAGGGAGAGGCAAATGTATTAGGCCAAAAAGGAAGTCTATTTTTAACTAACGCCAAGATCGGGACGGACCGACAGACAGAGGTACCCCGAAATTGGGCTGTAATTTTGGCTTTATTTTCAAATTGAAGTCAGAATTGGGAATCGTCCGATCCCATTGGCCAGCTTAGCTAATATTGAGAAAAAAAGTTGAAGGCTCGACGGCATTTGAATTATTACTGTCCATTGAACAGGACGATTGAAAGTCTGTGAAGTGTGACTTGCCTTATTAAATATATATATATATATTAAAGTAAAAGTAAAAGACGTCATAGTCCAGCCAGTGGCAAGTCTGAAGTTGTGCCAATTCAACGTACATGTGTGTTTTCATTGAATTTATGGTAAGACAGAAATTATTAATATTTTATTTAAAAATGTGAGTGTGAGATACTGCCATATGACAAATATTACGACTGTAAGTACATAGACTAGGTCCCTAGCCGACTTCTGCAGAGCCTAGAGATTGATCCATCATATAACAAGCTACAAGAGATGTGGAACTAAAATATTTTATAGGTTGTAACCATGGATCATCTCACCTATCATATTTAATAGAAAAAGATCATTGATAATGGCAGAGGTGTTGCAGCCATTAGGGGAGAGGAATGTGAAACTGGTACTACTTGTTACATCATTTGTGCGGATGAGCTGGGTTGGTCAGAGAGAGCTGACCCATGTCTGTTATTTTAAATATATTATATATTATTGTTTGTAAAATTGGTGGATTAGATATTATGTTAAGACAGAACATAATTTTCATGTTACAGGGTTTTTGCCTGGCACTAGCCCAGTGCCAGATTTCTGAGTGAAGAATTTGAGAAGACTGGGTATTCCAGTAGTGATAGATGTACACGCTGTCTACCCTATTACTTTTGGACAAGTACAACAGTGGCCGTTGGCCGGAAAGACAACTATCTTCTATCTTCAAGGGCCAGATAAGTACAAAAAACCTGGCCCGAGGAAATTCATCAACTATTCCACCAGATAATAACTGAACTGTATTAGTAATAAAGACTTTTCCACCAATAAACATGTATAAAGAGAAAAGAAACTTTAGGAAGACAGACCGGGTATGATGTGAACACCCCGACCCGCCATCCAGTACAAATTAAAATTAATATAGGTTTAGTAACATCATTATTAGATTTTACAGTATCTGCTTGGACAGTTTGTCCTTTTTGTTTGATTGAATTGAATATCTAGATGTATATATATATATAAATTGATTTCATTTGATTTGACAGTCCTGACCAAAAGAATATTAGGTTCAGGACTAATAAAACTGTAAAAAAGATTTTCTAATACCAAACTTAAAACACAGTGTTAGTCGAGTTGATCATAGAACTTAATATTTGTGAGTGTCTTGAGTACTGGGTTACCATCACACCACAATTTCATTATCCTAGACATTAGACGTAGCTATCAGACATACTAGTCTAAAATAAGTCTGAGTGAGATCTTAGGGTGGTAGCAGAAAGGCTACCTGAGAACACACCTCATCAATTGTTATACTCAGGGGCCTTCACAGCTTGATCTCACTCAGTTACACTATAAAAATAACCACAACAGTCATAACATCTAAAACCACCACAAGCAATACAAGCACTAAGTAATGCACACGAATGTAGCCAACTAGATATAGCAGAAGAAATATTTCTCCTTAGCACACACCTAAATATCAGAGGCTGCACAGTACTAATAGCATGGATACCTTCACATGTGGGAATAGAAGGAAATGAGGTATCAGGCAAGGAAGCTAAAACAGAAAGAAGCAGCCTTAACCACATAAACACATGATTGGGCTCAACAGAGATCAAAAGCATAATAACAAGTCTAATTGCAATGGAATTGACAAAAGACTGGAAACAAAGCCAGAAAGCTAGACATGCCTATAAGCTGCTGAAAGATCCCACACAAACATGTCAGATAAATAGAGAATAAAAAATTCCATGCAATAAAAAGCTTATTAGATTACAACTAGGAATAGGATATTTTATGATTGAGGAACCCCACTGTGAAGCATGTCTTGAGAAAAATACCATAGCTCATTATGTGCTAACATACAAGAAATATGATGAGCAAAGAAAACCACTTAAAGAATATTTGAAAGCACAACACTCACTATCACTAGAAAATGCGCCAAAAGTTGACCTACCCAGGGAACTACAAAACATAATAAAATTTTATTTCACTACAGGAGTAAAATAAATTTCAAAACAATACAAAGCAGTGCATTCCAAATATAAATACAAGAGTTAATATCAAGGGCAATAAATAAGAAGGTGGTATACAATAAATCAGCACCCAAACATCACAAGGCTCGACAAAGTGAAGGGAGATATACTAAAAAAACAGGGAAGAGATATTCAAACAGATCTTAGAAAACGCCACACCAAACGCCAGAGAATTCAGTGTGGAAAAACAACAAATGAAAGGTACTATATGGAAAAAGGAACACTATATACCCAAATTATAACCCATATGGGGTTGAATCGGGTATCCCATGCATAAATCAAAATTCAGTGGTTTGTGTTAAGTCCTAAAATCAACAACAACAACAACAGCTTCAAACTTTCATAAATGGATGTTTGCTTAGCACAGAAGGATTGAAGTGGTATGACAAGATCAGTAATGTGGAACTGATGACAAGAGCTAGACAAGTGGCTAGAATTTTCAACTCAAATGTCGAGTCAGTCCTATTGTATGGCTATGAAACACGGAGAACAATAAAAACAACAACCAAAACACTTCAAACTTTCATAAATGGATGCTTGCGCAGCATAGAAGGCTCGAAGTGATATGACAAGATCACTAATGTGGATGTCGTAGATTTCCGATAGGAGAATTAAGACTAGGTTTGGTCCCTTCTGAATAGGTTTGAATGGGTGATAGACTCAGTGAGAGTTAGTGAAAGGTAATAGAATTTCCACACACGTGAGATGATAGATTTGATATAGTGGCTGTCTCTGAAAGCGAAAAGAATTCTTCTCTCTCTCACCTATCTTCTACAACAGTTGTTACAGCGTCAGACAGACTACACCAATATACATATTACGTATATTTCTATCACTCACAGGCACGCACATACACGTGACGACAGGTAAACACACAGACGTGGGAAAACTATAACAATGATATATATATATTATCTAGAACGAGCTGACCAAACACGATTATTTGGTTCAAGAGCGATTTTATTATCAGGAAAAAATCGGCTCACAACATCAAAGAAAGTACATCAAGGAAAATACATATACACATAGTCATAAAAAATCAAGGAAATGTTGCAAGGATGATAGCCCCGTTATAGTGTTAACTCTAGGTTTAGCCCGGCCCCGTTAAGAGAACAGATGATGGCGCCAGAGTCACAGATACATAGGGTTTGAGTCTAAGAGTTTTTCTTTGTTTTATCTCGTAATTATATGCACAGAGTTTGAAAAAAAAATCTGATTTAACCTAAGACAAAAACACAAGAACTCTAGCCTTAGCAACAAATTATGCAGATTGAAAAAAAACAAATAGGACAGCAACAGGGTGTCAAAGATATAATAGTGAAAAATATCACTCAAACCAGCGTACACTCATTCATTCCGCCATGGCTTCTCACACTAGTACTCACGACTTTGCTTGCTGCCTCTTGGAACACATTGATTTTAGATTTTCACACAGACTCAAAAAAAAATGCAGTCTACTGCCAAGAAGTCCCCAGTTCCAAAAGACCTGTTTAACTTGGAGTCTCCGGGAACGACTACTTGGGTATGCAAATTTGTTCAAATGTCTGATTAAGTCACCTAACAATTATTCCAGGCGCGGGAGTTAACAGAGCACAGTGTCAATAGCGTAGGTTTCTAAAAAAAAAATGATGAATGTCAGGTCGGTGCCTTCCCTCAGTATAGGATTCACTTTAGTCACACCACAGATTTGTCCACAAGATATAATCTAGTCGGGAAATGATTGTTAATATTCACGCCACCAGGCAGCAAATTATATAGAGTTTCTAGAAGAAATTAAGTGCTGGCTCCAAGGTCCAGTATTTATCATTACAGTCTTTGAAAACCCGTTATAGGGATATTAGTATTTCTGTCTAACTTGCACCGTCAGATCAGTGTTACTTGAGAAAACCCACGTGGTTCAAAATAAGGACTGTCTATTTCTTCACAAGTATGGAAACTACTACTAGGTGCTGGTAAAGTTAGGGTCACCCCAAAACTTTCACTGTGTGGAGGAAAAATAACACATATAATATAATAAACAGAATCTGTACTGGTTAAAACTTACATTTAAACTTGCAAGCAGAGAGCTTTGCTTATCATTTAAACTTCCCGTGACGTAAGTTATATTTAAAAATCAGCATTCCTCATAAATTAGGAACACGTGCGTATCCCGTCATCATTCATGAGGCTGGATTCTAGAGTTTATACGTTAGTTTAGAAAAATACACTCGACTGAGTATTAGCAGTTAAATTAAATTCATAAATAGCTACAATTGCCGTTATAAGCTAGAAATTTTAATTAGTCTGCTTTCCACTGAATGCTTCCCTAGAAAATATAATAGCCTACCACTTTATTTCTCTTCTGCGCTAAAGAAATGAGATTTAAATGAATTAAGCGATTTAACACTTTAACACTCACAAAATCTATATATCTATCATATTAATTACCTCAACCACAGAATTACAGGTAGTCGCACAACTTAAGAATAAAAATGCTGAAAATATTTCTGGAAGTCTAGAAGTTCGACAAATTGCCGAAACAAACTGAGATCTTCGCTAACAGCTATTCTGTTTTTTTTTCGAGCGACCTATCTACTGTGGAGTCTATGAGCGAGAATGAAATTAAAGTTTCAAACTTGGCCAATATCTTAAAATCAGACAAAGGGCCCAAACTTATTTCGCCAAGCGAAATTATCTCCCCTACTCCCAACATTTACGTCCGCTTAACGCGTGTCGTAACTGTCACCTACTGACCACGATGTACGCGTGTCAGTTTCAAATCCCAGACAGCCTGACTCCATTGCCCAAGTGAGCGCCGTGTCAGTTTGGGATTTTCCAGCCAAATGTCTGGATACTGACCGGTGCAGATGTAAAGTATCACACCTCACCGGGACTAATGCCGAGAAGAAGCTCGCGCGCTCGGTGAGAATGTAGACGATTTGCTACGTCCTGTGTTCAGCGAACCGACTTATCACGCCTTCTGACGCCCTGCGCCCTGACATCTACGTAATATCGTCCTAGCGCGATTCTCAGTTTAAGAGAAAGGAAAACAGGTAAAGTTTGCGAATTATATGAGAATAATATTCGCAAAACGAATGGATGAAAAAAATATACAGGAAAAAAAAATACAGAGATAATAAAAGAGAGAATTTATGTGAAAGAATAGGAAGAAGATGTAGGAAATTAAATGAATATAAACCCTACGTGACAGAGCCTCCCCCCTTTAAGATATGGAAGCACTCCATGTCTACGTTATGGAGTTTAATTTCCTATAACCGTAGCTTCGGGGTGTCTGTCTTCTTCCCTCTCCATCTCCCCCTCCATCTCTGTCCAATTCCTACTCAAGTCCACTCCTCAAAGTTTCCTTCCCCTGGAATGTCTCATATGCGCGCTTGAAAGAGCGTCGCCGCTTCTGACATTTTTGAAAGATTTCCTGTGATAGCGGTGGAATATCCCTGCCACTATCATCATCTTCGTCAGTTTTGGCGATCGTCAGGAGATGGTCGGAGGTTGGCACTGGTTTTTCCAAGTATCTCTTTAAGAGATTTAAATGGAAAACCTTCTCCTTTCCTTCAATAGAGATCTGGTAGTTAGCCTTAGAAATCTTTTTCAGGACGGTAAACGGCCCTTGCCATCCGATCTTCAGTTGGTTGTTCTCGGTAGGGAGCAACACCAAAACTTTCTCTCCTGCTTCCAGTTCTCTCTCTTCCGCGACTTTCCTGTATCGGTTAGCGTGCTTTGTGCGAGCTCGCTTAAAGTTAGTCGTTGCTAGGTCCCACCCTAGTTTCAACCTTCCCTTTAAAACCGACACATATTTACTGGCTGAGACGACTGTCTCATCCGCCTTCTCGTCTGTCAGAGACTGAAGTAAGGCTTCAAGCGGGCCCTTAATGGGTCTGCCAAATAAGAGTGTAGCTGGCGGAAATCCTGTGGAAGTATGAGGAGATTCTCTGTAGCCAAATAATGCTGCAGGAATACAGAGATCCCAATCTTCAGGTTTCACTTGTGCCAGCTTACTTAGCATCATGGTGAGGTTTCCATTAGCACGTTCCACGAGCCCATTTCCCGCCGGAGTATATGGCTTAGTGTGGATGTGTTGGGTCCTCAAGATCTTAACGATCTCATCCATCAACAGGTTTCGGTATGGAGATCCATTATCCGTCAACACTTGCTGAGGGAATCCCAACCGAGTGAAAATCTGCACGAGGGCTTCTGCGACATGCTTGGCATCTGCGCATGTTAGCGGGATAGCTTCTGCCCATAAAGTGCATGTATCGACTAAGGTCAGGATGAACCTGTTCCTTCTTTTAGTCCTTTCGAAAGGCCCTAAAATGTCGATCACAACCCGTTCGAATGGTGTACCCACTATTGGCATTTCACCCATGTGGACTGGGGGTGTCCGTTGCTTGGGTGGTACACGTTGGCACTGGGCACAGGATTTGACATATCTGATAATATCAGTATTTACTCCTGGCCACCAATAATGAGTGGTTATACGTTGGTTTGTGGCGTTCTGTCCCATATGTCCGCTAAAGGGAAGAGAGTGCCCCATTTCTAGGATTTGGCTTCTGTACTGTTTCGGTACTAGGAGCTGGTTGTAACCTTGGTCAGTCTTGCCCGTTCTCCGATAAAGTACGCCATCCTCAGAAAAAATGTCCCCGTGCTGTTTGGGTTCCTTCGCCATGGGCAGTTTCCTAAAGCAGGGTGCCAAAGTAGGATCCTTGTATTGCGCTTCTTTAAGTTCCATAGGTAACAAATTAGGCGCAGGCTCCCGTTCCTTCTTGGTTTGCCCTCTTGTAGTTACTGCTGCCACAATCGGCTCTTCCGGTTTCCCAATACACACGTATCTCCCGCCAAGTATGACTGGGTAGATGGGATCATCCATAACAGCCGCTTTGATCACACCTCTGACAAAGTCAGAGTGTATCTCCACCAATGCGATGGGAAGCGCTGTAGGTGCATCACTCTTACGAACTCCACAAAGTTTGACGGTCTCTCCTGTCTCTTGACCGGGTTTAACCAGCTTTCTGGCAACAATGCAATCATAAGAAAGCCCCGTGTCAAATAAGCAAGAAGTTTGAGAACCGTTCAAAGTAACAGTACCTCGCGTTGAGGGTGTATCCCCAACAGGTTGGGAATCACTGTCAATAATTCCGCCTTGCGAGACTGTCAATAAGCATCCGATGCGTTTCGGCTCGGTGTGCTCGGTCTGATCATATGTCCCGTGCTCAGGGGTTCTCCCTTTGCCACCTTGTCCTTTCTGGCTACGCTGCCATGTAGGGCGGTCGGGTTGATCAGACTGTTTGGGGTGGTTGGGGTACTTGTTCTTGTAGAACTTGGATTTTTCAGGAGGGGGGTTTTGAGGTCCAGTTTCTCTGTGGTTATTTAGGTTAGAAACCTGAGAAGATTGCTCTAGGTTATGTTTTCGAAAATGCTCCTCTGTCGGTTTCCGCTTTGTGGCCGGTAGTTCAGCCAGCGCATTGTGATAACGCTCAGACTTTTCCAAAATGTCTTCAAGTTTTTCTGCCCCCTGCTCAGCGAGAAATCTCCGGGTATCAGCAGACAAAGTGTTCTTTATTTGTTCAGTTAGAACAAGTTCCTCAAGACCTTCATAGGTAGAGGGGAGCTGCGAAAGCTCAAGGCACTTTGTTAGATATCCCTTAAGACGAGATGAGAACTGGTGAAAAGTTTCAGAATTCTCTTTCCGGCTGTTGCGAAACAGTTGCAAAAACTTGCGAGCGTTCATTTCAAAGCGCTCCAGTAACGCTTTCTTCAACACATCGTAGTCGTCTTGTTGGCTACTTTCCAGCTTAGAATAAACATCATAAGCAGAACCTTTTAGGGCCTGGGAAAGTTTCATATTCCAACGCGACCTCTCTAACCCGTACAGAGTTGCAATTTTCTCAAATTTTTCTAACCATGTGTCAATCTTCTCATTTGGACAAGGAAAAGATTCAAGAGTGAAAGACATAGCATTTAGTTGAAGAGATTGAGTGTTAGCATGGTCAGTTAAGGAAGAATGAGGAGAAGACTCTCCATTGCTGGAGGTAGAGGCAGCGCCAAGGCTTTGGACTTCTAGAGCCTTAAGAGCCAACTCATGCTGTCGTCGTTGCTCATTTTCTCTTTCCAAATGCTGTCTCTCTTTCTCTCTTTCCTCATGCTGTCTCTCCTTCTCTCTTTCCTCATGCTGTCTCTCCTTCTCTCGTTCGTTCGCCCTGCGAATTTCCATTTCTTCATCCATCTTCTTCTGCTGTAAAAGACGGTCTTCCCTTTCCCTCTCTCTAGCTTCTGCTTCTTTCCTCTTGAGTTCTTCTTTTTCCTCTTTAGCTTCAGCTGCTTTCCTCTCCGCATCATATCTCTCAAGTTCGTCTCTGACAAAAACTTTCGCTTCCTCTCCTTCCAGTCCCTCCTCTCTCGCTTCATCCCTGAGAAGTTGTCTAAGCTTTGCCCTCTCGGCCATATTATGTCAGTGACTGAGACACGTGGAGATAGAAAAAATTAAAGAGAAAAATAATCCCTTAATTTTTAAAAATCCACTATAAGTTCGCCCGTGAAGTCAGATCGGGTAAGGGAGGGAATTAATCTGGACAAAAAGTCCGAAACACACTCCTTAACTTAGTTCAAACGCCGTTCTGCCTCAGTACCCAGTGAATGTTATACACTCACCACTTTACCAGCATTTAGTATTACAATCAGCAGTTAACATATATCCCGACAAATCAACCTGTAACCAAAATGTATATTATTCAAAGATGCTGTGGAAAAAAAACTTATTAGTTTGTGTGGTCAGCACGCCCGTAAACAGATCGCTAGTCTAGGGGGGTAATTATTTAAAGATATAACAACTCACAAGACATCACACTCTTACTCTATATCAGAATACAGAATCTTAAGTTCAAAATCCAGATAGACGAGTCCACGTTTGTCGTACTCGTCTTCCTATTCTAAGTTCAAAGACCGGAAACGAGCCCTCATTTGTCGTACTCGTCTTCCTATTCTAAGTTCAAAAATCCGTCGGACGAGACCCCATTTGTCGTAGATTTCCGATAGGAGAATTAAGACTAGGTTTGGTCCCTTCTGAATAGGTTTGAATGGGTGATAGACTCAGTGAGAGTTAGTGAAAGGTAATAGAATTTCCACACACGTGAGATGATAGATTTGATATAGTGGCTGTCTCTGAAAGCGAAAAGAATTCTTCTCTCTCTCACCTATCTTCTACAACAGTTGTTACAGCGTCAGACAGACTACACCAATATACATATTACGTATATTTCTATCACTCACAGGCACGCACATACACGTGACGACGGGTAAACACACAGACGTGGGAAAACTATAACAATGATATATATATATTATCTAGAACGAGCTGACCAAACACGATTATTTGGTTCAAGAGCGATTTTATTATCAGGAAAAAATCGGCTCACAACATCAAAGAAAGTACATCAAGGAAAATACATATACACATAGTCATCAAAAATCAAGGAAATGTTGCAAGGATGATAGCCCCGTTATGGTGTTAACTCTAGGTTTAGCCCGGCCCCGTTAAGAGAACAGATGATGGCGCCAGAGTCACAGATACATAGGGTTTGAGTCTAAGAGTTTTTCTTTGTTTTATCTCGTAATTATATGCACAGAGTTTGAAAAAAAATCTGATTTAACCTAAGACAAAAACACAAGAACTCTAGCCTTAGCAACAAATTATGCAGATTGAAAAAAACAAATAGGACAGCAACAGGGTGTCAAAGATATAATAGTGAAAAATATCACTCAAACCAGCGTACACTCATTCATTCCGCCATGGCTTCTCACACTAGTACTCACGACTTTGCTTGCTGCCTCTTGGAACACATTGATTTTTTAGATTTTCACACAGACTCAAAAAATGCAGTCTACTGCCAAGAAGTCCCCAGTTCCAAAAGACCTGTTTAACTTGGAGTCTCCGGGAACGACTACTTGGGTATGCAAATTTGTTCAAATGTCTGATTAAGTCACCTAACAATTATTCCAGGCGCGGGAGTTTACAGAGCACAGTGTCAATAGCGTAGGTTTCTAAAAAAATGATGAATGTCAGGTCGGTGCCTTCCCTCAGTATAGGATTCACTTTAGTCACACCATAGATTTGTCCACAAGATATAATCTAGTCGGGAAATGATTGTTAATATTCACGCCACCAGGCAGCAAATTATATAGAGTTTCTAGAAGAAATTAAGTGCTGGCTCCAAGGTCCAGTATTTATCATTACAGTCTTTGAAAACCCGTTATAGGGATATTAGTATTTCTGTCTAACTTGCACCGTCAGATCAGTGTTACTTGAGAAAACCCACGTGGTTCAAAATAAGGACTGTCTATTTCTTCACAAGTATGGAAACTACTACTAGGTGCTGGTAAAGTTAGGGTCACCCCAAAACTTTCACTGTGTGGAGGAAAAATAACACATATAATATAACAAACAGAATCTGTACTGGTTAAAACTTACATTTAAACTTGCAAGCAGAGAGCTTTGCTTATCATTTAACTTCCCGTGACGTAAGTTATATTTAAAAATCAGCATTCCTCATAAATTAGGAACACGTGCGTATCCCGTCATCATTCATGAGGCTGGATTCTAGAGTTTATACGTTAGTTTAGAAAAATACACTCGACTGAGTATTAGCAGTTAAATTAAATTCATAAATAGCTACAATTGCCGTTATAAGCTAGAAATTTTAATTAGTCTGCTTTTCCACTGAATGCTTCCCTAGAAAATATAATAGCCTACCACTTTATTTCTCTTCTGCGCTAAAGAAATAGATTTAAATGAATTAAGCGATTTAACACTTTAACACTCACAAAATCTATATATCTATCATATTAATTACCTCAACCACAGAATTACAGGTAGTCGCACAACTTAAGAATAAAATTGCTGAAAATATTTCTGGAAGTCTAGAAGTTCGACAAATTGCCGAAACAAACTGAGATCTTCGCTAACAGCTATTCTGTTTTTTTCGAGCGACCTATCTACTGTGGAGTCTATGAGCGAAAATGAAATTTAAGTTTCAAACTTGGCCAATATCTTAAAATCAGACAAAGGGCCCAAACTAATTCGCCACGCGAAATTATCTCCCCTACTCCCAACATTTACGTCCGCTTAACGCGTGTCGTAACTGTCACCTACTGACCACGATGTACGCGTGTCAGTTTCAAATCCCAGACAGCCTGACTCCATTGCCCAAGTGAGCGCCGTGTCAGTTTGGGATTTTCCAGCCAAATGTCTGGATACTGACCGGTGCAGATGTAAAGTATCACACCTCACCGGGACTAATGCCCAGAAGAAGCTCGCGCGCTCGGTGAGAATGTAGACGATTTGCTACGTCCTGTGTTCAGCGAACCGACTTATCACGCCTTCTGACGCCCTGACATCTACGTAATATCGTCCTAGCGCGATTCTCAGTTTAAGAGAAAGGAAAACAGGTAAAGTTTGCGAATTATATGAGAATAATATTCGCAAAACGAATGGATGAAAAAAATATACAGGAAAAAAAAATACAGAGATAATAAAAGAGAGAATTTATGTGAAAGAATAGGAAGAAGATGTAGGAAATTAAATGAATATAAACCCTACGTGACAGTGGACCTGACGACAAGAGCTGGAGACTGATAGGACACACACAGAGAAAACCTATTGATAGCATTACCAGACAATCCCTGTTCTGGAATACCCAGGGTAAGAGAGGCAGAGGAAGACCAAAGAACACAAAGAAAAGAGAACTGGTGACAGGGGATGAAGAAGACATGGAGACATTTTGAGCTGATGGCACGGGATAGGAAGACTTGGCATAAGTTTTCTTTTATGACCTGTGGTTCTTAGAGAGCTAAATGGTGATGATGATGATGATGATTCTACTCAAACATCTATCTATGAAAGTCTGTAACATTTGATTTATATTTTTAGTTGTTCTTTATGTTTCAGATCCATACACTAAGATTGTCTCGGCATTTACTGACAAATAATGCTCAGATTTTATTATCATCAAGTTTCCTTTGTCCTGCATTTTCTCCTTCAACTATTTTTTTTTTCAGGTGATGTTAGTGCCTTATCTGCATGATGCTGTTGTTGTGTCTATTGTTACGACCATCGCTAGCAAGACACTAAAACCGTTGAAAAATTTCAGTGTTTCAGGTACGTAACTTGTTTGTAAGTTTACCATGATCGTTGTCATCTCCTTTTTCGCTTCCGATGGAGCACGGAGCCACCATTGCGAATGATCCCACGTGAGGAAGCTTACGAAAAAGCACAACCTATTGTAGCGGAGGTTTCTGTACTAATTAGTGTTATATAATGAGGTTGTCAGCCTCATAGATAAAAGGTGAAGGTGACATAGTAAGAATATGACTCATAAGGTAGGGAAACCCGAGGCCTGTAAACAGTAAATAAATATTAGACAAACATAAAGGTATGTTTTCAGGCACTTGGAAGAAATAAAGAAGTAGAAAACTAGACAACAGAAAAATAACAGCCGTGAGTGGCTTACCCGGGACTCTCAAACCCAGGACCTTCCGTGCGACAACCCCGCCTAGCTATGCAAGCGAGCATGTCGTACAAGGTGAATGACATGGGGGCTGGGCATGAGGCTGGCAACCTTATCATTTAAAACAAATTGCTAAAGAAACCACTAAAGAAACCACTAAAGAAACCATAGCTGCAAGATGATGTGAATGATTAGTGTAGGCTTCCTATACGGGAACCAGCTGATGTGGTGGCTCCGTGCTCTGTAAGAATCTATAAGAAAGATGATGATGATGATGATGATGATGGTTCTCTGGCAAAGAGGAGCTTGAGGCAACATAGAGAGAAACGGTATGATCAATTAAAAAGATACTTAGCCACACCAGTACAAAGGAAACAAAAATAACTACTTTGCGGCCACAGGGCCGTATTACACTTAGTTTTCGTTTTCTTTTCCTGCCGTTTTCATTAGTTTGTCACCGACAAAGGCCTTGCGTTCGTAACATTAAATAAATAAGTAAATAAATGAAGGTAGTTAACAGGTACTCGTTGGACATAAAAGATGACACCAGACAACAGAGAAGAAGATTTAAGTGTAGGCTTTTCGGGAATCGAACCTAGGACCAACCAAACGGCGCCATCACCTTGCTGTGACAGTACATTCTGAAAGAACGCTCAGCCAATTTTGCACACCCATAAAAGTGCATCATTGGCTGAAGTCATTCTTATGACACCCACACAACTATTGTATATAGGACCCGTGGACGACCCAGATAATTTAAATACGCGATCACTAATATCACTTTCCTATCAGTAAATATAGACCAAATAAAGGCCGACATACTTGTGTCCAGTAATGTGTAGTGGAAGACGAATAACAGAATAGTTTTCTTTGTCCTTTGCCCTGTCAAGACGTTTGGCTTGTTTTGGTTTACCCCCACCATATTTAACATACAAATAATGATAGGAACCTGAGTCCTGTGGATAGTAAATAAATAAGTAAATAAAGGTAATTAACAGGTACTCGTTGGACATAAAGGGTGGCACTAGACAACTGAAAAGAAAATATGAGTGATAGGCTTACCGGGAATCGAACCTAGGACCAACCAGACGGCGCCATCGCCTTGCTGTGACAATACATAGTGAATGGACGCTGAGCCAATTTTACACCCCAAAAAAAGTGCATTATTGGCTGAGGTCATTCTCGTGACACTCGCACAACTATGGTATAGGACCCGTGGACAACCCAGACAGTTTTAAAGACGTAATCACTAATATAATTTTCCTATCAGCAAGTATAGACCAAATAAAGGCCGAAATACTTGTATCCAGTATCGTGTAGTAGAAGACGAATAACAAAGAATAGACGGGTATAACATATAACCAAATGATGTTGTTGTATTCCCAGACTCGCAGGCTGCCCTCTTGGCAATAGAAAACTGGACAACCAACTTAATCAGTACTATCCAGAAAGTTTAAGAAATATGCCACACAATAATGAACATGTATGGAACAGAAATCTACATGCGATGGATACCTGGCCACATAGACATTACATTGAATGAAGCAGCTGATAAACTAGCACAGAAGGGAGCAAAAATGCCACAAATTGACCAACCATTGAGTATGTTAACAATGAAACAAATAATCAAAAACAACTGCAAAGAAGATTGGCTGAACACGTGGGCACTCTTCACACACTTAACAGCCCCAAATAAGGAAGATGCTATCAACCATATTGAACGAAATTATCGAACCAAAATATTCACATTGAGAACAGGTCACTCTACACTAAATGATCGCAGAAACAGAATATGTTCACAAAATATAGCAAAATGTAGACACTGTCCAAACCCGTCTGAGACAGTAAAACACCATCTGCACTCCAGGAAATGAGACAACTCCTCCTACTACACAACCCATCAATAGACAACACACTTTATTGCAGCCCAAAAACAGCTTACACAAACTGCGCAGTACCACATAATGGCATCAAGATCACCAAGACCTGACGTTCAGTGAATATGTAAATTAATATGAAACAAATATAAAGGTATGTTATCAGGCACTCACAGGAAATAAAGAAGTAGAACACCAGACAACAGAAAAACAACAGACATGAGTGGCTTACCCAGGATTTGAACACTGGACCTTCCGTGCGACAACCCCGCCTAGCCATGCAAGCGAATCGCACTATCCGCTCTGCCATCTACGCATCATCAAAAAAATGATGTTTCAATGGCAGGTCAATAGTGCGAACCACAATACACGACACCAGAAGTCCTCCATGGGCAGTTCAGCCTATTAATGACGCAATCACTTCTGTTGTATTTCTATCAAGCAGTATAGGCCGAATCCAACAAGACCCTTAGGACCTTAATACTGTGTCCAGTAAATGATAGTAGACTAGAACAGTGAGAACAGGATAGTGGGTAGGTTTGGTATTGTACAAAAACATTTATTACAAATAAGGGAGGGAAACCTGAGGCCTGTAAACAGTAAATTAATATGAAACAAATATAAAGGTATGTTATCAGGCACTCACAGGAAATAAAGAAGTAGAACACCAGACAACAGAAAAACAACAGACATGAGTGGCTTACCCAGGATTTGAACACTGGACCTTCCGTGCGACAACCCCGCCTAGCCATGCAAGCGAATCGCACTATCCGCTCTGCCATCTACGCATCATCAAAAAAATGATGTTTCAATGATGGCAGAGCGGATAGTGCGATTCGCTTGCATGGCTAGGCGGGGTTGTCGCACGGAAGGTCCAGTGTTCAAATCCTGGGTAAGCCACTCATGTCTGTTGTTTTTCTGTTGTCTGGTGTTCTACTTCTTTATTTCCTGTGAGTGCCTGATAACATACCTTTATATTTGTTTCATATTAATTTACTGTTTACAGGCCTCAGGTTTCCCTCCCTTATTTGTAATAAATGTTTGTACAATACCAAACCTACCCACTATCCTGTTCTCACTGTTCTAGTCTACTATCATTTACTGGACACAGTATTAAGGTCCTAAGGGTCTTGTTGGATTCGGCCTATACTGCTTGATAGAAATACAACAGAAGTGATTGCGTCATTAACAGGCTGAACTGCCCATGGAGGACTTCTGGTGTCGTGTATTGTGGTTCGCACTATTGACCTGCCATTGAAACATCATTTTTTTGATGATGCGTAGATGGCAGAGCGGATAGTGCGATTCGCTTGCATGGCTAGGCGGGGTTGTCGCACGGAAGGTCCAGTGTTCAAATCCTGGGTAAGCCACTCATGTCTGTTGTTTTTCTGTTGTCTGGTGTTCTACTTCTTTATTTCCTGTGAGTGCCTGATAACATACCTTTATATTTGTTTCATATTAATTTACTGTTTACAGGCCTCAGGTTTCCCTCCCTTATTTGTAATAAATGTCAGTGAATATGTAATTTAGAAGGATGAATTCAATTCTTGTTTTTATATTTATTTTTTTCTTTGAAATGAAAAAACAAACAAACAAACAAACGAACAAAGAGATCACAATACGTGAACAGGTTTCGCCTTTGCTATTGGCGACTACGATGTTGGCGCCTTTGCAGTAAGCCTTGGTCAAAGTAATTCATGTAATTCAATTTATATAAGAATAATAGGAATAACACAGGTAAGAGCTAAATTTATACTAGAATAATGGTAATAACATACGTAAGAGCTAAATTTATCCAAGAATAATAGGAATAACATACGTAAGAGCTAAATTTATCCAAGAATAGAGGAATAACATACCTAAGAGCTAAATTTATCCAAGATTACTTGGAATAATATAGGTAAGAGCTAAATTTATCCAATAATACTAGGAATAACATAGGTAATAGCTTATGATATCAAAGACTACTATGTGTAAACCATGTAAGAATTTATGATATCCGAGAATACTAGAAGTATCATGGGTAAGAGCTAAGAGTGTCATAGAACGCTCGGAATATCATAGTTAAGACTTGATATCCGAGAATACTAGGAGTATCATGTGTAACAGCTAAGAATATCCATGAACGCTTGGAATATCATAGGTAAGACTTGATATCCGAGAATATTTGGAGTATCATGTGTAAGAGCTAAGAATATCCAAGAACGCTTGAGATATCTTATGTAATATTTGATATCCGAGAATACTAAGAGTATCAAGGGTAAGGAGCTAAGAATATCCAAGAACACTTGGAAAATCTTAGGTAAGGCATGATATCCGAGAATACTAGAAGTATCATGGGTAAGAGCTAAGGACATCCTAGAGCAGACGGCAAAAGCAGACATCAATTTTGAGATCAAACAAAACAGATTGAAGTAATCGATCAGATGCAACGCTTCGGCAGAGATAAACTGCCGTAATAAGAAATGAACTGGATTCCCCACGGGAGCAGAGAAAAAGATAAACCTAAGGGTACATACTTCCCCCAGAGCGTCCGATTGGATAATCGTAAAGTGCATTCTCCTCTCGCAGCGACGTTACCGGGTTCCTGGATCAAAACCTGGTAGTGTCATGCTCCGGGCTATCCATCTGTAAATGGGTACGTGACTCTGCTATTGAATTGGGGAAGGCAAATGCAGTGAGGAAGGAAAACCGTTGCTCCACATCATTAAAAAAACAAAAATTCGACCTAGTGTGGTGAACTCTCTAACACTTCACTCCCATACGGCAGTATCAGCTATAAGACTACCTTTATATATGCTCCTATGTGGTTGCGGGGTGGTCTCCGAGTAGCTAATAAAACCACTGCTCCTTTGAGTATGCTGTAAAAGATGGTTGCTGTAAGATTACTCAGACAATCTCATGGTATTAAACACAGTGCTACAGAATTCACCACTGGAAGAATTTTTTTCTTCGGGGGATCATGAAAGATGGCCAGCTGTAACAGTGTCTCAGTGCTCTTCTGGGAGTTACAAAGGAGAACGAAAAGATACACGGAAACAGATATTTAATGCAGAATTCCAATGTAAGACAGACAGACAGACAGAGACAGAGATAGATAGATAGATAGATAGATAGATAGACAGACAGACAGACAGACAGACAGACAGACAGACAGACAGACAGACAGACAGACAGACAGACAGACAGACAGACAGACAGACAGATAGATAGATAGATATATAGATAGATAGATAGATAGATAGATAGATAGATAGATAGATAGATAGATAGATAGATAGATAGATAGATAGATAGATAGATAGATAGATAGATAGATAGATAGATAGATAGATAGATAGATAGATAGATAGATAGATAGATACGAGCTCGTAGATAGATGACATAATGCCCACTTATACTCATACACACACATACACGCACATATATACATACACCATGAGGCTAAGAAACCCATGACCTTTAAATATTTAAAATACTCGGCTGAAAATGACCCGATTATTATGAAATTTGGTACAAATGGTGAGAAAATGTTTACCTACATTTTGCCTATTTCAGATGGTGCTCAAAATGTCCGCCGCCGGCTGCAACACATGCGCAAAGTCGGGTGCGCCACTTTCTCACTGACGCGACAATTGTGCGCTGTTCTATCTCATCCCATGCCTGCTTTATCCGATCTCTTAGCTCATCCACGTTGCCAATTTTCTTTCGGTAGATATTCTCTTGCAAAACGCCCCAAATCCTATAGTCCACGAGGTTAAGATCTGGACTATTTCGTGGCCAAAAATTCGGTTCGATGAATTCATGGGTCTCCTGATCGAGCAGCGGAACTGTACCCCTGGCAGGATGAGCAGGCGCGCCGTCTTGCTGGAAGATGAAGAATTCTGACATTTCCCTCATGTCAGGAAGAAGGCACTTCATCAACAGTTCGTTGCGGTAGTAATCGCCTCTATGTTAATACCAGTAAGAACATATAAGGAGGGGAAACCCGAGGCCTGTAAACAGTAAATAAATAAACAAACAACACACAAAGGTATGATCAGGCACTCAGTGGGAAAATAAAGAAGTAGAAGACCAGACAACAGAAAAACAACAGAAGTGATAGGCTTACCGGGATCGAACCAGGACCTTCCGAACGGCACCTACCGCCTAGCCATAGGCTAATCGTCACTATCCACTCTGCCAGCTAAGCATTACAAAAATAATGCTTCACCGACAGAGGTCTAGCACGAACTCCCACGCGACCCGAAGCACATTAAAAACGCACTACTATTATATATACTGATGCCGAGAAGCTGGAAAAAAAAACGTGTGGGAATGGGTTTTCCCCGTGTTTGTCATGAGGTAGAGAGCGAATGGCTGCTGGAATGGAAAGTGCATGATTCAACCCACGGGTTTGTGTATAGACTACATGAAAACAATGAAAGTTACACGTGCAACACGATTCCCAACAGCTATGACCCTGAAAATGTGTACACGTTGTGGCAGTATACTCGGTATAAAAAGGCCGTTGAGACAAAACACCCAGTACATGTGCTTGAAATGCCACGACTATCTGAAAACGACCGCCAACGAGCCATTGGTATGTTGGAGACCGGAATGAGCTCGCGGGTCATTGCCAGAAGGATGAATTGCCACCACAGCACTATTGTACGTCTCAATGAACGTTACGGAACCACTGGCAGTGCCCGGGATAGACTTCGGAGTGGCCAACCACGAGTTACTACCCCTGCGCAAGATCGTCATATTGTGCTGAGTCACCTAAGAAATCGTTCTCTCCCGGTAAGTCAAACAGCAAGAGCAATAGTGGATAGACGTGGGCAAGTCTCTCGTATGACAGTCATACGACGACTCAGAGATACAGGCTTTACTGCAAGACGACCTTATGTTGGGCCAAACTTGACTCACAGACATCGTCAGCAGCGCCTGCAATGGGCAGAGCAACATGTCAGATGGACTAGACTGCAGTGGAATGCTGTCCTATTCACAGACGAGAGCAGATTCAACATATCCTTTGCTGATTGGACGTATGCGGATTTGGCGACGGTGTGGAGAGCGTTTTGCAGATTGCTGTGTTCGTCAGCACAACCGATTTGGAGGTGGCAGTATTCACATTTGGAGAGGATTCAGTTTTCACCATCGCGTGCCTCTTCACGTTTTCCGTGGAAATGTTAATGCTGTGACATATCGAGATGAGGTTCTGGATGCATTGGTTGCTCCTGCGTTCACAAATTATCCAGACTTGCAGCTTCTCCAGCAGGATAACGCACGTGCGCACACCGCATGCATTACGCAGCAATATCTACAGTAGCAGAACATTGTGACGATTGATTGGCCTGCCCTATCACCAGACATGTCCCCTATAGAACATCTGTGGGACGAGCTTGGACGCAGAGTCTACAGGCAAGGTTCTCCAGCTAATCTGCAACAGCTCAAAGCTGCTCTTACACGTGAATGGGACTTGATTCCCCGGAATTTCCTTCAGAGACTTGTGCGTTCTATGCGGAGCCGCTGCCAAGCTTGTTTGCAAGCACACGGTGGACATACCAGATACTGAGGATAGTGTGAATGAATTTTTTTTTATTGGTTGCATTTTTGGTTTTCTCCCTTGCCTGCACAGAATGCAATGAATTTCATAACAATCAAATGTACAAATTAATGACCAGCATGGATTCATAGGAAAATGAATAAAGATTCCAAATACGTAAACTTGTAAACACTTATATTTACATTTTACACTCTGTTCCTGGATTATACAGGTGGTGCGTTTTTAATGTGCTTCAGTATATATATATATATATATATATATATATATATATATATATATATATATATATATATATATATATATATATATATATATATATATATATATATATATATTATATATATATATATATATATATATATATATATATATATATATATATATATATATATATATATATATATATATATATATATATTAGCAGATATACCCAGCGTTTTCGGAGTAAAAAAAATAACTGAACGTTTAATATATCACCTGGTTGCGGTACCATTATTATCTGAGCAACCAGAACCGACCTTCCACAGTTAATTCTCGGATTAACCAAAAGACAACTATACATTACCCCTCCAGCATATCTACACCAATCTCTAACTACCACATCTACTTCAGTCATGTCCTCCGCCATACCTCTCACCTCCAGCACATCTACTCCAATCATGTCCTCCATTGTACCTCTCACCTCCAGCACATCCACTCAAATCATGTCCACCGCAATACCTCTCACTTCTAGCACACCCACTCCATTCATGTCCTCAGTCGTCTTTCTTACCTCCAGAACATCTACTCCAGTCATGTCCTCCATTGTACCTCCCACCTCCTGCATATCTACTCCAATCATGTCCTTCACTATACCTCTCACTCCCAGCACACCTAATCCAATCATTTCCTCTATTATACCTTTCACCTCTTGCACATCGAATTAAATCATGTTCTTTAGCATACCTATCACCTTCAACACATCTACTCCAATCATGTCCCCCACAATACATTTCACCTCTAGCACATCTACTCCTATCGTTTCCTGGACTGTACCTTCTTCAGTTTGGTTAGTTTAAGGGAGACCAAGAGTATTCAGTTTCCCCCCCCCCCCCCCCTCTTCCCCTCCCCCCCCCCCCCCCCCCCCCCCCCCCCCCCCCCCCCCCCCCCCAAACCTTTCATAGAAAGAACCTTATCTTCAGTGATAATTAAAGCTGGATTGTAAATTTCATCACTGTAACCAATTTCTATTTCAGGTTATATTAACTGAGCCTGATGTTTAAAATCTTCTGTAAGGTCATCATTGTATTTCATCCTTAGTGCTAGTGGGTCACCAACTCCACAGGTTCTAAGTAGAATGTCATCTGATGTTTCTTGCTGTGTGTGCTAACGAAGACTCTAAAATTAGCCGAACCAAAACATTGCTACCCCTGATCTTGTTGAATACTTTTTTTTTTTTTAAATGGGAGATCCATTGATATATTCATCCAAATTTAATGTTAAGGGAAACAACACAATTAATGCCTAACTTTCATTACAAAAAAAAAACACACACATTGCGTCCCCTGTTTCTGTTAGGGGCCAAACCGACAGAAGTTCACATATATATATATATATATATATATATATATATATATATATATATATATATATATATTATATATATATATATATATATATATATATATATATATATATATATATATATATATATATATATATATATATATATATATATATATATATATATATATATATTTCAGCAACAGGAGCTGAAAGATATGAATGAATGCATGAATGAAAGTATTATATAATCGTAACCTTCTTTACTCTTTGACCTATCCTCAGCCCCTCATCTGAAAACCGGACCTATTTTTATCGACGACGTGGGAATCCGAAAAAGTACTTACTCATTGGTCCACCAACAGCAGAACAATTACGCCACGGTTGCCATAGTAACATCAGATCATAAACTTATTCAGAAGGCGGCCATAATGTGGCCTGGAGGATCCGTCCCTATTTCAGACCTGACGTGCGACGCTTCGGACAACAAATGTGCAGGTTAGACCTTAGAAATATGCATGCATTCTCATTTTTGATCCATCCAGAGCATGGATCTGCCACGACATTCAGTCCCATCGTAGAACGTCTGCACCACGCATTGTCGTGCTCTTTCAGCGGGGGTTTCTGTAGCGATGTGTTTTACGTGATGAGGTTGGCAGCCTCGTGTATAACCTCATATTAGTCACCTTGTACGACATGCTTGATGGAGCAAATGTTCTATGCTTTCTTGGCCTCACGAGACACCCCCCGGGGAACTACACATGGCTTAGAAATATACACAGTTTTATATTCAACATCAGCTCGGGGGGGTGTGTCTCTGAAGAGACCAACAAAGATTACGATAACTTCACCCTCAGGCATGTCGTACATGGCGACTAAAATGAGATTGTGTTTGAGGCTGGCAACCTCATCACGTAAAACAAAATGCCACAGGTACCACTATTGTAAGAGCACGTGACTGCTTGGTGCAGACTTCCTACCAGGGGATCATCTGCAGGTGGCGGCTCAGTACTCCGTAAATCGTGATGAAGATTTTATTTTCACCAAAATTTTTATTTGAGAATTTATCATAACTTTTTTTTGTATTTATAGAAATATATGATTCTTACATACTGTTTTTATATTTCTGTATGACTAAATGGTTGATACAATAGTGACAGAAAGTGAAAATAAAGGCCCCAGCCTTACTTGCAAATAGACAGAACTAATGGTCTTCTCAAAGGAAATGGCTTTCCCATAATGCTATCAAAGTAAATGGAACAGTTTTAAAACAGGTCATGTGATTCAAATACATAGGCACGTTAATAAATAACATCGGTTGGAAGATGCATCTCAGAAGTGTAGAGCAGAATAGCTCAGGCAAAAACAGCCTTCTATAAATTAAAGAGTTTTTTTATGCAACGGTTCTTAGACAATGGAAGTAATAAAGAGAGTTCTTCAGTGTTATATAGAACAAATGGGAGTGAGTCATGGACAGTTCGTAAACAAGTAGGGACAGCACTAGAGGCCACACAGATGTGGTTTTACAGAAAAATGTTAAAAATACCATAGACAGCCAAAAAGAGTAATGAGGAAGTCCTGAAAGAGGCCAGTACGCGAAGGAACCTTGTTTCACAAGTTAGAATGGAGCAATCCACTTTTTTAGGGCATGTTATGAGAAGAGGAAAGCTGGATTATATCGTAACAACAGGTAAGATTGAAGGAAAAAGAGATAGGGGAAGACAAAGAGAACAAATACTGGACAGTTTGACATCATGGCATGGAGAGACGTCAACAACAGAATTGATAAATTGTACTAGACCAGAAGTTGTGGAGAGACATTATCTCATAAGCCACTAGGCATGGCACTTGAAATTAAATTGAATTGAGTGACTACATGTAAACTTTATTATATTTCGTTGTAATAAAATTTATTATTTGTATTTAAAATTGTAATTATGCGTTATGTAATTTTTTTTCTAAGAAGGAGTCAGTAGCCTTTACCATAACAATCTAAGAAGCGGCCCATGACACACACAAAAATTAAGAAGATTTACACCCTCAAACTGCGAATCATCTAATCCTACATTATTGCATGGTGTAGAAATATGGACAATGAACAAGCAATAGGAAGAAAGGATTGAGGCCTTTGCAATGTGGCTATATAAGAAGTACAGAGGCACGTCTCATGGAAAGAGAAGAAACAAATAAAAAAGATGTAGAAAACCTAGGAATGACAGTTAGGTCACAACAAGACGCACAAACGTGAAAACTATGGTAAATGGATATTGGGTATGGGCTGGGCTGACCAACACAATTAATTAAGTTTTTGTTTAGTTTATTATCATTTAAACTCTTCACATTAATCAAACATATAGAAATTAATAAAATCATAGGTTACAGAATTTTGAAAATAACCCCATAAGTGCCCTCCCCTCTGTTGAGAAAAGATCCCGCAAGAGGTAAATAACCCAAAAGGTCAAAGATTAACACTAGGGTATAGAATAGACAATAAAGCAAAGAACAAAGTTCCTAGTTAAGCTATCCCGTAAAATAACAGTAATTGTAAATAAAGTAAAGGATGGTACAGTTTCCGTAACTAGAACGTATTTCCTCTCACATCTGTCATTCGTTGCCACATCAATCACACCTTACATAATACTTGGTTAATAACCTCTTGAACGTAAACATCAATGTACATGAATCATAATCCAGTGTTGTGCTTCTCCGAATTGAGCCCCAGTTCCTCCACGAATAATTAATTTTCCTAATGGGGAACGCCTACTTTGGTGGTGCTTATTGGATATGATAATGTCACATCAGATAGTTCATGTAGCAAAATATAAACCACGATCTAGTGTTCACAGTAGACAGTACTTCCAATAGTTAAAGGAACGATCTGGTTGGTAAACTGTTAATAAAACAATGGTGATGAGGGTATATCCTATCGGTTTTCTCTCTGGGGTTGAGTGCCGATTATGAAACAATGTATTCCCCTGGATAAATCCACTTTGAAACACAATTGTCAGAAGTCGGAAAAATATGTTATATGTATATATTTGGCCACAGCGGGCTGATAAAATTGAATGCAAAATCTGGGTATTTTGTATGTCCAGTTATTATTATTCTTATTGTTTATAGTTTTGGACTCTCTCTGGATGAAGCAAGAGGACCAAACAGGTCAACATCGAAGACCCGATACTGAATAATAAGAATTGTTACTGGTGCTATTCGACCGCTGGCAGCTGGTTTGTGATCCGTACTAAATTAGGAAGAAAACAAAACATTAAACCACAATCAACATCCTATCCTATCCCGCGAAAGGGTAAGATATCTTATCCTCTCCGACATTTAATTAAATTAAAAAGCACACGTGTCTTAGCCTATCTTATCACGCTTCGTTCAACTGGTACGGGTTTGGGTTTTAGATATGCGCCTTCCCCCCTCCCGCCCGGTAAAACACTCAGCGCACAATATTAGTGTTAATTTAATTATGACTACTTTACAAATATCGCTTGTCATTACTAGCTATTTGTTCCGCCACCTGCTATTACACTAGTCACTTATATAATTGCACATAATGAATTAGAAGTGAATTTATATTCCGTCAATTTTCAGTCGCCTAGTGTATTTATTAGTCACATAAAACATCTCTTTCTGGGTGATAGCGGGTGATTAAATCCACATTACAACTGGAAAAATTTAGCTATGCGTTATTTAATACGCTAGTCTTAGCACTTAGAAAATCCCAGTGAATTATAATGATAAACTTAACACATTAAATCACTTAAATGCTAATATCTATTACTGCAATAAGAAATGAAACAATCTCCACGGAATAATATAACACACTTTCACAATGCTCTAGAATAACGAGCTAGATCTTCCAAACTTTCTTAGCGACTAGATAACTGACTTTGGGAGGACGGAGTATTTATACAGAAATGGTGTTATTTCACTAAAGGTTGCGAGACTTCACGCCTTCAGCCCTATCAGGGAAAATCAACGAGTTCGACTCCCGAGGTAAAGATTTTCTGCTCACCGATGCCGACCCACAACAAAGACATTGGCCAAGCGAACAAGCTTTCTTAGATTTGCTTAAGTCCCCTGAAATGTTGAACATCAAACTCCCTGCACGTCGCCTCTCTTCAAAGGACCTGATTATATCTCTCCGCGCGCTTCTGTCTGTCAACCAATGATGATTGGCAATCAGCTCGCGTGATAATTCCGTTCAGCTAATCATGCTCTCGCTGACTGTTATCTAGCCTGTACGAACGTAGGTAAACAACTTGTCAGCGCATGTAAACAGAAAAAAATAGGCGTGGCTTCAACAGTGAGTCTTTAGTCAGCGAATTCCATGGTTTTGCACAGCAAAAATTATAAACCTTAGATGGGGAAGCAAAGGTGGACGGGTCACTGTTGCGCTATTTACATATATACGTGACACCATCGATGTAGCGATGGCAGCTGATGATGTGTTAGAGTCTCATGACAATGTTTCTTCACTTGTTCTGCAGATGTGGCCGGAGTTGTTGCGGGTGCTGTCATTGGTGTCCTGGTCTTCTTGGCGATTCTGGCGGCTGTACTTATTTACTGCAGGTCGGTAAATTGTTATTTTTATTATCCATTGTTATTGAACTGATGGGTGCGAGTTTGTGACAAAATAACCTACAACATCACATTTACCTGTGCCATCTTGTAATTTATTCTGTGCTCTTAACTTTCTTTTGTCCCTATTTGGTATTTTCTTTTCATTGTTTAAACTCCCTTCCCTTAATTCTTGTCATGTCGGCACTGCAGCGACAATCTTTTGCTGATGAGGGTAATCAGTTACTTTCGTTTGAACCCATATTGACACCTGTATCTGTGTAGTGAAATGTTGTAGCACATTTTCTAGCAGACAGTATGTGGGAACGCCCGATTAATAAGTAAACAACCTTGGGATGGCCACCGTCGATTATCTTAATACTGATGATAGTTTCTGACTGACCAAGTTGCTGACAAAAATGGCTGGACCGGGGGAATGACATAACCATGTCCGGACAGACTTGTCGAAGGAAAAGTATGCATCGTGAAAGAGATTACCTATGATAGATTATGAAGTCGTGAGTGTAAATATGATCGATAATAAACGGAAGACGAGATGCCTTATCTGGAGAGTGACTTGTAAACATCACATTTTTGGTGTGTCACGCAGGAACTTTCCGTGAGAGGATAGTGGAAATATTCCCCTACCAATATACGCATATTGCATGCTATTGGTTTGGCATTTGAAATGTTAAAATACAACATTTCTGACTAGAGCCTTGTCATATAGTAGCAATCTGGATGTGTGAGCCAAATGTTGCCTTATAATCTAGCGCCTTTGGAATTTACGGCACTGTGAAATTGAACTCGTCAAGAAGACAGCCAGACAAGCCAGAATAAGGAATAGGACCAGGATTCCATTTAAAAATACCGGACACCGTGTTTGAGCTTCTGTGGATTTACACAACGACAACTCTACCTTTATTAATGCGGAAAGCCCGGAATCCAAGGAACCTGAACATTAAGTCATAGTGGGATACTATTGTAAAGTAATACCCCAGGTCACGTGTAAGAAGCATCTGTACCAAGTTGCAGAAACTATTTCTCTGAGCCAGAAATCAGTCAATATTTGGGTCGGTACCAATTGGTGGTACTAGCGTGTGGAATAAGTGTGCGGTAAAAGTGGCCTTCAGTCAAAGCTAGGCACCAACATCAGACGGGTCTTAAAAGACGCTGGACCATCTTCGCAGTTACTCCACGATACTATGAGGGACTTGTTGCAGCCACCAGACTTGACAAATGACGAGAGTGAACCAGTCAACAAACTGCAAAGAACCAACATCGGCTGGAGCAAAAACCAACCGACATCTTACTGGCAGCTAAGAACCCACTTAAAGCTGCCAAGTGAACTCTTTTCTTTAAGCAATTCGAAAAAACACCCTATCCTGTGATGAATCTTTAAAGGCAAAAATTGTTTCCTCAAAACCTTTATTCAATTTTTACATTGTTAACTATAATTGATTATTAAATTTATTATCTTTAAATATTCAAATTTATAGTTGATTAAGTCATTTTGAGAGAACTGCACCCTTATATCTCAGTCATTTTAAATAGCAATAAACAGAGCTATTGAAATAATCTTTTACTGATTTAAATCAGTTGGGAGCTCATCAAACCGAGCAAAACATACTCCTCGTAGAAAGTCAGGAAAAATAGAAAGTTTGCACGGCCTGGATTCTATCAGCCGTAGTACTAAAATTCCTACGAGGCTCCCTAGAATTGAAGCACTATTCTTCAATTCATATCTTTGCCAAGAGTGATCATCAGCAAAAGGTAGACACCTTTGAAGACCCTCAGTAGATACTCTGAAATTTGGCCACCGTTAGACCATCACTGCAGAGCTAGGGGAGTAAATCCCGTTACACAGTTAAACGGGAGATAAGAAAAAGACAATTCCATTTCTTATTACCACTACTTCTCTTCACCTCTACTTTTCTGTACGTTTACTTTTCTTTACCCTTGTGATAAACGAGCGCAAAGCCTTAACGCCCTATCTTTTCCTACATCTTTCTTATTTTATTTTCTCAAACATTGTGCTCTTTCAACGTAGCGTATAGACTCAGACTTCTGATGGACTTATTTTCCATTTTTTGTGACCGGGTGTGTCACCAGACACGTGACGTCTAACCAGAAATAAGTTATCAAACGGACATTTGGTTAGCAGAATTTGCCATAGGACATTCTTCGTTCCTCACTTAAAAAGGAATATTTCTCGCCCACGATCAAGAAGGTGGGCGCAGCATTTTTCGTCACGTGCGCACGTTCAATACATATTTAAATCAAGTTCAAATCACTCGAAAGCTTACTACATGAGTCAATCTAAAGCTCACTGT
Organism: Oreohelix idahoensis; assembly: GCA_024509875.1. NCBI lineage: Eukaryota > Metazoa > Mollusca > Gastropoda > Stylommatophora > Oreohelicidae > Oreohelix > Oreohelix idahoensis. The sequence goes on from JAMPIV010000906.1 coordinate 30,897, forward strand.
TGATTACTTATCCAAATATCAAGTTCAGCTCCATCGGAAGCTTACCATCTGAAATCAAGCTAAAGAGCTCTAAAGTTGAATCTCATATCTATACAAAGTGCAACACACTCTTAAGCGCATTCTAGGAAGCAGACTCAATAGTCAAATCCAGTGCAGCTTACTCCAAGTATATTTCATGAATCACGAGTACATACTCAAGTTAATGAGTCTACATAGCAAGAACTATTCGTGAAGATATGCAGTCTGGCCAATACCCTCCGGAGATTAGACAACAGAAATTTTCATACGACAACTGTTAACTGTATACTCAAACAGTGAAGGATTGTATATCGTCAACGTTCTCAGTACGATAAAGGTTTTCATCAGAACATCCTCGACATAACTTATAACAACTTGGGACATTCTATGCATGTATATGAATCATCCTACCCGGGTGAAGCATTTAGAGACACATGGACTGTGTAGATTACTCACCATTTTGGTAACACGTATCGTATCACATCATCATCATTTCGCTTTACACAAGCTCATTCTTAATTAACTACTACTTAATTAACTACAATATTAATATCTCATCTGTGTGTTTTGTGTGAATCGACTTTTACCATCATCACGTTCCAACCACTACTAACCCTATATGTGTAGATATTTACTTAATAAACCTAATGATCGTTTGATCATTATCTAGTTTGTTAATGTATCACTCGTGCTGTCGGTGTTAAATATTTATATGTAGGGGAATTTCTACACTCAGATGAGGTTGGGGGCTTTTTCTGTGACTGGATCTAAGGGCAGAAGCTAAGGTCGTGGGGAAACAGAACTCTTTCCATAATTAACTACAAAACACTGCCCAGTGGAAAGCATTCGCATTCCCTTCTTCTTGTTCCTATCTCCAATAGGTCTTTATTCTTTCTTAACGAGTCAATTTCTAGAGACTTTCTACCTAATATCTCATAGGCTATTCCTGGCGAAAACTACTGTCGTACAAGGTAGTTGCCCCAATACGCACCACACGACAACCCTTACATCTCCTTACCACTACTTCTCTTTACCTCAACTTCTCTGTACCTTGTCTGGAGGCCTAGGCGATCATGTCTCTCCCTCCACAACTTCCGGTCTCCAGTACAAAGTATCAATTGTGGTTTTGACTTCTTTCCATGCCATGACGTCAGTCTGCCGAGCATCTTCTCTCTTTGTCTTCCTCTATCTCTTTTTATGTGAACAATCTTTCCTGTTGTCACGATGTATGCCAGTTTTCTTCTCATAACATGCCAAGATAAAGTGGATTGTTTTCTTCTGACATGAGGAATTAGCTTCCTTTGCGCATTGGCCTTTTTCAGGACATCCTCATTACTCTTTTTAGCTGTCCATGGTATTTTTAACATTCTTCTGTAAAACCACATCTCTGTGGACTCCAGGGCTTTACCTACTTGTTTACTAATTATCAATTGACTCGTCTAATATGTCAGGATTGGTTTTGAAGATCACTCTTTCTGACTTCCGTTGACAAAAGATTTGTTGCATAAAATACTTTTCATTTTTTTTTAAAACGATGTTTAATTTGGTACGAACGTTGTTTCGAGGTTTCAAATCTTTCAGCCCTAGGTTCATCAGATTTCAGACAACCTAGGGAGATGAGATTTTTCACACGGCCTACTATCGTAGTACACCATACAAATTTTCTATACAAATTTGAAGAAACCTCGGGTGGCAGGCATGTCTCGGGCCTTGTAATACTTCTTCTTCTTCCTTCTTCCTCGTTCGTCCTGAAAAGGACGTTGGTTACGTTGTGTCTGTTTACACCGGGGCTGCGATATCTGCGCCTTTCGGCCGACACATCCAACTTCAGCACGGCATTTTTGGGGACGGGTTTGCCTTCCCTCTCCGATCCCTACTCTCTCAGCCAGACTGCAGTGATGCAGCCTGTTTCCAGGACCACCACGTGGAGGTGGAGTAGGGTCTTGGTCAGCTCTGGTTCGCTGACCCTGACGCAATCAGTCAAGCTATGGGTCGCAGACTGCATTCTCTATTGCTGCATTTTTGGGTCCCGGGCCTTGTAATACAAAAATTAAAGCAGCAAAAAATCATTGAATATTTAGATCACAAGACTTGATGATGTTATATACAAAATTGTGAACAAGATCAGAGAACTTGATATAGCATACCAGTGATGTTATATACAAAATTGTGAACAAGATCAGAGAACTTTGTTATAGCATACCGGTGATGTTATATATACTTGTACAAAATTGTGAACAAGATCTGAGAACTTGATATAGCATACCAGTGATGTTATATACAAAATTGTGAACAAGATCACATAACTTGATATAGCATACCGGTGATGTTATATACAAAATTGTGAACAAGAATATACAAAATTGTGAACAAGATCACAGAACTTGATATAGCATACCGTTGATGTTATGTACAAAATTGTGAACAAGATCACAGAACTTGATATAGCATACCGGTGATGTTATATACAAAATTGTGAACAAGATCACAGAACTTGATATAGCATACCGGTGATGTTATATACAAAATTGTGAACAAGATCAGAGAACTTGATATAGCATACCGGTGATGTTATATACAAAATTGTGAACAGAGAACTTGATATAGCATACCGGTGATGTTATATACAAAATTGTGAACAAGATCACAGAACATGGTGACGTACACAAGTTGTGAACAAGATCAATAAATTGTGAACAAGATCACAAAACATGGTGACGCACACAAAATTGTGAACAAGATCACATAACATGGTGACGTACACAAAATTGTGAACAAGTTCACATAACATGGTGATGTACACAAAATTGTGAACAAGATCACATAACATGGTGACGTACACAAAATAGTGAACAAGATCGCAGAACATACTGACGTACACAAAATTGTGAACAAGATCACAAAACATGGTTATGTTATACAAAATTATGAGCAAAATCACAGAACTTGGTGACGTAAATAAAATTTGTGAATAAAATAAAAAAAACAGGGTGACGTACACAAAATTGTGAATAAGATCACATAACATGGTGACGTACGCAAAATTGTGAACAAAATCACAGAACATGGTTATGTTATACAAAATTATGAGCAAAATCACAGAACTTGGTGACGTAAATAAAATTTGTGAATAAAATAAAAAAAACAGGGTGACGTACACAAAATTGTGAATAAGATCATATAACATGGTGACGTACTCAAAATTGTGAACAAAATCACAGAACGTGGTGTCGCTGTACACAATAATTGTGAACATTGTTATAGTTTTTTATTTTATTTTTTTTTTCTTGCAAATTCGTAGCGCCCAGAGCAACAGTCCAGATAAATATTTGTTATGGATTTGGTATCTGTAATAAAACAGGATTCCTAAAATTTATGTTTTCCTTTAGTTATTTCTCTTCTTTTTTTTTTCAGAAAACGGCTAAATCGGCGTATTGCAACAGAGAAAGACTGGATAATTGACGACAGAGATGTCAAAAGACGAAAGGTGAAAACTGCCCTGGGGAATGTATTGAGTAACGGAGCCGCGGCTGGCAGTATGAAACGGCGACTTGTTAGAATGGTAAGGGGAAAGGTCACGTCTTTTGTTCTGTTTCCAGGGTCAAATGAATGTATTATCTATTACTACGGGTAAGTAGCCCGCCAAAACCAGCCGTGCTACCTGAAACTGTCTTTACCTACTGTTTCTGTCACCCTCCAAAAGTTCTGTTCTTCCCACTGTTCTAGCTAGCCACGAAAACTTAAAATTCCTGTACATTCTACATTCTCTCACTCTCCAAATTATTTGTTCTTTATTCTAGCCAGCTGTACAACCTTAAAATTCCTGTAGGTTCTAAATTTCTGTCACTCTCAAAATTTTTTGTTCTTAACACTATTCTAGCCAGCTGTACAATCTTAAACTTCCTGTAGGTTCTCAATTTTGTTGCTCTCTTAAATGTCTGTTCTTTGCCTCCCTAAGCCAACTGGGCAGCTTTAAACTGCATATATGTTCTCTATTCTATCACTTCCGAAATGTTCTGTTTTTTTACCATATTCTATTCAACAATGCAACCTTAAATTTCCTGTACCTTCTCCATTCTGTCACTCCCCTCATTTTTCTGTTATGTTGCCATATTTTAGCCAGCCACGCAATCTGCAAGATCCGGTTCCTTTTCCTTTCTGTCACTCTCCAAAATTTATGTTCTATACACTATTCTACCCAACCGTGCAATCTTATACTTCGTACTCTACATATAATTAAAAAAAGAAAATGATATTGGATCAGTATTACAAATGGACAGTACACTTTACACATTTTAATGTACCGTCCATTGTAGAACTGATTACATACAATTTGTTTTTAAAATTATATATTACAGTACTTCCGTTACCAGTTTTACAGCAGCCCCCTTTTTTTAAAAATTAACCTTAAAACTACCTGTATCACCCACATCCACTCTGCCACTCTATTTTCGTTCTCCCCTCCTATCTTGTAGCTCGCTCTTTCCTAAACATTCCAAAATGTATTTCAAACTCTTATTTCCCACGCCAAGTAATAAATACCGTACAATTTACTGGTCGTTCTTTTTATTCAAAGAATTGGACACAATTTTGTGAAAGAAAATTATGAAAGTCGGATATCTTGTGACCGGATCTTTAGATAAAGAATAAAGAATACTCGTAATTGAAATTGTTTGCCCAGGGTGTAATACTGCCCTCGAACTTTGATGATAGAAAGGTAGTCTGTATTTTTTTTTTCTTTAGCCGCGCCAGGCGGAGTGCTACAAGATATTAACAAAAAGATGTAACAAATATTTCTGTGATTTTGGAAAAAATCTTTAATATCTGGGCTCCAGACTGAAAATATACATATTAGCAACTTGTTTTCAATGACATACCAAAAATGATTGCAAACAGCACTGAACCAAAAGAAAAGGGCCCCCCGTAGCGAAATTGTAGTCTGCATTTATCGTCTTTCTTCATTTCTTATGCAGCATGGAGCTACTACCCCAGCTGGTCATCTGGAAGACAGTCTGCACCAAATCGTGTACACTTGCAGCATTTGTTTATGTAGCAATCTATTTTACATGATAAGAATTATAGTCCCATTTACTACTTCATATTATTTGCCTCTTCAGCACGCCTTAGGAAGCACCTTAGCAATATGTAAATTACGCATATAAACTTTCCACGCCCCACTAAGTAAACTGTCAAGTCAGATGGAATATGAAAATTTGGAAACTGAGATATGGAAATAAAAAAGAAATTATCAGTAAACTTGACACAATTAAATACCAGATACTAGAATGCTGTAGCGTCCACATTCGCAACATGTGAGAAAAACTTTGTTTAATATTTTTCTCAACTTTATTTTGGTATTCTATTTGGAAATCAGCCGGTAATATATGACTCTGAAACATGGAGATATTAAAAACAACGTCCAAGAAGCTATAGACTTACACATAAATGGGTACTTGTGTAGAATAGAAGGATTGAAATGGTACACGATCACAAATGTGGAACTGAGGACAAGAACCAGACAAGTGCCAATGGAATACAAGGCGAGAGAAAACACTAGCTTTTGGGTAGGACATACATTGAGGAAACATGCTAATATCATTACAAGACAGATTTTGCTCTGTAATCAGCAGGGATGGAGAAGTAGAGACCGACCGACAAACACACGGAGAAGGAAACTGAAACAGCCATGAACTGGATAAAGAAGATATGGAAAGATCTTAAACAGACAGCACAGAGCAGGAAATTCTGGCATGGATGGTTGAACTCTTTTTTCCTTATGAAGCTTAATGGTAATGGAAAGATGAAGACTATTCTAAACAAAATGAAAACATTCACATATCATTCTAAACCAAATGAAAACATTCACATATCATTCTAAACCAAATGAAAACATTCACATATCATTCTAAACCAAATGAAAACATTCACATATCATTCTAAACCAAATGAAAACATTCACATATCATCAAGCTGTTACTTGATGTCACAAGACAAAAGGTGCTTACATGCAAACCTTTGTCCCTTACAACAGCGTTACTATCGCTGTTACTACTAATCTAAAATAACAACAGTGGGAACGTTGTAGAGAAGAGGATAAGGTTCCACACTGTACATAGGGAGCCGCGGTAGCGTAGTGGTTAGTGCACTGGCTTCCTAGCTCAGTGGTCTATGGTTCGATCCCCAGATGATGTGGGATTCTTTTAGGCCGCAAACGGCTCCTGGGTCGACCCAGCCCCAATTGGGTGCCAGAGCAACTTCTGGGAAAGTTAAGGTGGCCTGTGTGATGCTTACCACAACACCCCTAGTGTGCCGATGGTCAAGAAAATATGGGCCTAACACCACATTCCCAATATGCCTCAATAGGCGTGTGACGGGATCCTCCTCCTTACATAGCAATAAATAAGTGAACTCAAAGACTTTGTGAATCTCAACATAATATAATCACAAATAGTACATGCCATATATAATAAGTACTCAAAAAGCACAAGATACTACCAATCTATCTCGACAACACACTAGTACTCAAATAATACTAACATCACTTCTGTAACTATGATCAATCCTTGCAACAACTAAAAGCACAAGATACTACCAATCTATCTCAACAACACACTAGTACTCAAATAATACTAACATCACTTCTGGAACTATGATCAATCCTTGCAACAACTAAAAGCACAAGATACTACCGATCTATCTCAACAACACACTAGTACTCAAATAATACTAACATCACTTCTGTAACTATGATCAATCCTTGCAACAACTAAAAGCACAAGATACTACCGATCTATCTCAACAACACACTAGTACTCAAATAATACTAACATCACTTCTGTAACTATGATCAATCCTTGCAACAACTAAAAGCACAAGATAGTACCGATCTATCTCGACAACACACTAGTACTCAAATAATACTAACATCACTTCTGTAACTATGATCAATCCTTGCAACAACTAAAAGCACAAGATACTACCAATCTATCTCGACAACACACTAGTACTCAAATAATACTAACATCACTTCTGGAACTATGATCAATCCTTGCAACAACTAAAAGCACAAGATACTACCGATCTATCTCAACAACACACTTGTACTCAAATAATACTAACATCACTTCTGTAACTATGATCAATCCTTGCAACAACTAAAAGCACAAGATACTACCGATCTATCTCAACAACACACTAGTACTCAAATAATACTAACATCACTTCTGGAACTATGATCAATCCTTGCAACAACTAAAAGCACAAGATACTACCAATCTATCTCGACAACACACTAGTACTCAAATAATACTAACATCACTTCTGGAACTATGATCAATCCTTGCAACAACTAAAAGCACAAGATACTACCAATCTATCTCAACAACACACTTGTACTCAAATAATACTAACATCACTTCTGTAACTATGATCAATCCTTGCAACAACTAAAAGCACAAGATACTACCGATCTATCTCAACAACACACTAGTACTCAAATAATACTAACATCACTTCTGTAACTATGATCAATCCTTGCAACAACTAAAAGCACAAGATACTACCGATCTATCTCAACAACACACTAGTACTCAAATAATACTAACATCACTTCTGGAACTATGATCAATCCTTGCAACAACCAAAAGCACAAGATACTACCAATCTATCTCAACAACACACTAGTACTCAAATAATACTAACATCACTTCTGGAACTATGATCAATCCTTGCAACAACTAAAAGCACAAGATACTACCAATCTATCTCGACAACACACTAGTACTCAAATAATACTAACATCACTTCTGGAACTATGATCAATCCTTGCAACAACTAAAAGCACAAGATACTACCAATCTATCTCAACAACACACTAGTACTCAAATAATACTAACATCACTTCTGGAACTATGATCAATCCTTGCAACAACTAAAAGCACAAGATACTACCAATCTATCTCGACAACACACTAGTACTCAAATAATACTAACATCACTTCTGTAACAATGATCAATCCTTGCAACAACTAAAAGCACAAGATACTACCAATCTATCTCGACAACACACTAGTACTCAAATAATACTAACATCACTTCTGTAACTATGATCAATCCTTGCAACAACTAAAAGCACAAGATACTACCAATCTATCTCGACAACACACTAGTACTCAAATAATACTAACATCACTTCTGTAACTATGATCAATCCTTGCAACAACTAAAAGCACAAGATACTACCAATCTATCTCGACAACACACTAGTACTCAAATAATACTAACATCACTTCTGGAACTATGATCAATCCTTGCAACAACTAAAAGCACAAGATACTACCAATCTATCTCGACAACACACTAGTACTCAAATAATACTAACATCACTTCTGGAACTATGATCAATCCTTGCAACAACTAAAAACACAAGATACTACCAATCTATCTCGACAACACACTAGTACTCAAATAATACTAACATCACTTCTGGAACTATGATCAATCCTTGCAACAACTAAAAGCACAAGATACTACCAATCTATCTCAACAACACACTAGTACTCAAATAATACTAACATCACTTCTGGAACTATGATCAATCCTTGCAACAACTAAAAACACAAGATACTACCAATCTATCTCGACAACACACTAGTACTCAAATAATACTAACATCACTTCTGGAACTATGATCAATCCTTGCAACAACTAAAAGCACAAGATACTACCAATCTATCTCGACAACACACTAGTACTCAAATAATACTAACATCACTTCTGGAACTATGATCAATCCTTGCAACAACTAAAAGCACAAGATACTACCGCAAACAACTAAAATCACACAGATACTAGACCAATCTATCTCGACAACACACTAGTACTCAAATAATACTAACATCACTTCTGGAACTATGATCAATCCTTGCAACAACTAAAAACACAAGATACTACCAATCTATCTCGACAACACACTAGTACTCAAATAATACTAACATCACTTCTGGAACTATGATCAATCCTTGCAACAACTAAAAGCACAAGATACTACCAATCTATCTCGACAACACACTAGTACTCAAATAATACTAACATCACTTCTGGAACTATGATCAATCCTTGCAACAACTAAAAGCACAAGATACTACCAATCTATCTCAACAACACACTAGTACTCAAATAATACTAACATCACTTCTGGAACTATGATCAATCCTTGCAACAACTAAAAGCACAAGATACTACCAATCTATCTCGACAACACACTAGTACTCAAATAATACTAACATCACTTCTGGAACTATGATCAATCCTTGCAACAACTAAAAGCACAAGATACTACCAATCTATCTCGACAACACACTAGTACTCAAATAATACTAACATCACTTCTGGAACTATGATCAATCCTTGCAACAACTAAAAGCACAAGATACTACCAATCTATCTCGACAACACACTAGTACTCAAATAATACTAACATCACTCTTGAACTATGATCAATCCTTGCAACAACTAAAAGCACAAGATACTACCAATCTATCTCGACAACACACTAGTACTCAAATAATACTAACATCACTTCTGTAACTATGATCAATCCTTGCAACAACTAAAAGCACAAGATACTACCAATCTATCTCAACAACACACTAGTACTCAAATAATACTAACATCACTTCTGTAACTATGATCAATCCTTGCAACAACTAAAAGCACAAGATACTACCAATCTATCTCGACAACACACTAGTACTCAAATAATACTAACATCACTTCTGGAACTATGATCAATCCTTGCAACAACTAAAAGCACAAGATACTACCAATCTATCTCAACAACACACTAGTACTCAAATAATACTAACATCACTTCTGTAACTATGATCAATCCTTGCAACAACTAAAAGCACAAGATACTACCAATCTATCTCGACAACACACTAGTACTCAAATAATACTAACATCACTTCTGGAACTATGATCAATCCTTGCAACAACTAAAAGCACAAGATACTACCAATCTATCTCAACAACACACTAGTACTCAAATAATACTAACATCACTTCTGTAACTATGATCAATCCTTGCAACAACTAAAAGCACAAGATACTACCAATCTATCTCGACAACACACTAGTACTCAAATAATACTAACATCACTTCTGGAACTATGATCAATCCTTGCAACAACTAAAAGCACAAGATACTACCAATCTATCTCGACAACACACTAGTACTCAAATAATACTAACATCACTTCTGTAACTATGATCAATCCTAGCAACAACTAAAAGCACAAGATACTACCAATCTATCTCGACAACACACTAGTACTCAAATAATACTAACATCACTTCTGTAACTATGATCAATCCTTGCAACAACTAAAAGCACAAGATACTACCAATCTATCTCAACAACACACTAGTACTCAAAAATAATACTAACATCACTTCTGAACGATCAATCCTTGCAACAACTAAAAGCACAAGATACTACCAATCTATCTCAACAACACACTAGTACTCAAATAATACTAACATCACTTCTGGAACTATGATCAATCCTTGCAACAACTAAAAGCACAAGATACTACCAATCTATCTCAACAACACACTAGTACTCAAATAATACTAACATCACTTCTGGAACTATGATCAATCCTTGCAACAACTAAAAGCACAAGATACTACCAATCTATCTCGACAACACACTAGTACTCAAATAATACTAACATCACTTCTGGAACTATGATCAATCCTTGCAACAACTAAAAGCACAAGATACTACCAATCTATCTCGACAACACACTAGTACTCAAATAATACTAACATCACTTCTCACTTCTGTAACTATGATCAATCCTTGCAACAACTAAAAGCACAAGATACTACCAATCTATCTCGACAACACACTAGTACTCAAATAATACTAACATCACTTCTGGAACTATGATCAATCCTTGCAACAACTAAAAGCACAAGATACTACCAATCTATCTCGACAACACACTAGTACTCAAATAATACTAACATCACTTCTGTAACTATGATCAATCCTTGCAACAACTAAAAGCACAAGATACTACCGATCTATCTCAACAACACACTTGTACTCAAATAATACTAACATCACTTCTGGAACTATGATCAATCCTTGCAACAACTAAAAGCACAAGATACTACCAATCTATCTCAACAACACACTAGTACTCAAATAATACTAACATCACTTCTGTAACTATGATCAATCCTTGCAACAACTAAAAGCACAAGATACTACCAATCTATCTCAACAACACACTAGTACTCAAATAATACTAACATCACTTCTGGAACTAATGGAACTATGATCAATCCTTGCAACAACTAAAAGCACAAGATACTACCAATCTATCTCAACAACACACTAGTACTCAAATAATACTAACATCACTTCTGGAACTATGATCAATCCTTGCAACAACTAAAAGCACAAGATACTACCAATCTATCTCAACAACACACTAGTACTCAAATAATACTAACATCACTTCTGGAACTATGATCAATCCTTGCAACAACTAAAAGCACAAGATACTACCAATCTATCTCAACAACACACTAGTACTCAAATAATACTAACATCACTTCTGGAACTATGATCAATCCTTGCAACAACTAAAAGCACAAGATACTACCAATCTATCTCGACAACACACTAGTACTCAAATAATACTAACATCACTTCTGGAACTATGATCAATCCTTGCAACAACTAAAAGCACAAGATACTACCAATCTATCTCGACAACACACTAGTACTCAAATAATACTAACATCACTTTTGTAACTATGATCAATCCTTGCAACAACTAAAAGCACAAGATACTACCAATCTATCTCGACAACACACTAGTACTCAAATAATACTAACATCACTTCTGGAACTATGATCAATCCTTGCAACAACTAAAAGCACAAGATACTACCAATCTATCTCGACAACACACTAGTACTCAAATAATACTAACATCACTTCTGGAACTATGATCAATCCTTGCAACAACTAAAAGCACAAGATACTACCAATCTATCTCGACAACACACTAGTACTCAAATAATACTAACATCACTTCTGTAACTATGATCAATCCTTGCAACAACTAAAAGCACAAGATACTACCAATCTATCTCGACAACACACTAGTACTCAAATAATACTAACATCACTTCTGGAACTATGATCAATCCTTGCAACAACTAAAAGCACAAGATACTACCAATCTATCTCGACAACACACTAGTACTCAAATAATACTAACATCACTTCTGTAACTATGATCAATCCTTGCAACAACTAAAAGCACAAGATACTACCAATCTATCTCAACAACACACTAGTACTCAAATAATACTAACATCACTTCTGGAACTATGATCAATCCTTGCAACAACTAAAAGCACAAGATACTACCAATCTATCTCGACAACACACTAGTACTCAAACAACTAAAAGCACAAGATACTACCAATCTATCTCGACAACACACTAGTACTCAAATAATACTAACATCACTTCTGTAACTATGATCAATCCTTGCAACAACTAAAAGCACAAGATACTACCAATCTATCTCAACAACACACTAGTACTCAAATAATACTAACATCACTTCTGTAACTATGATCAATCCTTGCAACAACTAAAAGCACAAGATACTACCAATCTATCTCAACAACACACTAGTACTCAAATAATACTAACATCACTTCTGTAACTATGATCAATCCTTGCAACAACTAAAAGCACAAGATACTACCAATCTATCTCGACAACACACTAGTACTCAAATAATACTAACATCACTTCTGTAACTATGATCAATCCTTGCAACAACTAAAAGCACAAGATACTACCAATCTATCTCGACAACACACTAGTACTCAAATAATACTAACATCACTTCTGGAACTATGATCAATCCTTGCAACAACTAAAAGCACAAGATACTACCAATCTATCTCGACAACACACTAGTACTCAAATAATACTAACATCACTTCTGTAACTATGATCAATCCTTGCAACAACTAAAAGCACAAGATACTACCAATCTATCTCGACAACACACTAGTACTCAAATAATACTAACATCACTTCTGTAACTATGATCAATCCTTGCAACAACTAAAAGCACAAGATACTACCAATCTATCTCGACAACACACTAGTACTCAAATAATACTAACATCACTTCTGTAACTATGATCAATCCTTGCAACAACTAAAAGCACAAGATACTACCAATCTATCTCGACAACACACTAGTACTCAAATAATACTAACATCACTTCTGGAACTATGATCAATCCTTGCAACAACTAAAAACACAAGATACTACCAATCTATCTCCACAACACACTAGTACTCAAATAATACTAACATCACTTCTGGAACTATGATCAATCCTTGCAACAACTAAAAGCACAAGATACTACCAATCTATCTCAACAACACACTAGTACTCAAATAATACTAACATCACTTCTGTAACTATGATCAATCCTTGCAACAACTAAAAGCACAAGATACTACCAATCTATCTCCACAACACACTAGTACTCAAATAATACTAACATCACTTCTGGAACTATGATCAATCCTTGCAACAACTAAAAGCACAAGATACTACCAATCTATCTCAACAACACACTAGTACTCAAATAATACTAACATCACTTCTGGAACTATGATCAATCCTTGCAACAACTAAAAGCACAAGATACTACCAATCTATCTCCACAACACACTAGTACTCAAATAATACTAACATCACTTCTGGAACTATGATCAATCCTTGCAACAACTAAAAGCACAAGATACTACCAATCTATCTCCACAACACACTAGTACTCAAATAATACTAACATCACTTCTGTAACTATGATCAATCCTTGCAACAACTAAAAGCACAAGATACTACCAATCTATCTCCACAACACACTAGTACTCAAATAATACTAACATCACTTCTGGAACTATGATCAATCCTTGCAACAACTAAAAGCACAAGATACTACCAATCTATCTCGACAACACACTAGTACTCAAATAATACTAACATCACTTCTGTAACTATGATCAATCCTTGCAACAACTAAAAGCACAAGATACTACCAATCTATCTCAACAACACACTAGTACTCAAATAATACTAACATCACTTTTGTAACTATGATCAATCCTTGCAACAACTAAAAGCACACAACACACACTTGCTCTTCAAGGGCAACACCGGGAAACGCCGGTTCCCTTCAACAGCGTCTGTCAACTCCCCTTCCTCAAACTTCTTAACCTTTTAACCTTCTACGCACCAAGCTGACTCTAGCCAAAAATAACTTCTACTTTAATCACGTGTCATAACAATCGCAGTTCAGCTGCTCGTGCAAATATCACATGCAACTCACGAACGTTTAATTTGACTTACATTGCATTCACGTTTGCCACCACATCGCACGCAATAAACCTCGCTCCCCCAGGAGTATAAACCATAGCAACTTGTTAAAATCACATCTTGACACTTGAGTTCTGGTGATGGCTCCTAATTTTCCGGGGAGGAAATTGTGTTCTATGCATAAAATAAATGAAAAGTACTTAATCACGTGTGATAGTCACGTGGTTGTTTTAAAAAAAACAGGGGGGCTAAATGCACATAATGTCATTCATCATTACCCTTACAATCCCAGTGAAGCACATACCCTCAATAAATTCACGTAAATTCTTCCCTGTCATCCATTCAAGGTCCGTTCCATGTCTTGTTCGCTTTTGTTGATTTTATTTTATTTATTTATTTTTTGTCTTCTGTGGGTATCCGGCTCTTGTCTATCTCTCCATCTTCTTCAAATATCCCCCAATATATGAGGAACAGAGAAAGCGCATATGGTCATCACCTTTTCTATTCCTGGAAAAATTCTACGTAGATATCAAAATCCTCAAGCTGACCTCTGCTTTCTTTGAACATATTCAAGTTCACGTCTGAAAGTGAACGAAGAAGAAGTTCATCTATCCTAATTTGCCATCTACGTTCTCTGCTCCCCTTTTGAGCCGCTGTGAATTTAGCGAAAGCGTTCCATCTACAGTACTACAGGGGGTATCTAAGGAGACAGAGAAATAATAGGACGACTGCTTCAATCAGGCTTGTCGCTGGACTCGAGTAACATAAGGTTGTGCGTGGGGCTGGAACCCATATCGTGTACAACAGACTGCTACAGAAACCAGCGCTGTAAGAGGAACAGCTCCATGCTCCATTGGGAGCGTAAAGGGAAATGAAGCAGAAATAAGAAAAAAATGTCTTGAGAAATGATAATTTGATGGTCATGAATTTGATAATACTTTTTTTAAATAGAAATTTTGCATCGTTTTAGTGAGCCGCAACCCGTTCAACCTAGAACCTTCGGTTATATTTGGGCGCATGTCCAAATATGAACAACTTTGTGATCCGGTATACTCATCATCATCATGTGACGTATTCACTCCAGAACGTTGTCTCCATTACAGCTGCTCTGAACGCATCACGATTCTGGGCACGTCGACCTGCATCATCCAAAGACAAGTTCAGACTCTCTGTGATGTCCTGGATCCACCGTATACTACTCTTGTTAATATCGACTTATCATAAACCATAAAGCTACAAAACCCAATCAAAACGGAGATTAAATCACACATACCGAAAATCAATTTAAACTTTTATAATACTTTTTTTTCATAATCTCATAACGATTTTTGTGAGCCGTCTTAACTTATTTTTTTTTTTAAAGTACTTTCAATATAGTCTTTATTCAATTTTCTGAACTACTCAGGAAAAATGTTTGCATCAAGCCTAAGCTTGTACCATCAATCATCATCAAAATACATAATTACCGCCGTACATACTTCGGTCGGTCGGTCGGTCTGTCACACTTTGCACACCCCCGTTTGCGCACTTTTTTCTATTTTCGAGAGAGTGCATTAACTTTCAAGCACAGCTAAGGGGGTGCAACTGTGGTTGAAAGTTAGAGAATAACATTGTATCGTTTCCCCTTATATGTACTCTCCCGAAAATAGAAAAAGTGTGACGGTGTGCATTAAATCAACAGACAATCAAGATACTCTTCTGTCTAGTTTCATTCAGGAAACGGATTTAACTCATCATTTTTCTTAAACATGTTCCGACCAACATTACGTTAAATCGGCAAACGTTAGAAGAAGTTAACACCTTTAAATATCTGGGGTCCACTATATGTAGTGATGGAAGATCAAGTAAAGAAATCAAGATAAGACTTGAGATGGCCTCAGCTGCCATGACAAGGCTGAATGTGATCTGGAAAAGTAACATCAGTTTTCCTGTGAAGATCAAATTATACAAATCACTTGTATTATCTATTCTCTTGTATGGGTGTGAGGGCTGGACACTCACTGCAGATACGGAGCGAAGGATTCAGGCTTTCGAGCATAAATGTTATAGAAAAATTTTGCGCATTTGCTATAAAGAGCACAAAACAAATGTCTATGTTAGAGAGAAAATAAACACCTATGCAGGCCACCAAGAACCACTTTTGTCAGTAGTGAAACGTCGAAAGCTTGCCTGGTTTGGGCATGTAACTCGCCATGACTCCCTTTCGAAAACGATCCTCCAGGGAACAGTCGAAGATAAACGGAGAAGAGGAAGGCAAAGAAAATCCTGGGCTGATAACATCACAGAATGGACAGGGCACGGTTTTTCCACACTTGTACGCATTGCTGAAGATAGAGAGCAGTGGAGGAACATGTCTGCTGATGCTTCCACCATGGCACCCCTACGACCCATGACGGGTTACGGGTTGAGATAAGATAAGATTTTCTTAAAAATGTAAGTTTTTTTTTATTGTTTCTTCAAGACAAAATTGTAATTTAAATTATTGCAAACTTATTATTATGGATCAAAATGATAAGATGGCTAAAAGGAAGAGACGATCGCGTCATTCACAGCGAGCAAGCGAGACTATAGAAAAAGCCGCCATGTAATACGTGTAACAGAAACAGCACACTATAATTAAAAACCTGCCAATTTTGGCTGGTTGTTGCTAGTTTTAACCTAAGTTCTCCATTCTCGCCATGTCCCTTGTTACTCCATTTTAGCAACTATAACTTGTCCACTTGACAGACCTCCTGCATCAACCAAAGCATTCCTGTGTTCTTGCAGCGAAAGTTGTCTGTATCAATTTGTTTTACTTGGTAAGATGGCCTTCCCAATGAACCATCTCATGTTAGTCGGCTTTCACGAAATGCCGGAGGTAACATTATCACTATTTTGTGTCTTCAGAGACCTTCAGGAACTGCAAAATTACAAGGCTGAAGCCCGGGACAATAGACTTGAGGCTGCCATACTGGCCCAAAAACGCGGCGTTTCGCTTTAAGTTCGATTATTCTGTTTGGTTTTTATTTTTAAAACGGCATCATTGTTTTCGGGTGTTATTAATTTTGATGAAGATGGCTGTATACCGCTCCACCTATGTCCCAGTCTTGACATATGGATGCGAGTCGTGGGCAATGACTACAACCCACAAAAGCCAGATCCAAACCTCAGAAATGAGGTATCTGAGAAAAGTGGTTGAAGTAACAAGAAGAGACATGGTCCGCAACCAGACGATCCGTCAAGGCCTAAAATCCCATCCGCTGCAGACCCAAATAGAACAGTCCCAACTAAGATGGTTTGGCCATGTCTGCAGAATGGGAGAAGATCGGCTACCAAGACAAGTGGGAAACAAAGAGCCAGGGATCCAGACCTAGGACGACCCAGAGTCCGCTGGGAGGACAACATTAGACAATCTTTGAAGGACCGAGGACTAGAATGGAACCAGGCCAGGAAGAAGACAGCTGATAGAATGGTCTGGCGCTCTCTCTTCCAAACCTCTACACCTCACGGTAGAAGGGGAACGACTAAGTAAGTAAGTAAGTATTAATTTTGCCAAAGCTCGAAACAGGGTTGGTGTTAGGTTAAGGCTAGCTGTTTGACAAAGCTCGAAATAGGGTTGGGGTTAGGATGAGGCTAGCTGTACTGTAAATATGGATAGCTAGTCTGGCAACATGGAACAACATGGCGGACCTTGTCTTCTGTCTTCGCCACCTACCAAATAACGGCAACGTATCTTTCTCCTGTCTATGGCATAATTGTTAAAAACATCCGATCTTGCTTCTTTCGTCACGTGACAAGTAAGTGACATTTGTCAGATTTGGTTGTTGCCTTGACAACTTGAGGCATAACCTGTGAATGTCATATAGCTTCAAGACAAAACAAGGGTCATTCGCGAGGTCTAAAACCGTACTGGTGACCTTCCTAACGAGGTACCGCATCAAATTTGCCACGACAAATGACTTTTTCTGTTCAGCAGACGTCAACAGTTTATCAAAGCTGAACCAGAAATGAGAGCCTGAAATAGCTCAGAAATATATAACAGCGTGTAACCCACCGCTCGAGTTTCGTAACAATTACTGTGCGGGTATGATGCAGCTGAAAGATCTGAACGGGGCTAAATTTTCCTCGGCGGAAATCAATTACTCCGTCTGGGGCTCACAGAGCGGGTGACGATATCATAGGTTAACGGGGTGGGAGCGTTTAAATGTGTGGATGTGTGTGTACGTATGTATGTATATATATATATATATATATATATATATATATATATATATATATATATATATATATATATATATATATATATATATATATATATATATATATATATATATATATATATACAGTGCTGTACGGATAAGTAGAATATCTAAAAATAGTTCTACTTATCAGAAATTCTGCTTATCAGATGTTTGCTTAAAGATGGACATTTACGGCCGGAATAAGCAGTAACTTTTTTTTTATTTATTAAGGCAGTGGTAGACCTTTTCTTTCTTTGTCTGCTTAGAGGAACCCCCCCCCCCCCCCCCCACCTAAAAGGGACAGAAATGATCGCAGCATGCGAGAAAAAATATTTTTATAACACTCAAGTCACGTGACCAGCTCAAGACGGTTAGACTATTCAAAAGGAACAAAAAAAACAAAAAAGGAAAAGTCTGAAACAAGAAAAACAAATCCGATTAATATTCATGCCATTCAAGGCAGAAAAGGGAGATAAAATACGAGAAGGGAAATAATTAAAATAATATTTGTTTACGTGAGGGTTTTGTTTCCTCATCCCATGGCATGTTTCAGCAGGGATATCTATATTTAATACAAGTCTCTGGTTTCTGGTTACACATTATTACACGTAAGCGCGTGGTACGGTAGTGTCTTGAAACACGAACCCTGCCGTCTGCTAGACTAGTTATCTTTCGTGTTGAAAAATAACGTGACATGGCATATAACATCTTCAGTGTCTCATGCGCATACCCGCAGAAACTAAACACTCATACAGTTACATATTATTCATGTTTATCGCAGAGGCTTTTAAATGTCTTCCTCCAAAAGGCATTGTCAATTGCTCCCGAAGTTGTTGGGCAACAAAATAACACTGTCAATGCTCAATCATACTTGTAAGAAAGTAGCCTGGACGCTACAAAACCACCCCTTTTAGTTCTACCTTTCTGCCTGCGTCTAGTGTGCTAAGCATTTCGTAGGGCAACTCAGTTGGTGTGTGCTCAACCACTACATCCTTAGTTGAAACTCAGAACACTGCAGGCTAACAGACTGTCCATTATCCTTCACCTGGGGTTTTCAATAGCTCGCTCTCGCCCCAGTTTCGCCTTTTGGGTCTCTGTGGTAGATTTTTGATAGATGATTAAGATAGATTCTGGTCCCGTCTGAATAGAACTGCAAAAGGTGGTAACTCAGTGAGAGATAAGGTAAAGAAATAGATTTCACGAGTGAAATGGTGAAAAGGTAGAGTCTGTCCCTGGATTGAGAAGATACTCTAGTCCAGCCTATCGCTACGACTGAAATTTGTTTATCAGAGAGTTTACCTTTCTGTATATATTAACATATACGCTATAACCACTCACATACACACACAAATAAGTGACGACAAATTGACGCACAAACGTGAAACTATAGTAATGGAGTAGGGATATTAGGCCGAGCTGACCAACTGTTGCGTGGTGGTTTGCTCTGAACAATGTTCCATGTGATATGAATAAAACAATTATAAATTTCTGGCCATTGTTTTTTCATTGATGTGTTAGTTTTTTTTGTTCAGTGATAGTGCATCGTGCCTTCGATGGAAGATTAAGCGAATGCGGGGGTGGAAGATTCCGAACAATAATTGAACCTTGGAATACGATTGATTTGATAAGTCATTTCATTGAGTCCGTACATTTAATCCACAGTTGTACACACAGGATGATCATTTCAATAGGAGTAGAGCATAAGTCCATATAAGTCATGCATAAATTAATCAATAACGTAGACTGCTGGTTTATGTGTCAATGTCCGTTTAAGGATACAATGCAGTATTGTCGTCAGAACATCACAGCTATATGCACGCGTAGCTAGACATGGCTACCTGCCGACAGTGAGACTGCGAGTCTGAATATTTCATATGAATTTGACGATTATTCTTCTCCTTCTGAGAATTCTAGTTAAATACTAACCTCCATAAATTTCCCTCTCATATAGAGTTCTAGGACTGACCCTGGTCCATCAAAAAATGCATATATAAATGGCTATATCATGCCATTGAATTGGAAGGTTAGAAAAACGCAGCTATTCAGCTTGGCGGTCAAGTAACAAAGGGTAGCGTTTCTTAGTTACCGACTGTGTCCTAAACAACGCTATACACGTCATGATCGATCGTGTATGGAGCGTTCAGTAATTGAAACATCTATCGCAATATATTAAATGCCTTAACCTTTTACAATTGCACGTCTGATAACCTTTAGCAGACGGCGTTAATATCATATACCGTAACAATTCCCTGTACACCCGGGGAAAAAAAAATCGATAGATTTTTTTTTCAAGATCTATCCGACTTAACAATTTTTCAAAAAAAATTTAACACAATTGTGACATATGGCCGACGATGTTCTGAGTAGAACCGTGTCACGGTCATGTCAACCAACTATTTGTCATAGTCATCTAACATTAATCACATGATATATCAATTATACATATTATTATATCAACTAAATAAAATGTCCAATGTTAATAGTGAATGATAGAATTAAATGAACGTAAGGTCTGTCGTATTAGTATGTCATATAGGAATTAATTTGACTAATTAAAATTAAATTAATGAATTAAACTAAGAGATAAATTATTAAGATTCTAATGTAACGCGATGTTATGAGAGAAGAAAAAAAAAACAAAATAAGTGAGAAGAAATAGAAAGAAATTCGAATATAAGTTTAACTTAATTGTGTGTGTTAAGTGTTAGTGAATAATAACTATCTAATTTAACTAAATAAATAATGTATAGGTACATTAAAAAAAAATATTAATCTAATACTTGTGTGAGATTTATTTTCTCTTTTCATAATTTCTTCTTTTTATATTTCGTTCTTTTTTTTTTTTTTTTTTTTTGTTCTCTTCATTTCATTTTTTTCTCACATTTCATTTTATTGATAATAATTCAATTAAGAAGTTAAGTTAACTAATTAATTAGTATAGGATATGATGATCCATCCGTAGTCTTGATCCTGATGAATTCTTTTAGGCAAAAATGTTCAAACGTTTACGTTGGAAAGAAATGTCATTTATCACAGCATCCAAGAATTAAGTGCACATAGGACAATAAGTTCGACTTGTCGTCAGATATTGTTCCATGATTGTTCAACGAATATTCATATATCGTGTATGGACGTTAGACGAAGTTTGAATGTCAATCTGTATACCTTGATTGTCTTTAGTTCCATTCTGTGATGCATATAGTGTTTATAAAGTTTAAATTGAAGGCAAGGTTAGTTCCTTTATAGTTGATATGTTTTAGGAATGTTAATGTTGATTATTCGTCGTCAATAGGATTACGTGACAACGCATCAGCCACAATGTTTTCAGTGCCAGGAATATGTTCAATGGAGAATTCAAATGGCTGTAGGATGATTGAATATCTGGCGAGTTTCTGGCTTTTATGATTAGATCGACGCAAGGATGCTACAGCACGTTGGTCCGTCTGTATGGTGAAGGGAGCACCAAGCAGGAACTTTTCGAGTTTAGTTATTGCCCATATCACAGATAAAAGTTCCTTGTCGACTGTTGAATACTTTGTTTCTGCAGGCTTTAGCTTTCTTGAAATGTATAAGGTAGGATGTAGAATGCCATCATGGTTCTGGAGCAGGCATGCACCAATGCCGTAGTTACTAGCATCTGTTCGTAAGAAAAATCTTTTGGAAGCATCGGGAAGTCTTAAAATTGGTTCATGCGAGAACAAATATATAATTTTGTTGAAAGTTTCATTGCATGTACCAGTCCATGTCACCTTCACCGGCATGTCTTTTTTTAACAATGAAGACAATACAGCCGTGATGGATGACAAGTTTGGTATGAATCTACTGTAATATTGAACAAGTCCTAACAAACTCCTGACCTGTTTCTTCGTCTGAGGAACTGCTATGTTTAGAATTTTGGAGACTGTACTAGGTAACGTTCGGATATATCCCGATCCAATGATATGTCCCAAAAAGGTTATCTCATTACACGCAATTTGCACCTTTGTAGGTTTAGCAGTTAGATGATAATTCCTTAGAGTGTCGAAAACATATCTAAGTCCCGAAACATGTTCCTCAAACGACGAACTAAACAAGCATATGTCGTCAATATATGTAATAACGTCTGGTCTACCTGATAAAATTTGTCGCATCAGGCGAATGAAGGTAGCTGGCGCATTAACAAGCCCAAAAGGCATCACATTCCACTGGTATAGACCTTGTGGAGTGGAAAATGCGGTGTAGTACTTAGCCTTTTCGGTCAGTGGTATCTGCCAATAACCTTTAGTTAAGTCTATCTTACTAAATATAGTTGCGTTGGATAGACGTGGCAGTAAGTCGTCGATAAGTGGATGTGGTTCGCTGTCAACTATAGTCTTAGCATTTAATTTTCTATAATCAACACATAGTCTGATGTTATTGTCCTTCTTCCGGACAATCACTAATGGAGAAGAGAATGGCGAATTACTAGTCTCAATGATTCCCAGAGACAACATCTGTTCAAGTTCCTTAGTAGTTTTAGCAAGGAAATGTAAAGGAACAGAATAGGGATGTACACGAATAGGTGTATCATCATTGAGAGTAATGTCATGACTGATAGCCGATGTGCGACCCGGGACGTCGGTCAATACATCTGGATAAGATTGTAATAGATTAGCAATCTGTAGACGCTGTTGCGGTGTAACCGTTGAAGAGATGGTTACATCCCGCCAAGATTCAGTAGTTCAACCTACTGGTACCGGTAACGGTAACTGTACCTCAGGAAAAGAAGATTCTTCTTCCTGGATGACAGATAAGTTAGAATAATAACAAGTAGATACTGTGTTGTCATCTAGTTCATGAAAAATTGACTGTAAGTGTTCAGGACGTGTATGAAATTGCTTGAGCATGTTAATATGAAATATCTTTTTGTGTCCCTTGATATCTAAGACGTAATCAACGTCGGAAATTTTATCAATGACTTTGTAAGGACCATTCCAAGATATCAATAATTTATTGTTATTGTGAGGAAGTAACACATAAGCCTCGTCGCCTGGGAATAATTGGCGTAATCGTCGAGACCTATTTTGTAGAGATCGAGCCTTAGCTTTTGCAGCCTCAGAAGAAGCTGTTGCCAACTGGCAAGACTCAATAATGTTCTTCCGAAGATTAATCACGTACTCGTAAGATGACTGAGTGTCCTGAGTCATCTCCGCGTCAATTAATAAGTCTTTTATTAGTCCCATAGGACCTCTTGGGGGAGCACCAAAAACTAATTCAAAGGGAGAGAAGCCAGTTTGTTCATGCGGTACCTCCCGATAAGCAAATAGAACAGCTGGGAGTGCTCTGTCCCAGTCATGAGGGTGCTTAGCAGTAACCTTATGTAGTAGTTGTTTAAGTGTACGGTTAAGTCTTTCAACCGCACCATTACTCATCGGATGATAAATACTACTTAAATTCCTATCAATGTTCCAAGTTTTCATGACTTCCTTCATGGTGTCAGATATAAACTGTGACCCATGGTCTGATAAAAGTTTTCTAGGAAACCCTATTCTAGAAAAGATGAGATGTAGTGCATCAGCTACATCTGTGGTAGTGGTGGTCTTTAATGGGATGGCTTCTGGCCATCGTGTGCACAAATCAATGCACGTAAGGACGAATCTATGTCCTCTGGCCGATGGTAGCAATGGACCAATAATATCTATTGCCATCTTGTCAAACGGTCTTACTGAGATATCGCAAGCCTGAATAGGCGCCGTGTGAAAAGCTCCACGTGCTTTCACTTCTTGGCATGTAGTACAGGAACGTACATACTGCGAGATATCTCTTGACACTCCTGGCCAAAAGAATGAAGACAGTACTCGAGATCGTGTTCGAGTATATCCCATATGTCCAGCACAATGTGAGTCATGTGCATGTTGAAGAATGTACCGTCTAAAAGTATATGGGACCATAACTTGTTGTTTCATTTGTGATTTGTCATTAAAACATCTAATCAATATGTCATTTTTAATAACAAAACAATGTTTGTTATTATTACCTGAGGATAGATTGTCAACTTTATCAACCAGCTTAAAAAAATTTTTTTAAAGATTTATCCTCTTTTTGTTTGGTTGCAAATGTTTCTCTGTCATTAGGTGAATTGTCTATAAATTTCTCTTGGTTGTCTGCATCCATTTTATTATCATCAACTTTCTCCATGAGTTGAGTCTGCGCTCTAGTCGTCACGGCGTTTCCAGTGCATAGGTTATGTTTCTCCCATTCTATAATCTCATCTGGAGTACAATCTTTACTGCCGTGTATACGACCAACCATCAGATCAGCTATAGGCTTTTTTAGCATACATACTTTTACGTTCCCTGTGAAAAAAGGTGTGTTAACATGAATAATAGCTGTGGGGTAAAACTCAATAGTTCCCCCAAAAGTCATGCAACGGACATATTCCCCCGTTGCACAGCTAGGATGTACCAGCGACTGTCGTACACCAATCGTTGTGGATCCTGAATCCCTCAGCACTGAGACGACGGATCCATTAACTAATCCCCTGTTAAAAATTAGTAGGCCTGTTCCATCGTTGACTGCAAGACCTACCTCTGGTGTAATATGTCCGCAGTTAAGCACTGTTTCTTTCGCCTTCTGAAAAATAAGATTGCATTGTTGGCAACTATTTGCCACATTATAATTAATAGCAAAACATGCAGCAGAAGACTGTGTTGTATTATTGTCAAGTGGGACCTGAGCTATAGGGGTAGTATTATTTGTAACTGCTGCCCCTGTATTATGGTTGTAATGAGATGATCCCCGAGAATGAGATCGATTCCGAGTATAATTGTTAGAATTATCTCGTCGTCCTCTATAGTAACTATTATCTCGATGTCTCGAGCCATGATTATTACCATTCCAGTTACTATTATTATTGGGAGTATGTGATCGATTATAATGAGTGTTATGTTGACCATTGTGGTAGTTTGTTTGAGGTGAATAATTTCTATCTCGTGATCTACCTCTGTTGAACTCATTTTTATTGTTGAAATCATTATTATATCCCTTCTGAAAGTGAACATTGTGATTTCTTTGGAACCTGCTTCTGTCTACACTGTGATGTCTTTGTTTGTTATTATGATTGTAGGCCATATTAGACGCCACAGGTAGAGGTTCTCTTAATGAGGAGTTAGAAATGGTTGCATTCGGATGTGCCGAACAGTAGTTTAAAGAATTTTTTTTCTAAATCGTCCATAGTACCTGGTTTACGCTCCTGCAAATATGCAAAAAATGGCTGGCTAACCGAAGATAATACCTTATCCCGTAGTAGTAAATCAACTAATTTGTCGTATGATTTGTTGACTTCTGCCAGTTCAACCCATCTATTAAATGTATTGCGTATATTCGCAATGAATCCTGCAAAATCTTTTGGAGATTCAGGTAAAATTCCCTTAAATTTCAACCTACAGTGTTCCTCGTCCAGGTGAAACCTTCGTAAAAGCAAGGACTTAATAGCACCGTAGTTATTTGCTATTGATGGGTCAGCATTTTGAGAAGCCGTCAATGGTTCTCCAACCAAGAATTCATTTAACTTGAGTACCCATGACTCTTCAGGCAAATGGTTTGTTTTGCAAGTCTGTTCAAAACGTGACAGGAACGATGAAAGGTCGTCCACGTTCAAGTTGAGAGTGGGTAATTTAAAGTTGTAGAAATGTTTAGTTTGGCTGGATGATGATCCATTTTGTGCGTTATTATTCTGGTTTGCATCAGCACTTTGTGCTTGTAATTTTGCTGTCTCCAATTTAATACGCGCCAATTCCATTTCTTGTTGTAAAATAATTTCCTCTCGTTTCAATTTATTCTCTTCTTCCTGTTGAGCAATTTCTCTTAATCTATTTTCCTTGGCAATTTGCTTCATCTCACGTTCCTCTTCCTCTTTCTTTAATGCAGCCTTTTGTTCTGCTTCTTTTCTTTCATATTTTTCCAGTTCTGCCTCAGCAAACTGACGAAGTTCTTGAGATTTATAACCATATTCCCTACCAATTTTAACGAAATGGTCTATAGTAAGCATTTTGACTTTTATCTGTAAGTAATTATTGATAATTACTGATTAAAATAGTCAATAGTAGCTTCAGAGTAATTATTATACTTACTCAACTTAGAAATATTCAATATAAATAATCACAATAGTACTGAACTCTAATGTCTAAGTTCAACTAATAGACAATATTTTGTAACAATATTGTATCTAAATAATACTATATCATAAATAGTTATGATATCTGTTAACTATTATGTAATTACTTCACACAATTAATCTCAATATCCAATAATGTTGGGTATGATTCCTAGTAATTATATTGTTCAATGTACTAAGTCACTCTCTTAGTACCAGAAAAGTATATTAAATAATATACAATGGGTCTATTACCTCAAAGGTAGCTATAAGATTATTTTATTTTGTCAATATATATATATTATATTATTATGCCCTAGGCATCTATTATAAATTGTAGTGCTACTTTCTTGGACTATCACTGCATAATTATGCAATGTCCCATATTAACCTTAAATATCAGAAAAAATTAATTAAATTAAATTACAAGGGTATTATTGCATATAATATCATATTATTAATGTAGTATTAATATATATCATGAGGACAAACAAAACAATGATGCAACTAAAGGGTACAAACAATGTTAAGACGCAAACAAGACATTTTCACAATTAAAAATGAATTTATGAACTAAATAAAACAAGCGGAAATGTCACAAGCCAAATGAAGGGTCAAGGTCTGACCCGAGGTCAACTTAATATTCAAAGTACACAAAAAAAAAATGACTGCAAAAAATGATGACATCACAGGACTCATAACGGACGAAAATTTAACAATCATCAAATAAATGATAGTAAGAGGAGACTGGACGAAATAGTTAACAAACATGATACAAAACTAAAAAAAAATTGTTAACTGAGTACGAATAAAATACGCCAGTTATCTACAGAACGGTACAGCTAACACAAATCGTCAAACGACAGCAGATTTGGACAGACAGTCCAATGGCAAACCTCAATGGGGCTTCCAAAAGTGCAATCGTTTAACTGCCCTAAGAAACGACCGAAATCAATTCAGGCATCGTGAGAGCCACAGAATCTTATTTCGGTTCATCCTCCCTACCTCCCACGAATTAACAACACATTAAGACAACAAAAAGTACATTAAACATAGGTAAAAACATGCGATGTAGGCAGAGGGCATGGACTTAGTAGCACTGTTTGCAATAACAACAGTTAAACACCTAGACTT
Source organism: Oreohelix idahoensis (assembly GCA_024509875.1). Taxonomy (NCBI): domain Eukaryota; kingdom Metazoa; phylum Mollusca; class Gastropoda; order Stylommatophora; family Oreohelicidae; genus Oreohelix; species Oreohelix idahoensis. The sequence goes on from JAMPIV010000906.1 coordinate 58,820, forward strand.
ATCTTTTCCGTTGCTTAGATCAGTGCTAGAGGTCGTCAACAGCTAGGCCTGTGCCTTTGACTGTCTGCTCCTGATGGGCAGGCAACGGTAGTCCATCTTGTGCATCTTGATCAATTTGAAACGAACTAGAGAGGCGTTGAAAATATGTCTTCTTCACTGCGACAATGCAACAGTGACGTCATGTTGCTATTCATGATCACGTGCGTCACGTCAGCTTCGTAATGATCATGTGATCGAAACTTGATCGTAAATATTTCATTCGAAAGTCATGAAAAAATTTTTGGTTTTTGGTTGTTTTTCGTCCCCATACACCGGGCACCACTGTTGCGTGGTGGTTTGCTCTGAACAATGTTCCATGTGATATGAATAAAACAATTATAAATTTCTGGCCATTGTTTTTTCATTGATGTGTTAGTTTTTTTTGTTCAGTGATAGTGCATCGTGCCTTCGATGGAAGATTAAGCGAATGCGGGGGTGGAAGATTCCGAACAATAATTGAACCTTGGAATACGATTGATTTGATAAGTCATTTCATTGAGTCCGTACATTTAATCCACAGTTGTACACACAGGATGATCATTTCAATAGGAGTAGAGCATAAGTCCATATAAGTCATGCATAAATTAATCAATAACGTAGACTGCTGGTTTATGTGTCAATGTCCGTTTAAGGATACAATGCAGTATTGTCGTCAGAACATCACAGCTATATGCACGCGCAGCTAGACATGGCTACCTGCCGACAGTGAGACTGCGAGTCTGAATATTTCATATGAATTTGACGATTATTCTTCTCCTTCTGAGAATTCTAGTTAAATACTAACCTCCATAAATTTCCCTCTCATATAGAGTTCTAGGACTGACCCTGGTCCATCAAAAAATGCATATATAAATGGCTATATCATGCCATTGAATTGGAAGGTTAGAAAAACGCAGCTATTCAGCTTGGCGGTCAAGTAACAAAGGGTAGCGTTTCTTAGTTACCGACTGTGTCCTAAACAACGCTATACACGTCATGATCGATCGTGTATGGAGCGTTCAGTAATTGAAACATCTATCGCAATATATTAAATGCCTTAACCTTTTACAATTGCACGTCTGATAACCTTTAGCAGACGGCGTTAATATCATATACCGTAACACCAACACAGGTAATTAAGTTTATGTTAAGTTTATTTATCATAAAGGAAAAAAAATTCACAACATCCAGTATCAAATATAAAATATAAAATAATTTGTTACAGAAATAATAAAGAAATAGACCCATAAGTGCAATTCCCTCTGTTGAGACAAGATCCCGTTAGAAGAAGATATTCACCCCCAAAAGGTCAAAAGATTAGCACTATGGTATAGAATTTGACTATACTGTAAAGAACAGAGTTTCTAATTAATCTATCCTGAAATGAACAGTATTAGCAAATGTCACGTAGGTCTTATGATCATTAAATTGCCTAGATCTTCTTCCTATTCTCTCACCCGGATCCTTTTAATTTATTATCTGTCTTTACCTTTTTCCGGTATTTTTCGCATCATTCGTTTGCGAAATATATTTCCTTCTTATTCGCAAACTTTACCTGTTTCTTTTCTCAAAAACTGAGAATCGCACTAGCATTCTATTACATAGATGTCAGTCAGACGAGAAGTGTTATAATGCATTCCGTCAGACCGGAGAGCCGACAGCGGTCTGTAGTTTCCCCGAGGACAGTGGTTTCTTCGGCTGAGTTCTGGGCCTGTAGTGTGAAAATTCACTCCGCGGGACATGGCAGGCAGACGGAGTGTCGGCATTTTTCGGTAAACCGCGAGCGTTTCGTCAAAATAGCTCCGGCTTAGCGTGAAAAATCGCTCCGCACTGGAGACAGGCTGTCTGAGAGTTGCAACTCACGCGCGCTCTCGGTCACTGATGGCAGTTACGACACGCGTTAAGCTGACGTAGGTGTTTTACACGTAAAAGGGGAGATGATTTCGGAGTTTGAGAAAATGTGGGATTGTTTGCCCCTGTTTTCAAATATCCACCCAGGAGCTGAAATCTGATTTCATTTCAGTCTCCAACATCTTCAGTAGACGAAACACGCGTGCTAGCGAATGAAACTTGTATAGCGAATTTCATAGTTCTCGTCAGATTTGTGACGAGCTTCTAACTACCTATATAGTGAATTATCCTAGTCGTGGTGTTACCGTAGTTCTGTGGGGAGATTAATATAATAGATATCTAGTATTTTGGAAAGTGATTAAGTGTTAAATCGCCGATTTCATTTTAAACTAGTTCTGTGTGCAGAATGATTATTTTAATAGTTTGTTATTTCTTTAGTCGACGAGTTACAGTGGAGAGCAAGATAAATTATAAATTTCTAGCTAAACCCATTCGGCTATTAAAACAATTTAATTTAACTGCTAACTACTCTACTCAGTCGAGTATATTTGCTAAACAAACTATAACTGCTAAGATGTCTCATGAGTGTTGACGAAATATATTTATATGTGTTTCAAATTCATGAGGATTGATTTTATAATATAACTTATTTCACGGGAAGTGTTAAATGATAAGCTCTACGCTTGCAGTTTAAAATATAAGTTATATCCTTATACATAGTATGTATAATTATTTTATATGTGCTTTTTCCATTTTATACAGTGAATACTGGGGTGAACCCAACTTGCCGGCGTTTAGTAATAAAGAGTTTTTCAGACTTGAGAAGTATTAGACATTTCTTAGCTTTACCCACGTGGGGGTTTCAAGTAACACTGGTCTGACAGTGCATGTGCCATCAGAGATAGACAGAGATACCAATCCCACTAACGGGTTTTAAAGACTGAGGGTCAATTTCTGGGCCTTTGAGCCAGATCTTATTTCTTCCTGAACTCTAATGTAAAATTGCTGACTGGCGGCGAGAATAATTACAATCAATAACATTAACATTTCCCGACATTTTTGTCGAAAGAGTGAATAGTGAAACAAGGCTATCTGTTGAAAGAAGTTGTCCACTGGTCATCTTTTCAAATTTAAGGGAACCCTCGTGTCTTTTGACTCTGTGTGCCCGTTTAAACTTGCTTATCCAAACTGATTCAAGTGACATTAACAGTAATCAAAATTTAACTGGTGAAGTGAACGCTCCCCGAAAACAGTGGAACAACCCTGTAATTGTAGAGCTGGGATTCGCTTTATCCAAAGAATACAGATTCACTGTAGAGAAGTGTCCTAAGGTTGCGCCAGACTGTGAACAACATCAAGTTTTTAGGTAAGCACGTGTGCCAGGGATCCCTGATGAAAGAACCGAGTGAAAGTGGACTGAGTGAGTTTTTTTAATAACTATTGATTCACCCCACGTTCTAATCTCCTTACGGAAGAGTGGCTGCTTGATTAAATTGTTCCTTTTGAAGGACAATATTAGACCCTAACCATATGTATTTATGACTCTTTGGGCTATCATCCTTGTAGCATTCTCTTGATATTTTATGACTATTTGTATATATGTTTTGATGTAATTTATATGTGTTGTGAGGAAATTTTAAATGATAATTAAAAATTTCTCTTGGAATTAATCAGTGCGTTGGTCAGCTCGTTCATATATATATATATATAGCATTCTTAAGTTCAACACCAAGACAATCCCAAGAAGCAATAAATAATTTGTGTCATCTCTCGGTTAAAATTGGTCTCCAAATAAATGCCTCTAAAACTAAAGCTATGAACTTTTCTAACGAGACCTTTGATATCATCTTGAACGGGGAAAAAACTACAGAAAGTTGAAAGTTTCAATTATTTAGGCAGTAAAATGACTCAGGATGGTGACACAACAAGAGAAATCCATACTAGAATTGCTTTGGCAGCTAGCGCCTTCAAATAGATTATCTAACATTTGGAAATTACGATCATTGAATATACATACCAAGCTTCGTCTGTTTAATTCAAATGTTATCTCAGTGTTAACATACGGCTGTGAGAGTTGGAAAATAACAAAATCATTGGAGAACAAGCTGAATACATTCGAGAACAAATGTCTTAGAAAACTCATGAACATCAGTTGGAAAGAATTCAAGACTAATCGACAAATAATAAGAGAAGACTCTAGGCAGAAATATGTCTCCGACTATATAAGGAAAAGACGATGGTCATATATCGGTCATGTCCTACGAATGCAAAACAACAGAATACCACTACAGGCGCTCACTTGGGTTCCTGAGGGTAAGCGGAAAAAAGGAAGACCAAAAGAAAACACTCAGAAGAACAATAATAAGAGAAGGAAGAACGTTGGGCCTAAATAATGTGCAAGAGCTAAGAGGAGTGGCGTCACAACGAACAAACCTGGAGAGCACTGGTTTCTGCCTTATGCGCCGTGTTTGGCGCTTAAAGAATTTATTATTATTATTACGTGTTATATACCCTGATATATATATATATATATATATTATATATATATATAATATATATATATTATATATATATTATTTGTGACTTTGGGATTTCCCACGTCTGTGGGTGCTAATATTAACGGGGTCGTCACTTGTAGCATTATGTGAGTGTCCGATGAGTATAGAAATTTTATATAATATATTATGGAATTAATTATCATATATATATATCATATAGTTTACGTCTGTGTGTTATATATATATATATATATATATATATATCTGTGTGTAGACTGTCTGACGCCTTAAAAGCTGTCGTAGAGGATAGGTGAAAGAGAGAAGATTTCCTCGATTTTTTTCAGAGACAGCCTCTATATCACAGTCTATCATCTCACTTGTGGAAATTCTATTTTTTTTTGTTTTTACTAACTCTCACTGTCTATCACCTATTCTAACCTATTCAGAAGGGACCAACCCCAAGTCTTAATTCTCCTATCAAAAAATCTACGACAAATGGTTGCTCGTTACCGGGAATTGAACCCAAAATCCTGAGACGATACGACAAATGTGGTCTTGTCCGAAGGATTTTTGAACTTAGAATATGAAGACGAGTACGACAAATGTGGACTCGTCTATCTGGATTTTGAACTTAAGATTCTTTATTCTGTAATAGACTAAGAGTTTGATGTCTTGTGAGTTGTTATATCTTTAAATAATTTATCCCCTAGACTAACGATCTGTTTACGAGCGTGCTGACCACACAAACTGATAAGTTTTTTTCCACAGCATTTGAATAATATACATTTGAGTTACAGGTGGATTTTGTCGGAATATATGTTTATTGTTGATTTGTAATACTAAACGCTGGTAAAGTGGTGAGTGTATAACATTCACAGGGTTCTGAAGCAGGAAGGTGTTTGAACTAAGTTAAGGAGTGCGTTTCGGACTATTTGTCCAGATTAATTGCCTCCCTTACCCTAACTGTCTTCAGGGGTGAAACTTATAGTGGATTAAAAATTAAGGGATTATTTTTCTCTTCAATTTTGCTATAATCATTGTGTTTTCCACTGTAGCAACTTATTTTTCAGAGGTAATCTTAACTACCATTTAGTTGGCGTAGTCGTGTTTGCATTAGGTGCTTTATTGCCGATAAATAGCAGCGATAGTTAGATTTTATTTTTGGAGGAGGTATCCCAGGGTTAAGCATATCATCTTTTATTTGGGATTTTCTCGTAAGTGGTAGGAACCAGTGTATCCTTTTTCCTATTTTCTTTCTCCACTAGTCTCAGTCACTGACATAATATGGCCGAGAGGGCAAAGCTTAGACAACTCCTCAGGGACAAAGCGAGAGAGGAGGGACTGGAAGGAGAGGAAGCGAAAGCTTTTGTCAGAGACGAACTGGAAAGATATGACGCGGAGAGGAAAGCAGCTGAAGCTAAAGAGGAAAAAGAAGCAGCCGAAGCTAGAGAGCAGAAGAAGATGGACGAGGAAATGGAAATCCGCAGGATGCAGCATGAGGAAAGAGAGAAGGAGAAGGAGAGACAGCACGAGAAGGAGAGGGAGGAGAGACAGCAGGAGAAGGAGAAGGAGGAGAGACAGCATGAGCTGGCACTTAAAGCTCTAGAGTTCCAAAGTCGTGGTGCTGCCTCTACCTCCAGCAATGGAGAATCTTCTCCTCATTCCTCCTTAACTGATCCTTCTAACACTCAATCTCTTCAACTAAACGCCATGTCTTTCACTCTAGAATCTTTTCCTTGTCCAAATGAGAAGATTGACACATGGTTAGAAAAATTTGAGAAAATTGCAACTCTGTACGGGTTAGAGAGGTCGCGTTGGAATATAAACTTTCCCAGGCCCTAAAAGGTTCTGCTTATAATGTTTATTCTAAGCTGGAAAGTAGCCAACAAGACAACTATGACTTGTTGAAGAAAGCGTTACTGGAGCGCTTTGAAATGAACGCTCGCAAGTTTTTGCAACTGTTTCGCAACAGCCGGAAAGAGAATTCTGAAACTTTTCAGCAGTTCTCGTCTCGTTTGAAGGGATATCTGACAAAGTGCTTAGAGCTCTCGCAGCTCCCCTCTACCTATGAAGGTCTTGAGGAATTTGTTTTAACAGAACAAATAAAGAACACATTGTCTGCAGATACCCGGAGATTTCTAGCTGAGCAGGGGGCAGAAAAACTTGAAGACATCTTACAGAAGTCTGAGCGTTATCAAAATGCGCTGGCTGAACTACCGGCCACAAAACGGAAACCGACAGAGGAGCATTTTCGAAAAAATAATCTAGAGCAATCTTCTCAGGCTTCTAATCAGAATAACCACAGAGAAACTGGACCTCAAAACCCCCCTCCTGAAAAGACCAAGTTCTACAAGAACAAGTACCCCAACCACCCCAAACAGTCTGATCAACCCGACCGCCCTACATGGCAGCGCAGCCAGAAAGGACAAGGTGGCAAAGGGAGAACCCCTGAGCAAGGGACTAATGATCAGAGTGAGCATACCGAGCCGAAACGCATCGGATGCTTATTAACAGTCTCGCAAGGTGGAATTATTGACAGTGATTCCCAACCTGTTGGGGATAGACCCCCAACGCGAGGTACTGTTACATTGAACGGTTCTCAAACTTCTTGTTTAATTGACACGGGGCTTTCTTATGATTGCATTGTTGCAAGAAACCTGGTCAAACCCGGTCAAGAGACAGCAGAGACCGTCCAACTTTGTGGAGTTCGTAAGAGTGATGCACCTACAGCGCTTCCCATCGCATTGGTGGAGATCCACTCCGATTTTGTCAGAGGCGTGATCAAAGCGGCTGTTATGGATGATCCCATCTACCCAGTCATACTTGGCGGGAGATACGTGTGTATTGGGAAACCGGAAGAGCCGATTGTGGCAGCAGTAACTACAAGAGAGCAAACCAAGAAGGAACGGGAGCCTGCGCCTAATTTGTTACCTATGGAACTTAAAGAAGCGCAATACAAGGACCCTACTTTGGCACCCTGCTTTAGGAAACTGCCCATGGCTAAGGAACCCAGACAGCACGGGGACATTTTTTCTAAGGATGGCGTACTTTATCGCAGAACGGGCAAGCCTGACCAAGGTTACAACCAGCTCCTAGTACCGAAACAGTACAGAAGCCAAATCCTAGAAATGGGGTACTCTCTTCCCTTCAGCGGACATATGGGACAGAACGCCACAAACCAAAGGATAACCACTCATTATTGGTGGCCAGGAGTAAATACTGAGATTATCAGGTATGTCAAATCCTGTGAACAGTGCCAACGTGTGCCACCCAAGCAACGGGCACCCCCAGTCTCTTTGGGTGAAATGCCAATAGTGGGAACACCATTCAAACGGGTTGTGATCGACATTTTAGGGCCTTTCGAAAGGACTAAAAGAAGGAACAGGTTTATCCTGACCTTAGTCGATACATGCACTTTATGGGCAGAAGCTATCCCGCTAACATGCGCAGATGCCAAGCAGGTCGCAGAAGCCCTCGTGCAGATTTTCACTCGGTTGGGATTCCCTCAACAAGTGTTAACGGATAACGGATCCCCATACCGAAACCTGTCGATGGATGAGATCGTGAAGATCTTGAGGACCAAACACATCTACACAAAGCCTTATACTCCGGCCGGAAATGGGCTCGTGGAACGTGTTAGTGGAAACCTCAACATGATGTTAAGTAAACTGGCACAAGTGAAACCTGAAGATTGGGATCTTTGTATTCCTGCAGCTTTATTTGGCTACAGAGAATCTCCTCATACTTCCACAGGATTTCCGCCAGCTACGCTCTTATTCGGCAGACCCATCAAGGGGCCACTTGAAGCCTTACTTCAGTCTCTGACAGACGAGAAGGCGGATGAGACAGTTGTCTCAGCAAGTAAATACGTATCGGATTTAAAGGAAAGGTTGAAACTAGGATGGGACCTAGCAACGACCAACTTTAAGCGAGCACGCACAAAGCACGCTAACTGATACAGGAAAGTCGCGAAAGAGAGAGAATTGGAAGCAGGAGATAAAGTTTTGGTGTTACTCCCTACCGAGAACAACCAACTGAAGATCGGATGGCAAGGGCCGTTTACCGTCCTGAAAAAGATTTCTAAGGCTAACTACCAGATATCTATTCAAGGAAAGGAAAAGGTTTTCCATTTAAATCTCTTAAAGAGATACTTGGAAAGACCTGTGCCGACCTCCGACCATCTCCTGACGATCGCGAAAACTGACGAAGATGACGATAGTGGCAGGGAAATTCCACTGCAATCACAGGAAATCTTTGAAAAATGTCAGAAGTGGCGACGCTCTTTCAAGCGCGCATGGGAGACATTCCAGAGGAAGGAAACGTGGGACTATATTTGAGTAGGAATTGGACAGAGATGGAGGGGGAAGATGAGAGGGAAGAAGACAGACACCCCGAAGCTACGGTTATAGGAAATTTAATTCCATAACGTAGACATGGAGTGCTTCCATATCTAAAAGGGGGGACGTCCTGTCACGAAGGTCTTATGATCATTAAATTGCCTAGATCTTCTTCCTATTCTCTCACCCGGATCCTTTTAATTTATTATCTGTTTTTACCTTTTTCCGGTATTTTTCGCATCATTCGTTTGCGAAATATATTTCCTTCTTATTCGCAAACTTTACCTGTTTCTTTTCTCAAAAACTGAGAATCGCACTAGCATTCTACTACATAGATGTCAGTCAGACGAGAAGTGTTATAATGCATTCCGTCAGACCGGAGAGCCGACAGCGGTCTGTAGTTTCCCCGGGGACAGTGGTTTCTTCGGCTGAGTTCTGGGCCTGTAGTGTGAAAATTCACTCCGCGGGACATGGCAGGCAGACGGAGTGTCGGCATTTTTCGGTAAACCGCGAGCGTTTCGTCAAAATAGCTCCGGCTTAGCGTGAAAAATCGCTCCACACTGGAGACAGGCTGTCTGAGAGTTGCAACTCACGCGCGCTCTCGGTCACTGATGGCAGTTACGACACGCGTTAAGCTGACGTAGGTGTTTTACACGTAAAAAGGGAGATGATTTCGGAGTTTGAGAAAATGTGGGATTGTTTGCCCCTGTTTTCAAATATCCACCCAGGAGCTGAAATCTGATTTCATTTCAGTCTCCAACATCTTCAGTAGACGGAACACGCGTGCTAGCGAATGAAACTTGTATAGCGAATTTCATAGTTCTCGTCAGATTTGTGACGAGCTTCTAACTACCTATATAGTGAATTATCCTAGTCGTGGTGTTACCGTAGTTCTGTGGGGAGATTAATATAATAGATATCTAGTATTTTGGAAAGTGATTAAGTGTTAAATCGCCGATTTCATTTTAAACTAGTTCTGTGTGCAGAGTGATTATTTTAATAGTTTGTTATTTCTTTAGTCGACGAGTTACAGTGGAGAGCAAGATAAATTATAAATTTCTAGCTAAACCCATTCGGCTATTAAAACAATTTAATTTAACTGCTAACTACTCAGTCGAGTATATTTGCTAAACAAACTATAACTGCTAAGATGTCTCATGAGTGTTGACGAAATATATTTATATGTGTTTCAAATTCATGAGGATTGATTTTATAATATAACTTATTTCACGGGAAGTGTTAAATGATAAGCTCTACGCTTGCAGTTTAAAATATAAGTTATATCCTTATACATAGTATGTATAATTATTTTATATGTGCTTTTTCAATTTTATACAGTGAATACTGGGGTGAACCCAACTTGCCGGCGTTTAGTAATAAAGAGTTTTTCAGACTTGAGAAGTATTAGACATTTCTTAGCTTTACCCACGTGGGGGTTTCAAGTAACACTGGTCTGACAGTACATGTGCCATCAGAGATAGACAGAGATACCAATCCCACTAACGGGTTTTAAAGACTGAGGGTCAATTTCTGGGCCTTTGAGCCAGATCTTATTTCTTCCTGAACTCTAATGTAAAATTGCTGACTGGCGGCGAGAATAATTACAATCAATAACATTAACATTTCCCGACATTTTTGTCGAAAGAGTGAATAGTGAAACAAGGCTATCTGTTGAAAGAAGTTGTCCACTGGTCATCTTTCCAAATTTAAGGGAACCCTCGTGTCTTTTGACTCTGTGTGCCCGTTTAAACTTGCTTATCCAAACTGATTCAAGTGACATTAACAGTAATCAAAATTTAACTGGTGAAGTGAACGCTCCCCGAAAACAGTGGAACAACCCTGTAATTGTAGAGCTGGGATTCACTTTATCCAAAGAATACAGATTCACTGTAGAGAAGTGTCCTAAGGTTGCGCCAGACTGTGAACAACATCAAGTTTTTAGGTAAGCACGTGTGCCAGGGATCCCTGATGAAAGAACCGAGTGAACGTGGACTGAGTGAGTTTTTTTAATAACTATTGATTCACCCCACGTTCTAATCTCCTTACGGAAGAGTGGCTGCTTGATTAAATTGTTCCTTTTGAAGGACAATATTAGACCCTAACCATATGTATTTATGACTCTTTGGGCCATCATCTGTCTCATAACTGGGCTGTGGGCTAAACCTAGAGTTAATATCATAACGGGGCTATCATCCTTGTAGCATTCTCTTGATATTTTATGACTATTTGTATATATGTTTTGATGTAATTTATATGTGTTGTGAGGAAATTTTAAATGATAATTAAAAATTTCTCTTGGAATTAATCAGTGCGTTGGTCAGCTCGTTCATATATATATATTCATTGTTATAGATTTCCCACGTCTGTGTGTTTAACTGTCGTCACGTGTATGTGCGTGTCCGTGAGTAGATAGAAATATATGTAATATATATATATATATATCTGTGTGTAGACTGTCTGACGCCTTAAAAGCTGTCGTAGAGGATAGGTGAAAGAGAGAAGATTTCCTCGATTTTTTTCAGAGACAGCCTCTATATCAGTCTATCATCTCACTTGTGGAAATTCTATTTTTTTTTTTTTACTAACTCTCACTGTGTCTATCACCTATTCTAACCTATTCAGAAGGGACCAACCCCAAGTCTTAATTCTCCTATCAAAAAATCTACGACAGCAAACATAAGGGAGGAATAAAAAAACAAAGTGAGTACAATGATTATACAATAGAAGAATTATTCACTCCTTCTTTCTCTCGCTTCAGACACCTTGTGGCCACATTTCAGTCTCGCTTACCTAATCGTTGATTACAACATCTGTAACATATCTCCGTGGTACACACAACAAATCCAGGGTTGGGTTTTTGGCAAAATAAGCCCCAGTTCCTCCAAGACTAATTAATCCTCTTATTGCGGAACGCTTACTTTGTTACTGTTAATAGGATTCAGTTTATGTCACATCAATTAGTCCAGGTAGGAAAATACTTAAGAGATCTAATGTTCACAGTGTACAGTAGCATGTAACTCCGATAGTTAACGAGAATGTCAGGTATGTAAATCTCTCTGGATAAATCTTCGCCACAACACAGTGGTCGGTAGTCGGGTATTGTTAAATTTGATAACTTCGCCATAGCGGGCTGAATGTAAATGACAAAAATGGAAAAGAAAGCTGGGTAGCTATATGACCAGTTAAATTAATCCTATAGTCTTTTTTGGTACTCTCTCTCTCTTTCTGTGTGAAACAAGAGGGCCAAACAGGTCAACCTCGAAGACCCGACATTTATATAAGAATGTTTTTTGGTACTGTTGGACTTAGACCCGTTTTCTCAGATTCAGGCCGCTGGTAGGTTTTGGTTTGTGACCCGTACTGGATTTTAGGAAGAAAATACAAAACGTTTAACCACAATATAGTATTCTATCCAAACCCGCGTAACGGTATAATTTATTATCCACTCGGTTATTAGATTTGATTAGAAAACACAAGTGTATAGCTTATCTTATCGTTCTTATTAACCCGTGAAATAAATTCTAGTTATTTACAAAAATTACACATAATGTATTAGAGATAAATATATATTTCGTCGGTACTACATTGCCTAGTGCATTTACTAATCAATTAAAATATCTCTTTTTTTCTGGGTGGTATCGAGTAATTAAATTAACGTTACAGTCGGAAAAATTAGCTATAAATTATTTTAACTCGCCAGTCAAATTAACACCAAAAATCCTAGTGAAATATAGTGACGAACTTTAACAATTAAATCACTCAAAAATGCTAGTAATTATATTTACCGCAACACAGAAATTTAAAACTATCTCCAACGAAATACTAAGTAATTCCACTTTAACAATGGTCTAGGATTCGAAGCTAGATGTTCCGAAAATTCTGAGGCAACTAGATAATTGATTTTAAAGGATGATATATATATATATATATATATATATATATATATATATATATATATATATATATATATATATATATATATAATATATATATATATATATATATATATATATATATATATATATATATATATATTATATATATATATATATATATATTATATATATATATATATATATATATATATATATATCACGCCTTGTCCGTATTTTTGGGGAAATATATATATCTGAATGAACGCTTTATTTCTCACTTCCTATATCGGCAACGAGCATTATATATTTGATCTCCGCTCGTTCCGTATAATTATATTATCTGGGGACTCACGAACAGACGGCTAGGTTGGAAACTGTGGTTATATATATCATATATATTTATTGCCCAATATATATTATATATATGGACTAGTTATATAGTCAAACCTTCCCTTGTCCGTATTTTTTGGGGAAATCTGCGGTCGTTTTCTGAATGAACGCTTTATATTCTCACTTCTGCCGACCGCATAGACTTCGGCTAACGAGCAAACAGTTTTTTCCTCTTTTGATCTCCGCTCGTTCCGTAGATAATTACATTCTCGTGGGACTCACGTTAACAGACGGCTGAGGTTGGAAAACATAATATGTGGTATATCGAACCCCTTTGATTTTCTTTTACGTCGGTGCATCATAGTAACTGATCTGTCACTTATTTCAACAAATTGGCCAAAAATCGCTCGCGTAATAATCGTAAAAATTGGTTAACAGCTCAATAACATACCAAAGTGAATTGTATTTGAACGGTTTGACACATTAATTTCAAGATGATAAGATGGCTGCCCAATCTGCAGCTACTAACAGAAAAAGACGGTGTGGGTCACTAGTAGGCGAGACTATAGAAGAAGCAGCAATATAAGTCTCCGTTTCCCGTAAACAACAAAGAAAAGCGTTCACAAATGACGGTGTTCTAGTTTGATTACCTGTAAATACAATGGAAAGAAAAACAAAAAACACAAAGAATGTACTTCTATAGGCTCATGGCTACACATTAAAAATCCGTCAAGTTATAGTCCTTTTTAATCTGCTTTGATGTTTTCCAATTAAAGTTTAAAAAAAAACAAACAAAAACGAAATTATAACAGAGTGAAAGGAAAAGTACATGGGTTACAAGAAAGACGCTGCGTTTAAAAAAAACGTGACATAACATTTTTTCACTGAATTTGTGTGAAGCAAAATTTAATTAACCAGGTGGAAGCAACACACGTGCTGATTTATATGTAACAAAATTTTACTTTATAATTTTAATCTAAATGTCATTTAAAAGTCTAATTTACCCTTTTTAACTCTTTTCTTAATTATTTATTTTTTATTTTGTTTTACCCTCTTTTTGTGCACGAGTGTTATATGTAAATACAATGTACTCCTTTTTGTGCTTCACTTTGTAAAATGCTCACAATTTTATATAATAAATGAAAGCCATAAAAGCCTCATGCTTTCTCCCGTCTCCAGTAATATTTATCATGTTGTTGTGTGTGTGCGTGGCTGTGTTGTTTTATTATCTCTTTGTCCTGATTGCATATTTCAGCTACTTCTTGTCATGGGTCGAAAGGGGGATTGGGGGGTAATTATACTCTGGACACAAAAATGCCATTTTTAGACAAATAAAATCTTCGTGAGCAGGGTCGATTTTCCAAATGTCCGGTAGCTTGAAACCTCTCAAGAAGTCTCCGAATAGTAGAGTGGGACATGCTATACGTCTTGCAAATGACGATATCTCCGAATCCATGCCATGGCTCGACCACGGTCTCAGTTCTATCCTGGTGAGCATGGCTAATGCCATAATTTACCGATGTCATATGATTTATTGTCGTGAACACTCTTTACCGGTCATTTTCACGTGCAAAATTCAAACTCACTTTTTAACTCGCGCCAGAAAAAAATGGGGCGCACTAATGTGGCGTGCACGAGTTTTTGCAGCAACAATGGCAATTTTCACGGCGGGGCGTTTTTTAACACATATAAAAAAATTAACCTAGTGCACACAGAAATTATTTTCTCTTTTTTTTTTACATTTCATTTTCAAAATTGTCTTTAGCGTTTGCCGATAAACAAAGATAAAACCTTGTCTAAACTGAATGGCGGCCCTTAACTTTTGTCCGGTAGTATATGTGGATTAAGCTTCCTTTGGCTTCTTTCAGGACATACTCATCACTGTTTTTGCTTTTCATAGAATTTCTCTGTATAACCCCATCTTACTTTCATTAACAAAAAAATAATTCATTTTATGGAACTCTGATTTTGGCAAAGTTATCTACTCTTCACTTCTAAGAAGACTGTTGTTGTGTTGTTTGTTGTGTGTTAATAGCGATTGTAGGCTATTGAATGTTTCTAGTTGAAGCTTTTTTTCTTTCCCGGCGCAGAAACTAGATCTGTCTGCTGCCGGTTCTTTTACTCTCCCGCAAAAGGAATTAGAATTTAGGGTCATACCCAAAAATTCACAATAGTCGCTATATATATATAATATACGGTATTTCACAGAGACAGATACATTTTTACAATTTACACTGTATAATAAATGAAACCAATATAAAAAATACACACTAAGTTACAGTAGTAGAGTTCTATAACTCTTCTCGGTAGAATGTTGCCAGTATAAGGCACCACGGCTGCTTGTTACTTTGCAGGGTATGAAAAATAAACAAACATAAGTCATAACTCATAATTTACGCAAAACTTTTCCCGAGTCATAACGCTTCTCAAACCAGGACAGTGGCATATTGCAACTATGTGTTACGGCTGTGGAGCAGGCCGTATTGAAGAGTGCATTGCGCCGCATGCGGCCCGGGGGCCGCGAGTTTGATACTCATGTTCTCCTGTGAATAAAACATTTTTTTTTTTGGTTTAATAAATTGTGAGTACAAACTTTTTTTTAACCATTATTTCAGCACAGTTCGCTGAGTTATAAATAGGATTTGCCATGAATCAGTTTTACTGTTGCTTTAAAAAATCTATCTATCTATCTATCTATCTATCTATCTATCTATCTATCTATCTATCTATCTATCTATCTATCTATCTATCTATCTATCTATCTATCTATCTATCTATCTATCTATCTATCTATCTATCTATCTGTCTATCTGTCTGTCTGTCTGTCTGTCTGTCTGTCTGTCATCTGTCTGTCTGTCTGTCTCTGTCTGTCTATCTGTCTATCTATGTATCTATCTATCTATCTATCTATTTATCTATCATCTATCTATCTATCTATCTATCTATCTATCTATCTATCTATCTATGGCAGCCATCCGTCCGTCCGTCAGTCTGTCTGCTTGTCCGTACGCCTGCCCGTCAGTCAATCTGCCTATTTAACACTTCTTTGTCTGCCTGTGTGACTATCGACCTTCGGCACATATCCTTTCAAACCAAGATAATCTTCCGAATCATTCCCCAACCCATCTTTAGCAGTAATCAATTTTCAGCTTCCGTATTACCAATATGCTGTTGCTGATACATTTATTGATGAGTACATCATTACCTCCTGACCGAAGAAGGTGTATTTATATGTGTTGTGCATGTTACATTTGTAATATTTTTAATGTAGACTTGTATAACCATGAACCAACCTTTATTATATTGAAATATCTTTCCTCTTCTTCTTCGTACACTCTCAGACGTCCACTTGAATGTTTTCAAAGAAAGCAGTAGTAAGTTTGAGGCTATTTGAATCTCCGTAGAGCTTTTCCACGAATGGTACTGGTGTCGGCCAGATGCGCTTTCTCTGTTACACATATGTTGGGCAACTTTGAAACAGATGATCAGCAGTCATTTTATCAGTGCCACAGTTACACTGATCTGTAGTTCCTATATGGGAACTTTTTTGTTGCGAACTCCTTTCGCATTCCACTTGTTTTTCTGTTGTCTAGTTTTCTACTTCTTTATTTTTTACGAGTGTCTGAAAACATACCTTTATGTTTGTCTAATATTTATTTACAGAATACTGAGTGTTTTGTGAGCTTTATCAGTAATTCTTGTCTTTTTGCCCTCTGTGTAGCCCAGCGGAACTCTACGGAGTTAGCGACATTTTGCTTACTATGTAATGACGTCATCATCGAGCGTCGTCCGTTGCACTGTTTCGTTATGCCTGTGGACCAGTGCATCCGATTTCAACGGGCATTTTGACTTTCCCCATCGTACTTGCAAGGCAGCAGTGTGGTCTCTCTGTTCGACTAGTTTCTTCTTCTTCTTCTTGTGATCGCATCTTTGATGTTTACACCGTCAGACGAGTTCTCATGATGAATTTGACCGTTGTTTGAAGTTCCTCTTTAGCTCCATACAGCTTTGAGTTTAGTGTTGAGTCATTGGGCCAGTATATCTTTCTTAAATGGTCGGACAGAGGACAATCCTGTAGAACATGCTCAGCAGTTTGTTCGTTTAATCCACATGTGCACAGCGGTAAAGCAGACAATCGTAGCTTGTGCATGTGTTTATTCAGTTTGTTATGCCCTGTCATGAGGCGAAAAATGGTTCTCTGTCCCTGCTGGTCAAGAGTGTGGTAGTCGTCGTTGGGTTGGTTCTGTTCTCTTCTGATAGTCTGGATAGCTTTCTTTTTCTCAAAGTATGTGACTTCATTATCTTCTTGTTCCCATTCTCCTCCCTTTTTTGCAAGTTTATTATGGATCCACCTCGGCAGCTCGTTCCCTTGAAAGAAGCCTGCACAAAGCGTTAACATGTTCTTGCAGCCGTGGTCTCCGTAACAATTTGTTTTAGACGATGTCGATGTAAGCCCTCATGCACAACCTGATTTGAGTCGGCTTTACGACATTCCTGATGGAGCAGTAGTTCCAGAGGCGTCCCTAACGTATTTGGCACCCGGGGCGGATACTACCTCATAAAGAAATACACTTGCAAGCACTTTTTAACATTTAAGTTTTATGACAATAGTGTCCGACGGCACCCCCTTCCTGGCTGTCACCCGGGGCTGACCGCCCCCCTCGCACCCCCCTTAGTACGCCACTGCGTAGTTATATTCTTTCTTTGTCTCATAAGAGACCCTCGGGGACTATACGGGACATTTCAATAACTATGGTTGTCATTTTTGTCTCCACACCAGAGGGACATTCTTCTGTCTTCCATAACTGAGTTTTATTTCCCTTATTTCCCTTATTCATATTGTTTGTTAAGCCAGTGCGTAAAGGAAGTTTATTTCTCATGGTTGAAGGAAACAATCAATTTTCTATGGGCATGTTATGAGAAAACGAGGTCTGAATTATATCGTAACAACAAGGAAGATTGATTTCTATGGGCACGTTATGAGAAAACGAGGTCTGAATTATATCGTGACAACAAGGACGATTGATTTCTATGGGCATGTTATGAGAAAACGAGGTCTGAATTATATCGTAACAAGAAAGAAGATTGATTTCTATGGGCATATTATGAGAAAACGAGCTCTGAATTATATCGTGACAACAAGGAAGATTTATTTCTATGGGCATGTTATGAGAAAACGAGGTCTGAATTATATCGTAACAACAAGGAAGATTGATTTCTATGGGCATGTTATGAGAAAACGAGGTCTGAATTATATCGTAACAATAAGGAAGATTGATTTCTATGGGCATGTTATGAGAAAACGAGGTCTGAATTATATCGTAACAACTAGGAAGATTGATTTCTATGGGCATGTTATGAGAAAACGAGGTCTGAATTATATCGTAACAACAAGGAAGATTGATTTCTATGGGCATGTTATGAGAAAACGAGGTCTGAATTATATCGTAACAACAAGGAAGATTGATTTCTATGGGCATGTTATGAGAAAACGAGGTCTGAATTATATCGTAACAACAAGGAAGATTGATTTCTATGGGCATGTTATGAGAAAACGAGGTCTGAATTATATCGTAACAACAAGGAAGATTGATTTCTATGGGCATGTTATGAGAAAACGAGGTCTGAATTATATCGTAACAACAAGGAAGATTGATTTCTATGGGCATGTTATGAGAAAACGAGGTCTGAATTATATCGTAACAACAAGGAAGATTGATTTCTATGGGCATGTTATGAGAAAACGAGGTCTGAATTATATCGTAACAACAAGGAAGATTGATTTCTATGGGCATGTTATGAGAAAACGAGGTCTGAATTATATCGTGACAACAAGGAAGATTGATTTCTATGGGCATGTTATGAGAAAACGAGGTCTGAATTATACCGTAACAACAAGGAAGATTGATTTCTATGGGCATGTTATGAGAAAACGAGGTCTGAATTATATCGTAACAACAAGGAAGATTGATTTCTATGGGCATGTTATGAGAAAACGAGGTCTGAATTATATCGTAACAACAAGGAAGATTGATTTCTATGGGCACGTTATGAGAAAACGAGCTCTGAATTATATCGTGACAACAAGGAAGATTGATTTCTATGGGCATGTTATGAGAAAACGAGGTCTGAATTATATCGTAACAACAAGGAAGATTGATTTCTATGGGCATGTTATGAGAAAACGAGGTCTGAATTATATCGTAACAACAAGGAAGATTGATTTCTATGGGCACGTTATGAGAAAACGAGCTCTGAATTATATCGTGACAACAAGGAAGATTGATTTCTATGGGCATGTTATGAGAAAACGAGGTCTGAATTATATCGTAACAACAAGGAAGATTGATTTCTATGGGCATGTTATGAGAAAACGAGGTCTGAATTATATCGTAACAACAAGGAAGATTGATTTCTATGGGCACGTTATGAGAAAACGAGGTCTGAATTATATCGTAACAACAAGGAAGATTGATTTCTATGGGCATGTTATGAGAAAACGAGGTCTGAATTATATCGTAACAACAAGGAAGATTGATTTCTATGGGCACGTTATGAGAAAACGAGCTCTGAATTATATCGTGACAACAAGGAAGATTGATTTCTATGGGCATGTTATGAGAAAACGAGGTCTGAATTATATCGTAACAACAAGGAAGATTGATTTCTATGGGCATGTATATCGTAACAACAAGGAAGATTGATTTCTATGGGCATGTTATGAGAAAACGAGGTCTGAATTATATCGTAACAACAAGGAAGATTGATTTCTATGGGCATGTTATGAGAAAACGAGGTCTGAATTATATCGTAACAACAAGGAAGATTGATTTCTATGGGCATGTTATGAGAAAACGAGGGGGTCTGAAATTATTTCTATGGCATGTTATAGAGAAAACGAGGTCGTATCGACAACAAGGAAGATTGATTTCTATGGGCATGTTATGAGGAGGGTCTGAATTATGAGAAAACAAAGGAGGTCTAGGGGCTGAGAAAATGAGGTCTATATATCGTAACAACAAGGAAGATTTCTTGCATTTCTAAAACGGGCATGTTATGAGAAAACGAGGTCTGAATTATATCGTAACAACAAGGAAGATTGATTTCTATGGGCATGTTATGAGAAAACGAGGTCTGAATTATATCGTAACAAGGAAGATTGATTTCTATGGGCATGTTATGAGAAAACGAGGTCTGAATTATATCGTAACAACAAGGAAGATTGAAGAATAGCCTACGCCGTCAGGTACTTGAAGAAGAAGAAGGTAATTTTTGTTACAGTTTTTGTGGCTTAAATTTTCTACAGGATGGGGTGACCAGTCTCATGCCTAACCCCCCTTAGTTGCTTATTCCGGTATGCATGATAGGTTACATTGCTACTATTCTTTGCTCCTATTTCGGCGGGAAAAAATGCATGGAGAAGAGAACTGAAATAAAACTGATGAGGAAGACATGGAAAGATTATGAGCTGATGGCGCGGGACAGAAGGGCTTGGCATGCGTTTGTTGAAGACGTATGCTCCTTGGACAGCAGACGAGTAGTTAATGAATGGGTAGAAGAACGGAATAGTTGCCCGAGTGACTTTCCATATTTACACTACAGCTAGCCTTAACCTAATATCAACTTAGCTTCCAGCTTTGTCAAACAGCTAGCCTTCACCTAATATCAACCTAGCTTCCAGCTTTGTCAAACAGCTAGCTTTAACCTAATATCAGCCTAGCTTCCAGCTTTGTCAAACAGCAAGCCTTAACCTAAAATCAACCTCGCTTCTAGCTTTGTCAAACAGCTAGCCTTAACCTAATATCTACCTAGCTTCCAGCTTTGTCAAACAGCTAGCCTTAACCTAATGTCAACCTAGGTTCCAGCTTTGTCAAACAGCTAACCTTAACCTAACACCAACCCTGTTTAGAGCTTTGTCAAACCGCTAACCTTAACCTAACACCACCCCTGCTTCGAGCTTTGTCAAATCTACTACGAGAAAGTAACACCATGGAGGAGATTGTCAGCGATAGATCTGTGATGTAGTGAGTTTGTAAACATGATCAGTAATAACGGAAGTAGCAAGACCTTATATAGTCATTGTCGTGGTTGAGTTAGAGTGTAGAGTATTTGTCGAGGTGGACAACCGTAGTGAAATCGACAAGGGATAGTGGCCTGACAGAGTTATAGATTACACACACAGAAAGGTGTAAATAGGAGATGGACTTGAGACAACCTGGAAGAAGATTTACCAAAATGATCTCTCTCTCCAAGCCTCAACTCACTTATGTCTGTCTAAGCACCTCCTGCTCTCTCTCTTTTCTCTTATCCTACATAGAGATTATAGTAAAGAGCTAAAAATACAAATATGGATGGAAAGGTCGTGAACAGCGCATTAATAAATGTGTAAAATTTATTAAAGAAGAAAAGCATGAAAATAATGCATATCATCACAACAACATAAAATTACATCAATAATCAAATATTCATCAATAATCATATACACCAACAACCACACACACAGATCACCATTCATAAAACCTGTAGAACACAAAGAGATAAATAATCGAGTGACAGTCCTTCGGTTTTCGGGGACCAGCTGAAGTAACTCCAGTAAGTGGTGTTTTCGTATATATCCTCCATCGGTGATGGAATTAACCTGAATAACATCACTGTATAGGCGCTATCGTTGGTGACCCCCCTACTGGCGCGAGTTGGGCTGGGGGACGCTGTTTATCTCCTGCTGACCAACTGATTGAACTGGGCGACAGCCTGTCCGCTTTTCGGGGACCAAATGTACTAGCTCCAGGAAGTGAATTACTTGTAGATCCTTCGTGAGGGACTAGCCTACAAAACTTTCTTTGTTGGTGCTAAACGTTTGTGACTCCCCTTATAGCGTGAGTGGGGCTGGAACTCTGTCCATAGATGGCTGCTCATACGTGCGAGGTTTTAAGTATCCAGGAAATACACCAGAAGAAGTCACTTGAGGACAAAGAGACCCAGGCGCGCTTATCCGGCGCAAGGCTCCGCTTGGCTGTAAATCCTGTTTAAACTGGTTGACTGTGGCTTGGCTGAGTGCCCCGTTTAGGCACAAAAAAGGCGGGTGATATGGAATTCTGCTATAGGCATGCATGCTGGGCGGGTTTGATATTCTGGAAGCCGCAATGCTCTGGCTGGTAATCCAATAGGCGAGTAGAGAACTACTACTGCGTTTGGCGATTCCAGATTTAGCGTTGGCTCCGTTGCACTGCGTGAGCTTAACTTGGCGTTGACAAAAAGGGGTTTTGATTCAGGAACGGGGTTGACGATTCGTGACGCTAGCGGTATTCAGAACCCTCTAGATCGAAGAGAATATTTCGTTCTTCGCCTGACTGGAATCTGCTCTCGCGAGTCGGTCTCCCTGAAACTGAGACCCAAAAGAGACACCTTTTAACTCAAGCAACGCTAAAATCACACTAACTTTATACAGAAAGTTTCGCTCCACTATGGGATTAGATTTATTGTAGTTATTGCTATGATAGTTTAGGGCTGTCTTTAACCATGTCTCCTGTTCCTTAAAAATATCAATTATCAACACGCGCCCGCATAGGCTTAATATCTTTTGCACACCCAGGTACCTGTCAGTAACTGTTCTGACAGCAACAATCTACTCCTCTTCTCCCAATCTCAACATACAGGAAACCTAACCTGTAGTTACAGTTAAATGAATATGCTTATTCATCTTACAACATTAAATGAATTTACATAAACAGATTACAGCATTTGACATTACACAAATAAATCGTATGTCCCCTTTGGGAAATATATTAGCATTTCCACAAAATGAGTACAAAGAAAATGCAATGTTCTTGCTATAATAATACAGTTGTGGCTAGATCATAAGATATAATTATATCTATGCCTGGTGACTGCTTTCAGTGAAAGTTATAGACTAGTGTCTAGCCACACAAGTAAGCATAAAATGATCCTCCCTTGCCACTAGAAATATCTATCAAAAAGGAATAAGTGACTATCTCCTATAATCCAGAGTTATTGCCTGCATCTCACTATTCAGTTTTAAAGTGAACAATCCACACCTGACATTATCTTACAGAAATGACAGTTAATTTTGCTGACTCTTAACCCAATGGTAAGCATTCGTGGACTGATTCTACGCCTAATATCTGTTATTGTAAGTTTAACATTTAACCCATGATAAACCGTAACAGTTTAAGCACCACTTAATAGGCCGTAGACAGCGCTACCTTATCACTGAATAAATTACTAGGAGAAGTCCTCAGAAATAAATTCACTTTCCTAACAGATATATATAAAAGCTAACATGAATCTAATATTATAATTATAAGATATGTCAACTCACCCCGAAAAATGACTAGAACATAGGCAAACACATTCTAGTACAGTGTTAACGTTTGCCTTATCTCATGATGGTCATCTACGGGCCAGGAAAATTTACGAATGTCTTCTGTCTATTAAAACCAGTCTACTCTTATAGATCACAAGGGACGCTCCCCCCGAACACCTGGCGTGCGTATTTCTACAGAAGTTCGGCGAAAGACGTAATCTAGAGTAAGACAAAAGAAATCGTGCGAAAGTTCCCCAGGTAGAGAAATGCATAACATTATGCTCTATCTTGTCTAAGGGGCGAAAACCCAAAGACTGACCGCGATTGTTATCTTCCCCTGAAACAGATCACACTCGTTACCCAGGCCTCAAAGGGTACCAGCCGCTCGTCATCAAACGTTTTAAAGCGACCAGAGAAATTCCCCTGTTGGGACCACAGAGGGTACCCGCCGCTAACGAACCGTTTCTTTCACAGAAACCGTCTTTGGCTCGTTCTAACACTTAAAGCGGACCCGAGAAATGTTTCTCTGGTCGAACAGATGCGTTTAGATAACATTACGTCTAGCGTTAGCTGACCGCAGCTGGCCAGCGTAAACAACCTCGGGTGGGGTTGAGAAGGTGAAAAAATGTAGGTAGAATATGAAAGAAACGAAAATACAAAATGTCTCGGAAAACAGAACATTTAAAGGAGTAATCAAATTATGGACAAGATGGTAAAATAAATTATCTTTCACGTGACAAGTGCCCCCCCCCCCCTTTTAAAGATCGAGGAATACGGACAAAAATGACAGTAATTTATCTTTTCCATCGTCTTTTGTTACCTGTCATTGGAACATCCTATACTCATAAAACCAAATACGTTTCCAATTTCTGTCTGTCTGTATGACTAGCTCCGAGTTCATTTCTTTTCTTCCCTCTGTCTAATAGACGTTCAGCGAATGGGATTTTGCGAGGCCACTGAACACTGACATAATCTGTTTCCGTGTGAACCTGACCTTCCTTCCCCAATTTGCTTTGTCTGTCCATGGTCCGGAAAATTATCCGCACCTGTTGTGAGTTTCGGCCCCGCCTGAACTCACTGGCCACTGCATAGGTAATCCGCCTGTTATGTGCAGTGTAATCGTTGCTGGACTCGGGCTGTTTAATTTCCGTTATGGGTTTACCTGTCGCGGACTTGAATAACCCTCGATAGCTGCAGTCTGTCGGGGTTTTCCGCGCGCGTGTAACCCTAGTTGGCAAATACAGCCGGTCGTTGGCCGAAGAAATGCTAGCATTTTTCTTCTGCCTCTCCACACCTACTCCGCTGTTTCGGCGGGAGCATTGATCAATCTTCAGACCTGTGCCGTCTAAAGGCGGGTCTGGAGCTTTCCTTGCCTTGCCAGTCACAACTCTGGCTTGGTCAACGGAAATGATCAAGTTGTTCTGTAATGGCCTGGCGGAGGCGACTACTTTGCTGTCCATCAGTGGGGTTGAGACCACTGGAATAATGCGATTTGAATGAGAAAACTCTGCTGCCTGAAGCAAAGAGTAATCGATCGCATTCTGGGGTTCTACTAAATCATAACAGATCTCCGTAGCTTCTATCCGTGAAGACAGATAGGTAATATCTGCGAGTTGCAGAGTTTGTTGAGTCGCTTTCCCATTACTAGCATGACGTGAGCCAAGGCTCTCAACAATGGCTCCTTGTACAGTAGTAAGGCAGCTTTTCTCACTGTCTTCTGCCCTGAGAAGTGTGAGAGACTCAAATGGAATACCAGGGATCCCTTCGCCTGGAACCCTTCCATCATAAACGTCAACTTTGCCCTCCCCTGAGGAAGTTACTGGCGTCAGTTGAACTTTGTCCTGCAATGCGAGATCCACTTCCTGGTTGACAGGCTCCGCAGTCTGCATGCAAAGGACTGGACGGTTTGAGATCCCGTTAGATCGCGAAGTGCCCGAGAAAAAACTCTCGGTGTGTTTTTCCAAAGTTCCTTGGAACGGTTTGGAAAGTTTTAACCCTTTTAGCAGGCGACTTATTCTTGCACCTTTTAAGCTCAGGGTGATAAGAGGAGCGGCACCTCCTTTCTACGATCGTTGAGTTGGAGGGATACGCCTCTGCATATGGTTTTTCGCTGTCCGGCCGGGAATCTTGCGAAATATAACGTGATAGGGTGTGGCTCCCTTTTCTCGACGTCACGTGTCGGTTAGGTGCTGCTCGGTCTGGAGCGTGAGAGGCTCGGGGTTCGCCGCTTGCCAGACGGGAACAATCCGTATTACAATGCTTGTTAGCACCTCTCTCACCTTTGAGCAGTTTCCATGCCTGGGAACGTTGCGTAATTTTCCCCGTGGCTTAGGTCTGCTATCCCGACGTAAATTCTTTCCTTGTTTGGGCTTCGGATCCAAGTCCAAAGGAAAGTCAATTTTCTGGAGTTGGGGTTCGGTTTTAGCAGGCAAGTTTTCTTTCATGGGCGCAAGGTTTGCAGGGGCGTTGACCGTTAAGGGCACAGTAGAAGGGGAAGTAGAGTGACTACATTTAGTATCTGTTTCCACCCTCCGAATTTGGCTATCCAGTTCATTCATTCTGATTTGGTGTAGCCTGCTCCTTTCTTGGCTTTCTCTGTCCCTTTCTTGGCGCTCTATTTCCCATTGCTTGTCCCGTTCTTGTTGCTCCATTTCCAATTGCTTGTCCCGTTCTTGTCTTTGCTTTTCCCTTTGCTTCTCATCTTCTATCACTTCTTCTACATACTGTCGGGTGAATGCTTCACTCTCCCCAGTTTGTTTACAGGACCATGCCAAGATTAAACGGCTGTCAAACCAATTGTCTACCTCGTATTGATCCTGCAGGCTTACTGCAAATTCTAGAAAGGGCTGGATTTCGCTATCCTTGTACTCCATGTACTTAGCTACCTCGAGGGCAATCCTATGCACTTTATCTAGATCGGCCATTATATCAGGGTGAGCAAACACTATAGAAGAATAGAACCTAGAGATCTTAGTTACCTAGTCCACTAGGTGCTGATTAACTTAATAATCAATAAAATCTAGGCTAGCCTGGGAACTTTAAAAAACAAGAAAATTTGTAGCTACTCTGATCGACAAGCAAACCCCCCAAAAAACTCCAAAAAATGTAAGTGATGTAAAACTTACTATCACTTCACCCCAGTTCTGTCAGTACTAAGCTATTGAGAGGATTGGTTACTATCGTCCGAATGAACACCCTCCCTTGGTACAAATGCAAGCTAGTAACTGACTATCTGTAGCTTCTTATCTCAGATTAAAGAGCTACTCCTGAAAAAAATATTAACCCTTAAAAAAAAATTTTTTCTGACTTTTACAACAATAGTCGTCAGATTTGTCAACCAAAAACTCAGCAGTGATACCATCAACCTTTACCAGCTGTCTCATGTGTAGCATGAACAATAAATGTAACTTAATATTTATGATTGCTGTGGAAAAAAAACGCTGTTCCGACTTCCACCCAAAAGAAATAGTTCGATATGTCTAGGGGAAAAAAATTCCTATAATCTGCCGAACACTAAACTCTAAGAATCAGAATAGAATCTTGTGAGAGATTCCTACCAGACTGCAACCTCATCTGTTGCGATTGCTGCAGATGTAGTTCAAATTCCGCGGCGAGACCCCATTTGTCGTGGTTGAGTTAGAGTGTAGAGTATTTGTCGAGTTGGACAACTGTAGTGAAATCGACAAGGGATAGTGGACTGACAGAGTTATAGATTACACACACAGAAAGGTGTAAATAGGAGATGGACTTGAGACAACCTGGAAGAAGATTTACCAAAATGATCTCTCTCTCCAAGCCTCAACTCACTTATGTCTGTCTAAGCACCTCCTGCTCTCTCTCTTTTCTCTTATCATACATAGAGATTATAGTAAAGAGCTAAAAAAATACAAATATGGATGGAAAGGTCGTGAACAGCGCATTAATAAATGTGTAAAATTTATTAAAGAAGAAAAGCATGAAAATAATGCATATCATCACAACAACATAAAATTACATCAATAATAAAATATTCATCAATAATCATATACACCAACAACCACACACACAGATCACCATTCATAAAACCTGTAGAACACAAAGAGATAAATAATCGAGTGACAGTCCTTCGGTTTTCGGGGACCAGCTGAAGTAACTCCAGTAAGTGGTGTTTTCGTATATATCCTCCATCGGTGATGGAATTAACCTGAATAACATCACTGTATAGGCGCTATCGTTGGTGACCCCCCCCTACTGGCGCGAGTTGGGCTGGGGGACGCTGTTTATCTCCTGCTGACCAACTGATTGAACTGGGCGACAGCCTGTCCGCTTTTCGGGGACCAAATGTACTAGCTCCAGGAAGTGAATTACTTGTAGATCCTTCGTGAGGGACTAGCCTACAAAACTTTCTTTGTTGGTGCTAAACGTTGGTGACTCCCCTTATAGCGTGAGTGGGGCTGGAACTCTGTCCATAGATGGCTGCTCATACGTGCGAGGTTTTAAGTATCCAGGAAATACACCAGAAGAAGTCACTTGAGGACAAAGAGACCCAGGCGCGCTTATCCGGCGCAAGGCTCCGCTTGGCTGTAAATCCTGTTTAAACTGGTTTGGCTGTGGTTTGCTGAGTGCCCCGTTTAGGCACAAAAAAGGCGGGTGATATGGAATTCTGCTATAGGCATGCTGAGCGGGTTTGATATTCTGGAAGCCGCAATGCTCTGGCTGGTAATCCAATAGGCGAGTAGAGAACTACTACTGCGTTTGGCGATTCCAGATTTAGCGTTGGCTCCGTTGCACTGCGTGAGCTTAACTTGGCGTTGACAAAAAGGGGTTTTGATTCAGGAACGGGGTTGACGATTCGTGACGCTAGCGGTATTCAGAACCCTCTAGATCGAAGAGAATATTTCGTTCTTCGCCTGACTGGAATCTGCTCTCGCGAGTCGGTCTCCCTGAAACTGAGACCCAAAAGAGAGACACCTTTTAACTTCAAGCAACGCTAAAATAAATCACACTAACTTTATACAGAAAGTTTCGCTCCACTATGGGATTAATTTATTGTAGTTATTGCTATGATAGTTTAGGGCTGTCTTTAACCATGTCTCCTGTTCCTTAAAAATATCAATTATCAACACGCGCCCGCATAGGCTTAATATCTTTTGCACACCCAGGTACCTGTCAGTAACTGTTCTGACAGCAACAATCTACTCCTCTTCTCCCAATCTCAACATACAGGAAACCTAACCTGTAGTTACAGTTAAATGAATATGCTTATTCATCTTACAACATTAAATGAATTTACATAAACAGATTACAGCATTTGACATTACACAAATAAATCGTATGTCCCCTTTGGGAAATATATTAGCATTTCCACAAAATGAGTACAAAGAAAATGCAATGTTCTTGCTATAATAATACAGTTGTGGCTAGATCATAAGATATAATTATATCTATGCCTGGTGACTGCTTTCAGTGAAAGTTATAGACTAGTGCCTAGCCACACAAGTAAGCATAAAATGATCCTCCCTTGCCACTAGAAATATCTATCAAAAGGAATAAGTGACTATCTCCTATAATCCAGAGTTATTACCTGCATCTCACTATTCAGTTTTAAAGTGAACAATCCACACCTGACATTATCTTACAGAAATGACAGTTAATTTTTGCTGACTCTTAACCCAATGGTAAGCATTCGTGGACTGATTCTACGCCTAATATCTGTTATTGTAAGTTTAACATTTAACCCATGATAAACCGTAACAGTTTAAGCACCACTTAATAGGCCGTAGACAGCGCTACCTTATCACTGAATAAATTACTAGGAGAAGTCCTCAGAAATAAATTCACTTCCCTAACAGATATATATAAAAGCTAACATGAATCTAATATAATAATTATAAGATATGTCAACTCACCCCGAAAAATGACTAGAACATAGGCAAACACATTCTAGTACTGTGTTAAAGTTTGCCTTATCTCATGATGGTCATCTACGGGCCAGGAAAATTTACGAATGTCTTTGTCTATTAAAACCAGTCTACTCTTATAGATCACAAGGGACGCTCCCCCCGAACACCTGGCGTGCGTATTTCTACAGAAGTTCGGCGAAAGACGTAATCTAGAGTAAGACAAAAGAAATCGTGCGAAAGTTCCCCAGGTAGAGAAATGCATAACATTATGCTCTATCTTGTCTAAGGGGCGAAAACCCAAAGACTGACCGCGATTGTTATCTTCCCCTGAAACAGATCACACTCGTTACCCAGGCCTCAAAGGGTACCAGCCGCTCGCCATCAAACGTTTTAAAGCGACCAGAGAAATTCCCCTGTTGGGACCACAGAGGGTACCCGCCGCTAACGAACCGTTTCTTTCACAGAAACCGTCTTTGGCTCGTTCTAACACTTAAAGCGGACCCGAGAAATGTTTCTCTGGTCGAACAGGTGCGTTTAGATAACATTACGTCTAGCGTTAGCTGACCGCAGCTGGCCAGCGTAAACAACCTCGGGTGGGGTTGAGAAGGTGAAAAAAATGTAGGTAGAATATGAAAGAAACGAAAATACAAAATGTCTCGGAAAACAGAACATTTAAAGGAGTAATCAAATTATGGACAAGATGGTAAAATAAATTATCTTTCACGTGACAAGTGCCCCCCCCCCCCCCCCACCCCCCCCCTTTTAAAGTTCGAGGAATACGGACAAAAATGACAGTAATTTATCTTTTCCATCGTCTTTTGTTACCTGTCATTGGAACATCCTATACTCATAAAACCAAATACGTTTCCAATTTCTGTCTGTCTGTATGACTAGCTCCGAGTTCATTTCTTTTCTTCCCTCTGTCTAATAGACGTTCAGCGAATGGGATTTTGCGAGGCCACTGAACACTGACATAATCTGTTTCCGTGTGAACATGACCTTCCTTCCCCAATTTGCTTTGTCTGTCCATGGTCCGGAAAATTATCCGCACCTGTTGTGAGTTTCGGCCCCGCCTGAACTCACTGGCCACTGCATAGGTAATCCGCCTGTTATGTGCAGTGTAATCGTTGCTGGACTCGGGCTGTTTAATTTCCGTTATGGGTTTACCTGTCGCGGACTTGAATAACCCTGTATAGCTGCAGTCTATAGGGATTTTTCGCGCGCGTGTAACCCTAGTTGGTAAATAAAGCCGTTCGTTGGCCGAAGAAATGCTAGCATTTTTCTTCTGCCTCTCCACACCTACTCCGCTGTTTCGGCGGGAGCATTGATCAATCTTCAGACCTGTGCCGTCTAAAGGCGGGTCTGGAGCTTTCCTTGCCTTGCCAGTCACAACTCTGGCTTGGTCAACGGAAATGATCAAGTTGTTCTGTAATGGCCTGGCGGAGGCGACTACTTTGCTGTCCATCAGTGGGGTTGAGACCACTGGAATAATGCGATTTGAATGAGAAAACTCTGCTGCCTGAAGCAAAGAGTA
Organism: Oreohelix idahoensis; assembly: GCA_024509875.1. Lineage (NCBI taxonomy): Eukaryota > Metazoa > Mollusca > Gastropoda > Stylommatophora > Oreohelicidae > Oreohelix > Oreohelix idahoensis. The sequence goes on from JAMPIV010000906.1 coordinate 89,469, forward strand.
ATCGATCGCATTCTGGGGTTCTACTAAATCATAACAGATCTCCGTAGCTTCTATCCGTGAAGACAGATAGGTAATATCTGCGAGTTGCAGAGTTTGTTGAGTCGCTTTCCCATTACTAGCATGACGTGAGCCAAGGCTCTCAACAATGGCTCCTTGTACAGTAGTAAGGCAGCTTTTCTCACTGTCTTCTGCCCTGAGAAGTGTGAGAGACTCAAATGGAATACCAGGGATCCCTTCGCCTGGAACCCTGTGTCCATCATAAACGTCAACTTTGCCCTCCCCTGAGGAAGTTACTGGCGTCAGTTGAACTTTGTCCTGCAATGCGAGATCCACTTCCTGGTTGACAGGCTCCGCAGTCTGCATGCAAAGGACTGGACGGTTTGAGATCCCGTTAGATCGCGAAGTGCCCGAGAAAAAACTCTCGGTGTGTTTTTCCAAAGTTCCTTGGAACGGTTTGGAAAGTTTAACCCTTTTAGCAGGCGACTTATTCTTGCACCTTTTAAGCTCAGGGTGATAAGAGGAGCGGCGCCTCCTTTCTACGATCGTTGAGTTGGAGGGATACGCCTCTGCATATGGTTTTTTCGCTGTCCGGCCGGGAATCTTGCGAAATATAACGTGATAGGGTGTGGCTCCCTTTTCTCGACGTCACGTGTCGGTTAGGTGCTGCTCGGTCTGGAGCGTGAGAGGCTCGGGGTTCGCCGCTTGCCAGACGGGAACAATCCGTATTACAATGCTTGTTAGCACCTCTCTCACCTTTGTGCAGTTTCCATGCCTGGGAACGTTGCGTAATTTTTCCCGTGGCTTTAGGTCTGCTGTCCCGACGTAAATTCTTTCCTTGTTTGGGCTTCGGATCCAAGTCCAAAGGAAAGTCAATTTTCTGGAGTTGGGGTTCGGTTTTAGCAGGCAAGTTTTCTTTCATGGGCGCAAGGTTTGCAGGGGCGTTGACCGTTAAGGGCACAGTAGAAGGGGAAGTAGAGTGACTACATTTAGTATCTGTTTCCACCCTCCGAATTTGGCTATCCAGTTCATTCATTCTGATTTGGTGTAGCCTGCTCCTTTCTTGGCTTTCTCTGTCCCTTTCTTGGCGCTCTATTTCCCATTGCTTGTCCCGTTCTTGTTGCTCCATTTCCAATTTCTTGTCCCGTTCTTGTCTTTGCTTTTCCCTTTGCTTCTCATCTTCTATCACTTCTTCTACATACTGTCGGGTGAATGCTTCACTCTCCCCAGTTTGTTTACAGGACCATGCCAAGATTAAACGGCTGTCAAACCAATTGTCTACCTCGTATTGATCCTGCAGGCTTACTGCAAATTCTAGAAAGGGCTGGATTTCGCTATCCTTGTACTCCATGTACTTAGCTACCTCGAGGGCAATCCTATGCACTTTATCTAGATCGGCCATTATATCAGGGTGAGCAAACACTATAGAAGAATAGAACCTAGAGATCTTAGTTACCTAGTCCACTAGGTGCTGATTAACTTAATAATCAATAAAATCTAGGCTAGCCTGGGAACTTTAAAAAACAAGAAAGTTTGTAGCTACTCTGATTGCGACAAGCAAACCCCCCAAAAAACTCCAAAAAATGTAAGTGATGTAAAACTTACTATCACTTCACCCCAGTTCTGTCAGTACTAAGCTATTGAGAGGATTGGTTACTATCGTCCGAATGAACACCCTCCCTTGGTACAAATGCAAGCTAGTAACTGACTATCTGTAGCTTCTTATCTCAGATTAAAGAGCTACTCCTGAAAAAAATATTAACCCTTAAAAAAAAATTTTTTTTTATGACTTTTACAACAATAGTCGTCAGATTTGTCAACCAAAAACTCAGCACTGTCTCATGTGTAGCATGAACAATAAATGTAACTTAATATTTATGATTGCTGTGGAGAAAAAAACGCTGTTCCGACTTCCACCCAAAAGAAATAGTTCGATATGTCTAGGGGAAAGAAATTCCTATAATCTGCCGAACACTAAACTCTAAGAATCAGAATAGAATCTTGTGAGAGATTCCTACCAGACTGCAACCTCATCTGTTGCGATTGCTGCAGATGTAGTTCAAATTCCGCGGCGAGACCCCATTTTTGTGTCGTGGGTTCTAGAATTGGCTCCCATTTGTCGTGGTTGAGTGTAGAGTATTTGTCGAGTTGGACAACAGTAGTGAAATCGACAAGGGATAGTGGACTGACAGAGTTATAGATTACACACACAGAAAGGTGTAAATAGGAGATGGACTTGAGACAACCTGGAAGAAGATTTACCAAAATGATCTCTCTCTCCAAGCCTCAACTCACTTATGTCTGTCTAAGCACCTCCTGCTCTCTCTCTTTTCTCTTATCATACATAGAGATTATAGTAAAGAGCTAAAAATACAAATATGGATGGAAAGGTCGTGAACAGCGCATTAATAAATGTGTAAAATTTATTAAAGAAGAAAAGCATGAAAATAATGCATATCATCACAACAACATAAAATTACATCAATAATCAAATATTCATCAATAATCATATACACCAACAACAACCACACACACAGATCACCATTCATAAAACCTGTAGAACACAAAGAGATAAATAATCGAGTGACAGTCCTTCGGTTTTCGGGGACCAGCTGAAGTAACTCCAGTAAGTGGTGTTTTCGTATATATCCTCCATCGGTGATGGAATTAACCTGAATAACATCACTGTATAGGCGCTATCGTTGGTGACCCCCCCCCCCTACTGGCGCGAGTTGGGCTGGGGGACGCTGTTTATCTCCTGCTGACCAACTGATTGAACTGGGCGACAGCCTGTCCGCTTTTCGGGGACCAAATGTACTAGCTCCAGGAAGTGAATTACTTGTAGATCCTTCGTGAGGGACTAGCCTACAAAACTTTCTTTGTTGGTGCTAAACGTTGGTGACTCCCCTTATAGCGTGAGTGGGGCTGGAACTCTGTCCATAGATGGCTGCTCATACGTGCGAGGTTTTAAGTATCCAGGAAATACACCAGAAGAAGTCACTTGAGGACAAAGAGACCCAGGCGCGCTTATCCGGCGCAAGGCTCCGCTTGGCTGTAAATCCTGTTTAAACTGGTTTGGCTGTGGTTTGCTGAGTGCCCCGTTTAGGCACAAAAAAGGCGGGTGATATGGAATTCTGCTATAGGCATGCTGAGCGGGTTTGATATTCTGGAAGCCGCAATGCTCTGGCTGGTAATCCAATAGGCGAGTAGAGAACTACTACTGCGTTTGGCGATTCCAGATTTAGCGTTGGCTCCGTTGCACTGCGTGAGCTTAACTTGGCGTTGACAAAAAGGGGTTTTGATTCAGGAACGGGGTTGACGATTCGTGACGCTAGCGGTATTCAGAACCCTTTAGATCGAAGAGAATATTTCGTTCTTCGCCTGACTGGAATCTGCTCTCGCGAGTCGGTCTCCCTGAAACTGAGACCCAAAAGAGACACCTTTTAACTTCAAGCAACGCTAAAATCACACTAACTTTATACAGAAAGTTTCGCTCCACTATGGGATTAGATTTATTGTAGTTATTGCTATGATAGTTTAGGGCTGTCTTTAACCATGTCTCCTGTTCCTTAAAAATATCAATTATCAACACGCGCCCGCATAGGCTTAATATCTTTTGCACACCCAGGTACCTGTCAGACACTGTTCTGACAGCAACAATCTACTCCTCTTCTCCCAATCTCAACATACAGGAAACCTAACCTGTAGTTACAGTTAAATGAATATGCTTATTCATCTTACAACATTAAATGAATTTACATAAACAGATTACAGCATTTGACATTACACAAATAAATCGTATGTCCCCTTTGGGAAATATGCAATGTTCTTGCTATAATAATACAGTTGTGGCTAGATCATAAGATATAATTATATCTATGCCTGGTGACTGCTTTCAGTGAAAGTTATAGACTAGTGCCTAGCCACACAAGTAAGCATAAAATGATCCTCCCTTGCCACTAGAAATATCTATCAAAAAGGAATAAGTGACTATCTCCTATAATCCAGAGTTATTACCTGCATCTCACTATTCAGTTTTAAAGTGAACAATCCACACCTGACATTATCTTACAGAAATGACAGTTAATTTTGCTGACTCTTAACCCAATGGTAAGCATTCGTGGACTGATTCTACGCCTAATATCTGTTATTGTAAGTTTAACATTTAACCCATGATAAACCGTAACAGTTTAAGCACCACTTAATAGGCCGTAGACAGCGCTACCTTATCACTGAATAAATTACTAGGAGAAGTCCTCAGAAATAAATTCACTTTCCTAACAGATATATAAAAGCTAACATGAATCTAATATAATAATTATAAGATATGTCAACTCACCCCGAAAAATGACTAGAACATAGGCAAACACATTCTAGTACAGTGTTAACGTTTGCCTTATCTCATGATGGTCATCTACGGGCCAGGAAAATTTACGAATGTCTTCTGTCTATGTTGTTGTTGTTGTTTTGATGAGTTGATGGGTGGAGATCGGGCACTGAACATCTGATCATTGTTGCCTTTTCTCGTTCCATCTTGGTCTACCCTGTTCAACCTGAAAGTTGGTTATAATTGGGGTATTTAGTGTCATTTAATTTACTAATTTTGTTTTCAATTTAAATAACTGTTGTCTTTTGCAGTTGCTGATTTTTATTTATATTAGTATTTGTCAATTTTATTTTCTCTTTTGTATTGTTTCTAGATAACTATTGTCCTTTACACTTGGTTTTAATTTGTATTAGTATTTGTTCTTTTTGAGTTGTTGTCCCTTTTTTTTTAATACCTTGTCTTTCCTTGTCCTATGAGTAGTTATTTTTTGTTAATGCTTTGTTAGTTCTTGCTGCTTAATTTCTATTTAGTTGGATGATTTTCCTGAAGTTCTAACCTTATATTTTTTCCTTTGTTTTATGTATATATCTTTTAAGTATTGATTGGGCATCTCTTGGGGCATCTATACTTAAAACCTTATCACCTGTTAAGTCTATATTGTGATTTCTGTAGTAAGTTTTTAATTCAAGCCTTTGTTGTTCATACTTTTTACAGTGGATCAGGTAGTGGTCTATGTCATTCTCTTCCTGACATTCTTGGCAGTGTGGTTCTTCTACCATGAAGTATGCTGCACCGAGTCGGAGACGCCACAGTTTTTTGTTCGATGGTATCTTTAATTCTTCTCTGACCTGGCATGTCCTCGTTGGTTCTTTCAGCATTTTGAACGCGTGTCTGCCTTTTCTACTTTCCTTCCATGTTGTCTTCCATTCCTCGTTTATAGTTTCCTTCACTTGGCTCTTGATCTCTGACCTCCCCAGTCCTGCTTTTATATTGTTTTTACTTGTTCTTCCCTTCTTGGCGTTTTGGTCTGCCAACTCGTTGCCAGCTATACCTATGTGTGCTGGAACCCACACTAGCCTCACACTACATCCTCTGTTCTCTAGTGAAGTATTAATTGCTAGAATTTCTTCCTTTATGTCTGGCCGGCTACATTTACCTGGGTGTTCTAGTGCTTGTAGTGATGATAGTGAGTCTGTAAATATCGTAACAGCTTCTGGTGGGTTATCTTCGATTATTTCTAGACTTTTAAGAATTGCTACCATCTCTGCAGTAAAAATCGATGCCCCTTCCGTTACACTGTAGCTCTTTTTTATTCCCCATTGTGGTATTACAACTTCGGCACCTAGTTGCCCACTATCACCCTTGGATCCATCAGTGTAGACGGCCAGACTTTGTTTAGTTAGTTGCTCTATGAACTTTCTACTTATCATTTTGGCTTCCTTATCTTCTATGTTTTGTTTGATCTTTTCAGTAAGTGAGTAGTCTATGTGTCGTGAAATATTCTAATCCACATATATAAATTAAAACGTAAATATAAAGCCTAACAAATAAACTCAATAAAAGGAAAGAAGAATGGTAAAGAACAGTGCTGTCACAATGACTGTACTCGAAATCCCCCTTGTTTTCTACTTCGTCTGCAAATTGTAACGTTTCACGTGATAGTAAAAGCCTACTGCTGCAATACCCGCCTTCTACGATAAAACATGTGCTGCATTTCTTAGAAAAACCTTGAGATACGCAGGTTGACCTAGATTTAAAATTCCATTCATGTCTTTTTATACACTACGTTACCTAAAACGAAAGACAGATGGACTAAAGATAGAAAGAAGGGAGGGCTGAAAGCGGGGACGCAGGCAATACTACCACAGTCGCGCGATACACAATTACTACCATCACGCGTGTAAGGCCACAAGCACTAGCTTTTTTTCAAATCGACAGTGATAAAAAACACTACCCATACCAGAGTTAGGTTTTTAAAAACTTACAAAATTCTTATTAGGAAATATGACATTATACTGGTTTACGTTTGAAAACATGACAGTACCCAGACACCCTAAAGTTTGGAAGTGAGGAGGTAGTAACAGCACGACTATCCTAGAAGAAAATGCATATTGGCTCCATTAAATATATATATTTGGGTTCCTTAGGACTTGCTGACAAATAATATGTTAAACGTTACGCAAATAGTCTAGGAATTAACAAATTATAGCCAAAATAAAATAGTGAGGGTGTCAGACAACACTAGAATCAGAATCGCTCAGTGGCAGATTTTCACCCCACCATTGTACGGGAAATCGGCTGACATGTTACCTCCTATTTGATTGGAGCGCAAGAAATGTAAGGCTAAACACGATTAGTCGGGCTATAAATACTATCTTGTGTTGTCAGGGGAAACGTGAGTAGGAGTACTTTTTTTTTTAAAAGCTGTGTAAACATGGCAGGATTGGTTAGACTTGCCAATATAGTCAATTCGAGGCGTCAGGTCAGCACCACATGTTCAAATAAACTTACTACAGAACCAGTGCGTTGAGCACCAGTGCATATTGTTAGAAATAAAAGCCTGGGACATCGGCAGATCGAAGTTGTGCTATATTCATTGCCATTCAACGTCACTGTGTAATATTTCCATGAATTGTGGGACCGTGGTCCAAAAGTTATTGAGCAGCACCTGGTCAGAGCTTTGCTGAATCCAGAGGCGGACAGCATACTCCTTGGTCCATATAGCAAACGGTGAGGTGTCTCCAGAACACATGGGAGCAATCGAGCAGAGGAGTCTTTTCCTGCCGCCATCACGAAAGTTAAGCCTATGTGGCCAGCGGAGCTCAACATTATGTATACCCCTCTTAAACCGACATTGTATTAAAATAAGAGGGGAAATTAATTGTTTTAATGAAACGAACTGAGAACATCTCCAATACTAGTTCCAACAGAAACAAACACTTGAAGTCATGATGACAAATAACCACATAGCTTGAAAAAACAAAACCAGTATTACCTCATATTACTACTACACAACTGACACACATATGATAATATTAATAAAATATGTCACTACAAGATGCATATTGATAAATTCTGTACATATAACTTGTAATTAAAATTGATTGTGATCCCTGGTTCACTTTGTATTTGAATCAGGACACATATATATTAATGAAAAGTACTTAATACATATTGATATTTGAAAATTTACCAGTGACTCATTTAAGATAGTATTATAGAATGTTATATGTATGTGAGTGTCACAGTGTTGTCAAGTGTGGTGCAATAAATTAAATTGTTTATCTATTGTTGTTGTGACTTACACTTCATCATATACATACCCTAGACATTTAACGTAGTCATCACAATATTCCAGAATAATTCTGACTGAGGCATAATGTGGTAGCAAGTAAGGTTATCTGTAAAACACTACACCTATTAGATACAGATACCTTCACATCTGATCTCAGTCAGTACACTAAGTCCCCTATAAAAATTTAAAACATCCCACTTTACCACATATATTGGGGTCTCGCTCTCGGGATTTTGAATCTTTCCCTATTAAAAATATTGGGGGTAATTCACTTCAGGGAATAATAAGAATTAAAAAGTATCCTTGGGTGAAAATAAATAACGTTGAGCTCTCAGTGCCTGTAGTGTCCTAAGATAATTATTGATAGATTGAATTGTTACATTTGCATGATAGACAATGGCCGACTTGGCAAAATTTCGATCTGCTGCTGTACAGACTGCGAAAGACTTAGGAATGGACGGGGAAATTATGATTGCTTATGTCACTGCTGAATGTGACAAATATATTGAACGGGAAGAAAGAAGATTAGAAAAAGAGGACGAAAGAAAGTTAGAGGCTGAGACTAAGAGGTTGCAGATTGAGGCTGAGGCTAAGAGGTTGCAGATTGAGGCTGACAAAGAGGCTAAAGCATTGGAGGCAGAAAGAGAAGACAAAAGATTAGCTGCAGAAAGGGAAGCCGAGGAAAGAAGATTGACTGCAGAAAGGGAAGACAAGCGATTAGCTGCAGAGAGGGAAGCAGAAAAGGAGGAGAAGAGATTACAAAGGGAACACGAGTTACGACTAAGGGAGTTTGAGTTTCAAGGCCATGCTCCTGAAAATGGTGCCAGTCCCTTTACCTCTGATGCCACTGCTAGTCAGGGAGCCTCAACCTCAGCTATGAATTTTCATTTAGATCATTTCGTTGAGAAAGACGATGATATTGAGAGCTATCTAAATAGATATGAACTATTAGCTACCACATATGGGTTAGAGAGAGAAAGGTGGAGCTTAAAGTTATCTCAAGGTCTTCGTGGGGCAGCTTATGAAGTTTTTGCTAAAATGAGCAGAGGTGATCAGGAAAATTATGACATGCTAAAGCAGGCTCTTTTGTTAAGATATGAAAAGAACGCAGAATTTTATAGGAAAAAAAATTTAGGAATGCTAAACTACTGTCAGGTGAAACCTATCACCAGTTCTCTGCACGGTTAGAGACATACTTGGAGAAATGGACTTCTCTGGGGAAAACCCAAGATCTTAAGGAAATGGTCCTTATAGAACAATTAAGAGAGTCCATGGCTCCAGACATGAGAAAGTTTCTCATGGAACAAGGTGCAGAGAGGCTGGGTGAGTTGCTAAATGTTGCTGAAAGGTATCAAGCAGCTCAGGCAGAAGTATCAGGTAACAAAAAGAAACAGTTGGAAAATTTTAGGGCACCACAGAACTTTAATAAATTTGATCCTAGGGATCAAAACAAAGGTAAGCACCAGTTTGATAGGCCACGGTATGACAATAAAAATAAAACCCCACAATTCGATGAAAGGAAATATGATGAAAGAAAATCTTTCAACCAAGGGAAAAGGTGGTGTAAAAATTGTCAGATGGACAATCATGACACTGACCGTTGCAGAAGGAAACCTGTGTATATGGCCACCCTTCAGGTCAGGTCGACCTCAAGACAGGAGGAGGATATTATGTTGGATACCACTCCAGAAGAGATGAGGAAGGCACAGGCTGGGGATAAGACCCTCAAGCCTTGTTTCAGGAAATTGTCAACTTGTCATACAACTCCAGGCAAGGGAGATTTTTACATGAAAAACAAGTTGATGTATAGGAAGACTGGAGCTAGATCCAAAGGTCAGGGACAGCTGGTACTTCCTAAAAGATATAGGGCAGAATTAATAAGGAGCCTACATGTGAAACCAGATGGGGACCATGAAAAAATAGGTACCATCATCCAAAAGGTGGCTCACAATTATTATTGGCCCAAGGCAAGATGGGACATTGAGAATTTTGTAGAAAGGTGTAGCATAGCACATGAGGGAACACCCACAAGTGGGAACATTGATCAGGACCTGGACACGCCAAGGGGCAAAATTAGGCCTGACAATAAAAAGAAATATAAATTTAATAAAGTGGACCAAATGGAATGGGAAGCCCCTTTTCACGGACAAGCTTCACTTAACTGTTTTACAATGGCCACTATGCGGAGAGTGCAAAAAGATGTCTTACCCCAGGATAAGCCGAAATTCCCTCAATCGGACTTAAACAAACTGGAGGAAGAAGATGTAGAGAGGAAATCTCTCATCAAGAATTTTAAGTGGGGAGACAGCCCCAAGAGAAGAATTGGTAGCGGTCGTTTTGTGCATGATACTTCTGGGAAGAAAAATCATCACTATAGCGCTTCAAGTGGAAGAGACCATACCGGTGCATGGACAAATAGGTCCACAAAATTAAAGCTCTACATGTAACGCTGTTAAGAACGTGGACTGATGAAAAGGCATAGGAAAATATTACATCCTCATACCAATATGTGAATGAGCTGACCACTCGTTTAAAAACTGGCTGGAAACTTGCCAATGAAAATTTGAAACAAGCCAGGAAGAAACATGCTGCCTATTATAACAGGAAAGCGAAAGACAGAGATTTGGCTGTGGGAGAGAAGGTACTGCTTCTTCTCCCCGGTAGTCAGAATAAGTTACAGATTGGATGGCAAGGTCCATATACAGTTCTAGAGAAGGTGTCTAGAACAAATTATAAGATAGATAAGAAGGGGAAAGAAAAAAATCTATCATGTGAATCTCCTGAAGAAATATTTGGAAAGAGAACATCAGGAAGAGACACACTTGTTGACCTTGTCCATTGCCATGGAGATGAAAAAGGAACCACTTTCATCATTTGAATATCCATTACACCCCTGTGAGACAGCGGCACAGGTGAAAATCAGTACACATTTAACGAAAACTCAGAAAGAGAGAGTGCAACAGGTTCTAGATACTCATACAGAGGTGTTAACAGACCGACCTGGGCATACAAACTTATTGGAATATGATATGAAACTGATAGACCTCACACCTGTATGTATGAAACCCTATTCGATTTCTTTTGCTAAGGAGAAAGCTTTGAAGGAAGAGATAGACTATTTGTTGAAGGAAGGAATTATTTCACACAGTGAATCTTCGTATAGTTCCGGTGTTGTACTCTTAAGGAAACCCTCTGGAGAACATAGACTCTGTATAGATTACAGGAGACTGAATGCTATTACAGAAGGACAGGTGGATCCATTGCCGGATACAAATCAGTTGTTTGCCAGGCTAAATAAAGCTAAATATTTCTCAAGGGTGGATCTGAGTAAAGGCTACTATCAGATTCCAGTAAAACCTGAGATCAGACAAAATTGTTAGATGGAAACAATTCGGAGGAACGTAATGAATCCCTGAGTTGCCTCTTTGATTGAGGATATTCCGAATGTTTCATACAGGCTAATAAGAAGATTATGGGATCCCCTACGAAAACTCTGCTATCACCAGGTATATGTTATCTCCTCATAACGTACATTTTGAGGAAAATCTAATGTTCTCTGGACATGTCATTGCGCAGACTCAGAGAAGAGAAATGATGAATACGGGTTGTGAAGCAGCATTAAGACAAGCAGTCACACTTGCGGCTGTTCAGTAACATAACCGAAAAATATTATTGGTTGTAGAGGTCTGAGGCAGATTTCATGAGTAGTGCCTACTCTGAATGGACCCAACTACATAAAACCATGATAGCACAACAGCAGAGTAAAGTCAAGTTGACTTACATTTATCTATGTGTATATAGAATAAAGGACTGACATAAGATGTCTGTTTTAAGAGGGGAGATGTCGTGAAATATTCTAATCCACATATATAAATTAAAACGTAAATATAAAGCCTAACAAATAAACTCAATAAAAGGAAAGAAGAATGGTAAAGAACAGTGCTGTCACAATGACTGTACTCGAAATCCCCCTTGTTTTCTACTTCGTCTGCAAATTGTAACGTTTCACGTGATAGTAAAAGCCTACTGCTGCAATACCCGCCTTCTACGATAAAACATGTGCTGCATTTCTTAGAAAAACCTTGAGATACGCAGGTTGACCTAGATTTAAAATTCCATTCATGTCTTTTTATACACTACGTTACCTAAAACGAAAGACAGATGGACTAAAGATAGAAAGAAGGGAGGGCTGAAAGCGGGGACGCAGGCAATACTACCACAGTCGCGCGATACACAATTACTACCATCACGCGTGTAAGGCCACAAGCACTAGCTTTTTTTCAAATCGACAGTGATAAAAAACACTACCCATACCAGAGTTAGGTTTTAAAAAACTTACAAAATTCTTATTAGGAAATATGACATTATACTGGTTTACGTTTGAAAACATGACAGTACCCAGACACCCTAAAGTTTGGAAGTGAGGAGGTAGTAACAGCACGACTATCCTAGAAGAAAATGCATATTGGCTCTATTAAATATATATATTTGGGTTCCTTAGGACTTGCTGACAAATAATATGTTAAACGTTACGCAAATAGTCTAGGAATTAACAAATTATAGCCAAAATAAAATAGTGAGGGTGTCAGACAACACTAGAATCAGAATCGCTCAGTGGCAGATTTTCACCCCACCATTGTACGGGAAATCGGCTGACATGTTACCTCCTATTTGATTGGAGCGCAAGAAATGTAAGGCTAAACACGATTAGTCGGGCTATAAATACTATCTTGTGTTGTCAGGGGAAACGTGAGTAGGAGTACTTTTTTTTTGAAAAGCTGTGTAAACATGGCAGGATTGGTTAGACTTGCCAATATAGTCAATTCGAGGCGTCAGGTCAGCACCACATGTTCAAATAAACTTACTACAGAACCAGTGCGTTGAGCACCAGTGCATATTGTTAGAAATAAAAGCCTGGGACATCGGCAGATCGAAGTTGTGCTATATTCATTGCCATTCAACGTCACTGTGTAATATTTCCATGAATTGTGGGACCGTGGTCCAAAAGTTATTGAGCAGCACCTGGTCAGAGCTTTGCTGAATCCAGAGGCGGACAGCATACTCCTTGGTCCATATAGCAAACGGTGAGGTGTCTCCAGAACACAGGGGAGCAATCGAGCAGAGGAGTCTTTTCCTGCCGCCATCACGAAAGTTAAGCCTATGTGGCCAGCGGAGCTCAACATTATGTATACCCCTCTTAAACCGACATTGTATTAAAATAAGAGGGGAAATTAATTGTTTTAATGAAAGGAACTGAGAACATCTCCAATACTAGTTCCAACAGAAACAAACACTTGAAGTCATGATGACAAATAACCACATAGCTTGAAAAAACAAAACCAGTATTACCTCATATTACTACTACACAACTGACACACATATGATAATATTAATAAAATATGTCACTACAAGATGCATATTGATAAATTCTGTACATATAACTTGTAATTAAAATTGATTGTGATCCCTGGTTCACTTTGTCTTTGAATCAGGACACATATATGTTAATGAAAAGTACTTAATACATATTGATATTTGAAAATTTACCAATGACTCATTTAAGATAGTATTATAGAATGTTATATGTATGTGAGTGTCACAGTGTTGTCAAGTGTGGTGGAATAAATTAAATTGTTTATCTATTGTTGTTGTGACTTACACTTCATCATATACATACCCTAGACATTTAACGTAGTCATCACAATATTCCAGAATAATTCTGACTGAGGCATAATGTGGTAGCAAGTAAGGTTATCTGTAAAACACTACACCTATTAGATACAGATACCTTCACAGCTGATCTCAGTCAGTACACTAAGTCCCCTATAAAAATTTATAACATCCCACTTTACCACACTATGATTGGTGTTTTTAGTTTTTAGTGGTGTATTTATTACTATTTTCAATTGTGTTTGATAGTTCTTTGAACTGCATTAGGTCTTCTATAGTTCTCCACCCTGTTGGATATCTATCTTTATTTAAGGGGACGTCCCATACACTTGGTTGGTTTTTGACAAATGCTTTATGTGCTGGGTGGGTCACTTCTTGTGCTACTTTACTCCAATAATTTAATCTCAGTTCTTTCCGTCTTAGACCAAGGGGAGGTATGCCGAGAGCTACTTCTAGAGCTTCTACTGGTGTCGATATAAATGCACCTGTAATGGTTCTCATGGCTGCATTTTGAATCCTGTCCAGTTTTGCTTTGTTAGAAGCTGCAGCTGAGTCATAGACTATGCTGGCATAATCCAGTTTCCTCCTGATGAAGGATTTGTAGAACATAAGCATTATTTTATTGCTGGCCCCCCATCTGTCTATTAAAACCAGTCTACTCTTATAGATCACAAGGGACGCTCCCCACGAACACCTGGCGTGCGTATTTCTACAGAAGTTCGGCGAAAGACGTAATCTAGAGTAAGACAAAAGAAATCGTGCGAAAGTTCCCCAGGTAGAGAAATGCATAACATTATGCTCTATCTTGTCTAAGGGGCGAAAACCCAAAGACTGACCGCGATTGTTATCTTCCCCTGAAACAGATCACACTCGTTACCCAGGCCTCAAAGGGTACCAGCCGCTCGTCATCAAACGTTTTAAAGCGACCAGAGAAATTCCCCTGTTGGGACCACAGAGGGTACCCGCCGCTAACGAACCGTTTCTTTCACAGAAACCGTCTTTGGCTCGTTCTAACACTTAAAGCGGACCCGAGAAATGTTTCTCTGGTCGAACAGATGCGTTTAGATAACATTACGTCTAGCGTTAGCTGACCGCAGCTGGCCAGCGTAAACAACCTCGGGTGGGGTTGAGAAGGTGAAAAAATGTAGGTAGAATATGAAAGAAACGAAAATACAAAATGTCTCGGAAAACAGAACATTTAAGGGAGTAATCAAATTATGGACAAGATGGTAAAATAGATTATCGGTCACGTGACAGTCATGCAGTTTGAAAATACTATGTAAAGGGCAATATCTTATTGTATTAATGTTCTACATGAGAGGGTGGGGATAAACTCCTACCAATATCAGACGTCTTGATGATGGTTGGTTTGGCATGAAAATGCTAAGATAAACTACTTCGGATTGGATCTCTTCTCAATGAAGCAACATGAGTGTATTGGTGAAAATGTCGCTTATAGTCTACAGCGTTGTAAAACTATTCTACCGATTTCCAATTTCGTCAAAGAGAAATCATAGAGGGTCAGGAACACAGAACATTATGATTCCAATATAGGACAGGCCATAAAACTGAAAGTGAATTCTAAGATTAGAAGGGAGTAACTCCAGAATCTTTATTTTGCGCCTTGAGTTCTCGGATTCTACTTCAAGTACACCCACTTAGACACCTAACCCACCTGAAGAGACGGCATCTTCTTCTTCTGTTTCCTCGTTCGTCCTGAAAAGGACGGTGGTTGCGTTGTGTCCGTTTACAGCGAAGCTGCGATATCTACACCTGTCGGCCGACACATCCGACTTCAGCACGGCATTTTTTGGGACCGGGTTTGCCTTCTCACTTCGATCCCTACTCTCTCAGCCAGACTGCAGTGATGCAGCCTGTTTCCAGGACCATCACTTGTAGGTGGAGTGTGGTCTTCAGCTCTGGTTCGCTGACCCTGACGCAAGCAGTCAAGCTATGGGTCGCTGACTGCATTCTCTATTGCTGTATCTTTGGGTCCCAGACGGCATCTTAAATCAGGTGCCCGATAATATTCGGATGTTTCCCGTGGAAACAGTATGTGTTCACCCGATAATATGGGTAAGTTGTAATATGTACATTTTATCATTTTATATTTGCATTTTGACATATATAAACTACTTGTGGATGTACAGTTGCATATGAGGCTGGCAACTTGATTCCTGTAAATAACTTGACACATGAACCACACTGAAAGAGTTGGTGACTGCTTCGTGCAGGTTCTCTCACACTGAACCACCAGAAGAGGTGGTCATAGGCTCTATAGAAAGCAGGGAGTGGATGATGCTATCATGATGTGTATATATTTACTATACTAACACTTAAATACGTTTTATATATATATATATCTTGTCGTTTCTTTTTTCTTTCTTTATTTCTCTCTTTCTTTCTTTTCTTTTCTTTCTTTCTTTCTTTCTTCCATGCGTTCTTTCATTTCTTTCTTTCTTTCTTTCTGTTTTTCTTTCTTTTTTCTCTTTCTTTCTTATTTTTTTTTAATGTTTTCTTTTCTTTCTTTTTTCTTTCTTTCTTTCTATCAATCTTTCTTTCTTGCTTTTCTCCTTCATTCTGTCTTTTTTCTTTTTTTTCTTTCTTTTCTTTTTTCTTTCTTTCTTCCTTGCTTTATTTCATTTCTTTCCTTCCTTTCTTTCTTTCTTTCTTTCTTTCTTCCTTTCTTTTTCTTTCTGTTTTTCTTTCTTTCTGTTTTTATTTTCTTTCATTCTGTCTGTCTTTTTTTTTCTTTCTACATTTCTATCTTGCTGTTCTTTCATTCTTTCTTTTTTTCTTTTTCTTTCTTTCTTTTGATCTACGCCATTCATTAATTTTTCATTATAACGTTGATTTTATCGGAGTAAGACTCGTACCCTGTCATCTCTACATGTTATTCAGATATGATAACTTAGTCCAACGTGGATAGCTTAGTCAACAGTTTGAGAACCCCTGGGGGAATCAGCCGACAACTGAATGAGAAACACTGATATGAATGGTCGTTACCACACTGTTTCTGTGGAAGTCATAATTGTGTCCAATCTTGTTCATTTTCGTGTTCAGTTCTCGTGTTTGCAAAGGTCATTCCATTCCCTCCTGGGCGTGGTCTGCTCACCATTGATTGGGTCTATGCTTTGTTGTCTCTTGATGGATAGTCGTTCACCTGTCTTTTTTTCGTTTTTCTTTCTTTCTTTCCTTCGTTTTTCTTTCTTTTTTCTTCCTTTTTTCTTTCCTTCTTTTTTCTTCTCTTTTTCTTTCTTTCTTTCTTTTTTCGTTTTTCTTTCTTTCTTTCATTTTATCTTTCTTTCTTTTTTCTTTCTTTCTATCTATTGTTTTTCTTTCTTCCTTTTTTCTTTTTGTCTTTTTTCTTTCGTTTTTCTTTCTTTTTTCTTTCTTTTTTCTTTCTGTCTTTCTTTATTCTTCCTTTTTTCGTTCTTTCTTTCGTTTTTTTGTTTCTCTCTTGCTTTCTTTCTTTCTTTTCTGCTATCTTTCTTCTTTCTTTCTTTCTTTCTTTTTCCCATCTTTCTTCTTTCTTTCTTTCTTTCTTTCTTTCTGCTTTCATTCTATCTATTGTTTTTCTTTCTTTTTTTTTTTCTTTCGTTTTTCTTTCTTTTCTTCCTTTTTTTTTCTTTCTTTCTTTGGTTTTTTTTTTTTTTTTTTTTTTTTTTTTTCTCTCTTGCTATTTTTCTTCTTTCCTTCTTTCTATCTTTCGTTTTTTCTTTCTGTCTTTCTTTTTTCTTTCTTTCTGCTTTCTTTCTTTCGTTCTGTTTGCTTTAAGTCATTTGTTAATCGTTCATTATCATGTTGATTTGCATGTTATTCCTATTTTATTTAATTCGTTGAACTAGGCAAAATTAGTTACTTATATAACAATCCTGAGAGTTCTTTTTGTTGTACATTTCTCCAGGAAACACGTGGCACCTTAGGGCTTGGTTCTAACTGTAGCCTGGACAAAAACATGCTTTACGCTCCCATTGGAAACTACAAGGTAGGGGGGACAATATTGCTGTTCAAGGTGAGAGAAATATCTTCTTCTTCACGTACCATGCCGGGTGGCGTTGGTGATGATGTCCCTCCACAACTTCCTGTGAGATAAAATCCAGGACGATTAAAAACACACGGAGAAAGGAATTAAGTATGGACGCGAAGGGCTCCTCCCCCATCTTTTCTGTGATTTAAGACCCGAAATAAGAGCAAAGAATAGTAACACTGCAATCTACCGAGCATGTCGTCAGAGGCGATTAATGAGGGTTGGGTATGGGGCCCCGTTACCCTTTTCTGTAGAAACTATAAGCCAGATAAATGTCAACAACATGAACAAATGAACTAAAAAATTAATAATGATAGGTCAAGGCCTTCATTGTCGTGACATGATTCAGATAATTGCCTGTCGAAAAAAAAACCTAACGAACGAACTTTGTTTTCAAAGGGTTAAGAATTGGTCACGCAGGCCCGTCTAACATTCTGCCCTAACTCTCTCTGTTATCTTGCATACTGTATCCTTTCATTTGCACATGTATTTTTAGCATTATTTAAGTATTTTAAGGTAAAATAATAGCTGACATTTATAATATCCCATCATAATAAAATATAAGTATGTTTAAAAAATAAAAATAAAGTAATTTAAAAAAACGAAAAAAAAAGACAAACAAACAAAACTCAAACCATTCATACAGTAAATTAGACGATTACTTGAAACATAATCAGATTATTGTGGTATACTCGTATCTTCTTCTTCGTTCGCCCTGAAAAGGATGTTGGGTGCGTTGTGTCCGTTTACAGCGAAGCTGCGATACTTGCGCCTTTCGGCCAACACACCCGACTTCAGCACGGCATTTTTTGGAACCGGGTTAGCCTTCCCTCTTCGATCCCTACTCACCCAGCCAGACACCCAGCCAGACTGCAGTGTGCAGCCTGTTTCCAGGACCATCACTTGGAAATGGAGAAGGGTCTTGCTCAGCTATGGTTCGCTGACCCTGACGCAGGCAGTCTAGCTATGGGTCGCTGACTGCATTACTCACTGTTGATGCGTCTTAGGTTCCTTATGGTGGTACATAATAAGAACTCGTGAAATATTGGAAATCTGCCGTTGAATGACTAGTGAATTGACGTGTTGTCAGCGTATGCGCAAACATTTACCAGAGGTGAGCGGCTTAGATGAGAAGAAGACGCTGGCGATGGATAGGACACAAACTAAGGAAAGCTGTTGATAGCAATATACTTACTTAGTTTCGAACACTTCACTCCCCTACGGCGGTATCTGCTTTGGGACTACTTTTACCTTACTGATAACATTTTTTCTCCATGTATTCGTGCCCTCTGACTGACAATGCAGTCAGTACTTACCACGGCTATTGGCGTCTTCTAGGGCAGCCAGAATTGTTCATATCTTGGTCACGTAATAACAGAAAATGGCAGATGCGAAACAATAATCAAGAGAATAGAAATGGCCAAAGCTACATTCAATAACACGAGACAGATACTAATTTCTAAACAACTAACTCACAAATTCAAACTGAGAATCATCAAATGTTATAAATATTCTTCATTATTGTATGATGTAGAAACACGGGCAATGAACAAGCAATTAGAGGAAAGAATTGAGACCTTTGAGATATGGAATCGAGCACCTCTCGTGGAAAGAGAAGAAAACAAATAAAGAGAACATAGAAAACCTAGGAATCTTCTTCTTCCTCGTTCCTCCTGAAAATGACGTTGGTTGCGTTGTGCCCGTTTACAGCGGAGCTGCGATATTTGCGCCTTTCGGCCGACACATCCGACTTCCGCACGGCATTTTTTGGGACCGGGTTAGCCTTCCCTCTTCGATCCCTACTCTCTCAGCCAGACTGCAGTGATACAGCCGGTTTCCAGGACCACCACTTGGAGGTGGAGTAGGGTCTTGGTCAGTTCTGGTTCGCTGACCCTGACGCAAGCAGTCAAGCTATGGGTCTCTGCATTGTTATTGTTGCGTCTTTGGGTCCCAAACCTAGGAATGAAAAGATAACTAATAAAGGAGATCAAAGTTAGACAGCTAAAATAGTTTGGCCATGTAAAAAGACATAACAACTTACTGAAAACCAGAATAGAAGGAAGAGACAAACGTGCAAGAGGAAGACGGCAATATAAGTGGAAAGGTAACAAGAGGTTACGGTTACCGTTACGGATCCCGTTACACGCCCAGTAAGGCATATTGGGAATATGGTGTTAGGCCCATATTTTCTTGACCATCGGCACACTAGGGATGATGTGGTCAGCATCACGCCGGCCGCCTTAACCTTCCCAGGGTTGCTCTGGTACCCAATTCATGAGGCTGGGTCGACCTCGGAACCGTTTGCGGTCTAATAAATCCCACCTCAACTGGGGATCGAACCATGGACCACCGAGCTAGGAAGCCAGTGCTCTAACCACTGAGCTACCGCGGCTATAACATGCGGTGATGGACAGAAAAGAGTTTATCAGAGTGGAACCTCCAAGATAAGAAACAGAAGACGTTGGAGATCCCCTGCAGCCAACCTTCCATGTGGAAATGGCAGCAAATGATGAGGGCAGCAACAAATTCCACGTTACTCTGTCCGCGGCCAACCATCTTACTTTGCCCCAACTCTGGCTCATGCTTATCATCTAAGCTTCCATAGTTCTCCGTCAATTTGTTTTTGACCGGCTTATCTTTAGCCTACCTTCTGGTGCCAATAGCATAGCAGTTCTGATGATGATATCAGGTTCTCTGCTAAGGACAGGGAACCGCGGTAGCGTAGTGGCTAATGCACTGGCTTCCTAGCTCTGTGGTCCATGGCTCGATCCCCAGTTGAGGTGGAATTTTTTTAGACCACAAACAGCTCCGGGTTCGACCTAGCCTCATGAATTGGTACCAGAGAACCTCTAGGAAGGTTAAGGCGGCCACATCATCCCTAGTGTGCCGATGGTCAAGAAATAACACCAAATTCCCAATATGCCTCAATGGGCGTGTAACATGATCCTTTATCTTCCCTTTTTTGAGGACATGACCACCCCAATCCCAGCGTCTGCATTTTATAATGGTGTAAATAATCTTCTTGGTTGCTCCCAGTAAGAAATTCATGGTTGGTAATGCGTATCGGCCAAAAGATTCGGATAATTTTTCTTAGAATGGAAAGATAACAATGTAGACATTTCCTTTTTTTTTTACTTTCCAGCATTCTGCTCCGTACAGAAGTGCAGAAAGTACGCAACTCTTATGTCTTCTTAGTTCGTTACTTATAACACTTGCTGCTGCTGTAATGTTGACTGTTACTGTGTGAATGTTAAGTTACTTGATTGATGTTACTGTTGTTAGTGATCTTACTGATGTTTTTGTGACTGGGTGAGTGTTGAGAGCTTACTAATGTGCAATCATTACATTCATAAATGCGTGCTTGCGTAGAATAGAAGTATGGAAGTGGTATGACAAGATTACTGGAACTGATAACAGAAACCAGAGAGGTGCTAGTAGATTAAGAGGTGAAGGGAAGACACTGGAGATAGATAGGCTTCACTTTGAGACAATCATTTGATAGCATTAAAATACAGTCCTTGTTCTGTAATCCACACTCAGAGACCACGGGAACTACACATTTCAATCACCCATTGAAAACCGTTATAGCCTAGAGTAAATTCATACCACTACTAATACTACTACTACTACTGCTACTACTACTACTGCTACAATAATTATCCTAGTACTAGAAGTAGTAGTAGTAGTAGTAATGGTGGTGGTGGTGATGATAGTATGGTGGTAGTAGTAATACTTGTAGTACTAGTAGTTGTAGTAGTAGTAGTAATTGAAGTAGTAGTAGTAATTGTATTTGGTTTAGTTTTGGTAATAGTAGTTGTAGTAGTAATAGTAGTAGTAGTTGTTGTTGTACAGTTAGTTATTGTTGTGGTAGTAGCAGTAGTAGTACTAGCTGTTGGTGGTGGTTTTGTTGGTGTAGTAGTAGTGATGGTAGTAGTACGGTGGTAGTAGTAGTACTTGTTGTACTAGTAGTTATAGTAGTATTTACTGTAGCTGTAGTAATGTTAGTAGTTGTAGTTTGTTGTAATTTGATTAGTAGTAGTTGCAGTAGTAGCAATAGTAGTAGTGGTGGTGGTTGTAGTAGTGGAAGTAGTAATAGTCACTAAAGTAGTGCTGTAGTAGTAGCTGTTGTTATAATACTAGTAATTGTAGTAGTGGTTGTTGTTGTAACAGTAGTAGTGGTTGCTGTTGTTGTAGTAGTAGTAGTTGTTGTTGTTGTAGTAGTTATTGTTGCAGTAGTAGATGTTGTTGTAGAAGTTTTAGTTGTTGTAGTAGTAGTGGTAGCTGTTGTAGTAGTAGTAGTAGCTGTAGTATTAGTTATTGTTGTATTAGTCTTAGTTGTAGAAGTAAAAGTTGTTGTAGTTGTTGTTGTGGTTATTGTAGTTGTTGTTGTAGTAGTTTTGTAGTTGTAGTAGTTGTAATAGTAGTATTTGTTGTTGTTAAAGTGATGGGGGGGCAGTAGTAGTGGTAGCAGACGTAATTGTACAAGATAGTAAGCGTGGTCGAAATAGTAGGACTAAAAGCTGTTTAAAACTGTGAATGTACGAGGCTGTATAAACCAGTGGTTCCCAAACGTTTTTCTCTAAGCTACACTTTCGGAATGAAAATTTGCTGGCACCACACCAAATTATTTTATTGATAAGAAATACCTTCAAAAAAAAAAAAATAAATAAACTCCTTTATTCATAACATAGAACAGAACTACGGTACTTTATAAAATGATCATGAAACGTCCAGAAAGTATATAACAGTTTAGCTACATAAAAACATGATTCATTCACAAAATACACACATTAATGATATTTTGTGTCAGAGCTGAAAATCCTTGTTGGCAACAATATGTCGTGGAGAATTGTATCAATTTGATATAAAATAAATTATATTACTGAATTAAATCTGAAAAATGCTACGGGTTTCTTTACAAATATTGTCCACATTATATCACAAGTAACAAAACAAAAAAGAAAATGACATTCACAGTTATTTTTGGCAAATGATTTTTTTTTTTAAATCTCTCTAAATCCTTGATTGTCTTTGAATCTTCCGGCAACACCTGGCATCCTCTCGCGCCACGCCAGAGTAGAGCATCACACCGTTTGGGAACCACTGGTATAAACCAAACGCCAAGCTTGCTATCCCTAGACTAAAAACATGTTAAAATACTGACCACGATAACCTTTAATAAGCTTAAAAACTTGACCTAACTTATTCTGTATTATATTCAACTCTACTGCCCCCCCCCATTTCTTCCATCGCCCTTGGCCGGATATTTCAGGACATGGTTGTTGCAGTGAAACACGTTAGATGGACGCATGTGCAGCTGGGGAAGAAGGAAATGCTTCAGGATCTGAAAACGGTAAGTTCATAAACACTAATAAAAGCAAATACCTCATGTGGTTTAGTTTGGTTTGGTGTGGTTTAGTTTGGTTTGGTGTGGTTTAGTTTGGTTTGGTGTGGGCTAGTTTGGTTTGGTGTGGTTTAGTTTGGTTTGGTGTGGTTTAGTTTGGTTTGGTGTGGTTTAGTTTGGTTTGGTGTGGGTTAGTTTGGTTTGGTGTGGTTTAGTTTGGTTTGGTGTGGTTTAGTTTGGTTTGGTTTAGCTTTTTAGGGACTATCTTCATTGCACACGGACAACGCCATCAGTGCTCCAATCTCCTTCCTTAGATCGCACAAGGTGGATCTGAGCGCAGTGCACGAACTCCGTGCCACCGGCGAGAATCCCAATGTGTGTATATAATATATAGGAATCACACATTCTATAAATATTTTTGTGGTGGGTAGGTTTCCTAATTTTTAAATTTTGCCAGGGCAGCGGCCTGATAAGCCTACTCTTTACGATTTCCAACTGCCGTGGGATTTTTAACGTGCGTAACTTGCACACGGGCCCTCCTATTTTTTCGCCCTTATCCGAGAAGGCTAGGCATCCGGTCTCACTACCCATGAGACCTGGGGGAGTATGACGTAATTAAGACCACTGGTTCTGAAAAAAATATTTCAATAAATTATAATCCCTCAACTGTGATTCGAACCAGGTACCTCTTGAATACGAGGCGAACGCCATACCTCTGAGCCACTGCGACCCCCTCATGTGACTAACATGAGGTTATTCATGAGGTTACCAGCCCTATAAGGTCAAACAAATAGCTCCAGAAACCACAGCTGCAAGTACAAATGAATACTTCGGTGCAGGTTTCATGCAAGGATGACCAGTTGCAGTCGTGGATCCGTGCTCCGTAAAGAGCAAACACGAACAGAAGAAGCATAATCTAAATTAGTCACAATCGTGTAATACTGGTAGATCGCACGGTACGATATGGTAGATCTCTTGTGATAGAGGAGAGAGAAATGATAGAACTCAGTTCAGGAAGTTTCGTTCAAGTCCTCTCCCGCAGCATTTAAAAACACGGTATGGCCAGGATTAAAGGTATGTTTTTCTACGTTTCCTGTGGAAACCCACGAACTAGCTTAATAAACATTCGGTCAAATTTTTCTTTGTTTGAATTCTTCGCCGCTTTGTTGGTGGAACTACAGGAAGCAGATCGTCCGGTAAAAATAAAAAGTGAAATATAGACAGCACTTATTCCAAATTCCAAAAACTCTGAAACCTGAAAACAGACATAAATTTATCACCGAAATGCTGGCGAATGCTGCCCCAAAAGACTGTGCGTGGTGCTCCCGGCGACGGGCCCTTCCAGTTCAGGTGGTAGGACAGAGCTACATGTGTCTATTCGGATGGCGTCTTTTGGGCAGGGCGGTAGCGGCGGTGGCTGCGCCACCAGCTTGGGTAACGATAGAGTCCCCCTCCACAATTACTACCCTTGCAGGGTAGATGACCATCCTTCTCGTGGCATTGCACACACGCCAATTAGTGGGTCTGGTGTGACCTCCGCAAGCTGCACCCGCTGAGCTGGGGGAGTTCTGTGGAGTTGCAAGAAAGCACAAAACGACATCCCCAAATTGCCGCAGGGATAAAAGAATAAATAAATCAAATCTCTGGAGATCGGAACAACAACAACAACAACAATCATGGTGGATCTTTAGAGAACTCAGTATTTCTAAAATAGATCCTCTGGACTCCTGGGTTTGCCTACCGCTGCTTTACGCTAATAAAATTAACAAAATATTTTAAAAAATTATTTCTGAAGATGCTAGTGGAGGATCAGAACAACTGTGAAGGCCTTGCTCCATCGTTTTCAAATTAACGCTGAAACGTTTCATAGCAAGTTTCGAGAGGTTAAGCGGCTGAAAGATGAGTCATTTAGGCAGTTCGCTATTAGGCTAGAAACGTACCGTTAGAAGTGGGAATGACTTTGCATTTTCGAAGAATCTTAAGAAGGGCTGCAGGAAATAATTATCATGGAGTAGTTCAAAGATTTTCTTACCCCTGACATGAGACGGTTCCTGGCGGAGCACGGCGCCGAAAATCTTGAGCAGTAGGTAATCTTTGCAATAAGGTACCAAAGTGCACAGGGAGAGATTAACCATGCCAGAAAGCGCTTATAATGATAATGATGATGGTGGTGGTGACGATAATCACTCCAAGCAAACCGATCACCCTTCATGGATTTGCAAGCTACTAAAGACACAATACACAGATCGACACAACAACCAGATAGCACCAGGCAGAAACCGAGCAATCAATCACATGGAACTGGAAGGCGGTGGTACAAATCGTATAAAACTTACACACATTTCACGTTGGATTCTAAGAGGCCGAAAACTGGTCCTTACAATGTTGCATGCGTGTTAAGGAGTTCGACAGTGAATCGTGACCTTACGACATGCAAACAAAATCTCTAAGAAAGAGTGATTTTTAATAATCATTCTTCCTATTGTTTATATGACACAGGGCTTGATTTCAAAGCTCTAATCTTGCCATCTTTGGTGAAGGCCCACCAGGACACTGGTGAAACTGTAGAAATACAGGAGCCCTTGAAGAATGTCGCGCTTATGGCTCTTCCTGTTGCGGCAGTGAAGTTTTAACGCGATTTATTAAGGGAAAAAATAAAGTCGCCTTTCAGATGATTTAGTATATTCTTTAATCCTAGGAATATGTCTTCCCAGGGGACCCCTCGCAGGATTCCAAGTCGACACAAGAGAGAGAGAGAGAGAGAGAGAAAGAGAGAGAGAGAGAGAGCCCATGACACTCCCGAGCGGTCTCGGCACTCTCATCTCTAACCAGCCCCAACATATTGGAGCTGAGGAAGGCCCAAAGAGATGATAAACCCTCAAGCTTTGTTAAGCAAAGTTGTATGACAACTACTCCCATAAACTCGTTTACGTTGCAATTCCAGTATATATATATATATATATATATATATATATATATATATATATATATAAATATATATATATATATATATATATATATATATATATATATATATATATATATATATATATATATATATATATAACTCATCAGAAACTAGAGATTTTGAACAGTGGACGAGAAGAAGATGCTGGCGATGGACCGGGCACACACTGAATAAACTGGTTGGAAAGCATTACAAGACAGTCTGTGTTCTAAAGTCCCAAGAGTAACAGAGATAGACAAAAATCGAAAAACTCATGGAGAAGAGATCTGGAGGCAGAGATAAAGAAAGCATAGAATAACTTTGAGCTGAAGGCAAGGAGTAGGAGAACTTAGCATGAGTTGGTTGATGCTCTGAGAAGGAGGGAGAAGGGTAATGATGAAGATGGAGATAATAACTCATCAGGGGTTATAATGGTGAATATGACAGTGATTTTATTTTCTGTTATGTCCCTTTTACAGGGGAAATAATTGTGTAAGATTTTCTTTTTTAAATAGGAGTTTTAGCGAGGCACGCCCGTTCATCCTAGACACATAATCCATAGGTTATATAACGGCCCCTGTCCAGATTTTTAAACAAAAAACAAACATTTTGGCCTAGTTAAGAACAATGTTTTTGTAATGGTTCCTTTGTGAGACTTTAATCAGTTTTTTTAGATTGACGATGTAGATTTTGCCAATTACCTAGCTTATCTGTTTTGTAACCAGATCAAAACAAATGAGAGCGAAAATACACTGGGAAAAGAAAACGATTATAAAAATAAATGTAGCAGCTGATAACAAGATTGCACTTGAAGAAACATATCTACGTAACATAGAATCATACATCTATCTTAGCAGTAATATAGAAAAATGTTGAAGTTACAGATCATGGTATCCTCACAGACAAGAATTGTTATTGTTAAACAGAATTGACATCATTGCATTCCGGGTAAACCCATAGGTGCTCAGTCTTTATCAGTATATGTCGAAGAGTGTGAACGCTAACTGTTCCTGTAGCTCGCTGATTGTAAACACGACGGATGCATCCTCTCATACGTCCATCTCTACTAGCCTTACGTTTGATGGCAAATTCCAACAGTCTTAACCTTGCTGATTCATCTATCGCAGTGTCATTCTCTAATATGCGACCATTAATTGTTCTCAGTATATCTCCCTTATCCATATCTAGTGTCCCCACTATGGGTGCTCTTGTTGTGAGTCTGTCAGCTCTTTCATTACCACATACCCCAGCATGACCAGGACAGCATACCCACACCAGATCGTAGACTGGAAGCTTCTATGAATGTTTTCCATTCATGCCGCAACCAACCACTTTGAACCTTCCGAAGCATGAACTGAGAGTCTGACACAATGATGGCCTTTGTAGTTTCAGTTATCCACCTTACGGCTGCAGTAACAGCCTCGACCTCCATTCTCATGCTGGAAGTTGTTATCTTGTAAGCACCGCTATGTTCGGCGACGATTCAGCCCTGTACCCGAGCATAAGAATATAAAAGATAAGATTAGCTTTCGTTGCATTATGAAATATTTTAAATGGACAGAAATCAAGTCCAGCACAAAATTGAATATTGTTTAACTCACAAGTCAAAGCTTCCCTATTGTTTGCATCTGAAATATGGAGAATTGGAGCGTGCGTAGAACTTGATTGAAATGATATAACAAGATCACGAATGTGGAACTGGTCACACGAACCAGACAAGTAATAGTGGAACTAGAGATTTGAAGAGGACGCTGGCCATTGGTTGGGCACACATTGAGGAAACCACTTGATAGCATTACAATGCAATGATTGTTCTTGAATTACACGGTAAGCGAGCCAGAATGATAGCAATGAAATGAAACGGGCAGTGAAGACACGGAAAGCCCATGAGCGGATGACGCAGGTTCCGAAAACTTGGCTTGAACTTGTTCAAAACCTATGCTCCTTGGGCAACTGAAGGTTTATGATTGTATGAATAATCATGTGTTGACGATTATCAGCTCAGTTTTAGTACTTATGGCTTTTACTGTAGTCAGAAATTAGGCAATCAAACTAAAACTAAAAATAAACAAAAAACCCCGAGCCATGCAGCAATTACAGGGTAATTGGAAAAGTCAGTGTGTATTTTTAGATTTGTTAAAGCTTTTTTTAAAAAAAAAACTTGGTTATACCTGGGAAAAAAAATAAAGGTAGATACCAGATACTGCCGTAGGGGAGTTACTTCACCATTACTAAGTCCATCATCGAGTGGTGGGGTGACTAGTTCCCTTCCTCGCTGCCTTTTCCTTCCCTAACTCAAAGAGTCAGGTACCCATGGGTAGCTGGAGCGTGTAGGCACCGTGATTCGTGTCGCCACCGCAGCACCTTTGCCGCGAGAGACCACTCTGTCAGTCGAACGCTGAAACAAATGTTCAAACAAGGGGCAATAACTGCCATTTGACATATACGTTGTATTGTATTATTTTTTTTTATTCCAAGAAACAAAATGCAATCAGAAATGGCTCATAAACAGACGTTACAACCGACAGCAAACTATTTCTGCAACCTACGAAATGTTGTGTTGAGCAGACTGGATCTCACGTTGAGAGATCACAATTAATGTGAAATAGGCATGAAGTACAAGACGACTAATACGAGGTTGTCAAGAGCTGGAAAGCACATTATGTAGAACACATCGCTATAGAAACCACCCTTGCTAGAGTAAGTGGATGATTTGTGTAAGTGGACCAGCTGTAGTGGTGGTTCCATGCTCAACAAGGAGCGGAAAGAAATACGATGATGAAGATGATGATGAGGGTAGGGATGATGATCAAGATGGTGTTGGTGGTGGTGATGCTGAGGATGATGATGGTGGTGGTGGTGATGATGATGGTGGTGGTGGTGAGGATGATGGTGGTGCTGATGATGATGGTGGTGATGATGAGGATGATGATGGTGGGGGTGGTGATGATGATAGTGGTGGTGATGATGATGATGCTGGGGATGTAGTTGATGATGATTGATGATTGTGGTGGTGGTGATGATGATGATGGTGGTGGTGGTGAGGATGATGGTGGTGGTGGTGGTGATGGTGATGATGGTGGTGGTGGTGATGATGATGGTGTTGGTGATGATGATGACGATGGTGGTATGATGGTGATGGTTGTGGTGGTGATGATGATGATGATGGTGGTGGTGGTGGTAATGATGATGCTGGTGGTGGTAATGATGATGATGATGGTTGTGGTGGTGATGATAATGATGGTGGGGTGGTGGTAGTGATGATGATGATTGTGGTGGTGATGATGATGGTTGTGGTGATGATGATGATGGTGGTGGTGGTGGTGACGATGATGACAATGGTGGTGGTGATGATGATGGTTGTGGTGATGATGATGATGATGGTGGTGGTGGTTATGATGGTGGTGATGGTGATGATGATGATGATGGTTGTGGTGGTTATGATGATGATGATGGGGGTGTGGGTAGTGATGATGATGATGATTGTGGTGGTGATAATGATGATGATGGTGTTGGTGATGATGATGATGAAGGTGGTGGTGGTGGTGACGATGATGATGATGGTGGTGGTGGTGAGGATGATGATGGTTGTGGTGGTGATGATAATGATAATGGTGGTGGTGATGATGATGATGATGATGATAGTGGTGGTGGTGGTGGTGATGATGCTGATGAGGATGAAGGTGGTGGTGATGATGATGATGGTGGAGAATATGGTGGTGGTGGTGATCATGATGATAATGGTGATGATGATGATGATGATGAAGATGATGGTTGGGGGTGGTAATGATCATCACCATCATCATCATTACCACCACCACCATCATCATCATCACACCACCACCATCATCATCATCATCATCTTGTTTGGGGTGGTGGTGATGATAATGATAAAGATGGGTGTGATGGTGGTGATGATGATGATGGTGATGATGATGATGATGATGGTGGTGGTGATGATGGTGATGAAGATGATGATGGTGATGATGGTGATGACAATGATGATGATGATGATGGTGATGTCAATGATGACGATAGTGGTGGTGGTGATGATAATGACGACGATGATGATATAACTAACATATAACTCACATGTGACAACAACAATAGTTGCATTCATCCCAACACATTGTCTATCACTCTCCAACATACCTTGTACACACACGTATCATCCTTTGACAATAACCAAACGTTTATAATTGGATACATGCGCTAACACCATCACCAGATCTGCTGTGCTATGAACTCCAGAAGGAATGCGAAAGAAAGGACGGCCAAAAGCCACTTGGCGGAGAACTGTGGTCGGACGGAGATGCTGGGCATGAACCAGAGCTGGGGCACCACACGAAAGATGACTGTCGACCGAGCAAATCGGAGACAGTTTGTTGCTGCCCTACAAGACGCCATTAGGCGTGATGGTTACTGATTGCTTTGTCAGTAAGCGACAAAGGACCAAAGAAGGCGACATGCGCTAACATAGCTAACGGAGTTTGTGCCTGTGTTCCAGGCTTGTCTCTGTGACTTTTTTTTTTTTGCTCAGACAAAGACAGATGTGTCGACACGTTATTCTGTTTTATTCTCACCGCCAAACTGACAGATTTATTTGTTTCCAGTTATCACACTGTCAAACGTAGCTATCACTCGTTTAGTTCCCGCGGTCTTTTACGAGACAAAAAAGAAATGGCGTACTTCTCCTTCATGCATGTCGTACAAGGCGACTAACTTGCTGCTGTGCATGGGGGCTCATCATGTGAAATAAAATGTTACAGAAACTACAGCTGCAAGTGCATGTGAATGATATGTGCAGACTGCCTGTATGTGGGCCAGCTGTAGTGATGGTTCCATGTTCCATTGGGAGCGAGCAGGAGAATGATCATGGTGATGATGATGATGATGAAAATGATGATGATGAAGATGATGATGATCATTGTGATGATGAAGATGATGATGATGAAAATGATGATGATCATCATCATAATGATGATCATAATGATGATCATAGTGATGATGATGATGATGGTGATGATGATGATGATAATGATGAGGATGATGATGATGATCATTGTGATGATGTTGAGGGTGATGATGATGAGGGTGATGATGATGATGGTGATGATGATGATGAAACTTCGCTGAACGTCATGAATGCATTTCATTATTCAGGTCAAGGAACTGTCCCACGATAATATTAACCAGTTTGTTGGAGCTCACGTGTCCTCTACTCCTAGCTGCAGCTACGTTTTGTTCCGCTATTGCTCCAAGGGCAGCTTGCAGGACGTCCTTGAGAACGATGACATCAGGCTTGATTGGATGTTTAAACTCTCATTTGCCCTTGACCTTGCCAGGGTAAGTATCAATGCTGACTTGTCATTGGCTTACACTGAAAGATGGGTGCTTGCGTAGAATAGAAGGATTGAAATGGGATGACAAGATCACCAATGTGGAGCTGATGACAAGAATCAGACAAGGACCAGTGAAATAAGAAATGAGAAAAAGATTCTGTAGATGGATATCATACGCACCGAGGACACTTATTCATAATACTACAAGGCAGTTAGTGTTCTGGAGTCCACCAGGGTATGGAAGAGACCGAAAAAGATATGAAAAGATACTTAGCGGATGGTACAGGGCAGGAGACCTTGGCACGAATTTCTTGAAGGCATGTGCTCCTTGCTCTCATTGCATGGGAAATATATGGCGATTAAGAGGGATTACATCCAACACAAAAATCAGTTTCTTCAACTGAAACGTCAAGTCAGTCCTAGTGAATGGCTCTGAATCATGGAGAAAATAACAACCAAAAAGCTACAGACTTTCATAAATAGCTGCTTTCATATAATTGAAAGGTTGAAATAGCATGACAAGGTGACCAATGTGGAACTGATGACAAGAACCAGACAAGTGCCAGTGGAACAAGAGATGAGAAGAAGACAGTAGCGATGGATAGGTCACACACTGACAACATCTGTTAATAACATTACATAAAATAAATATGATGCCTATCGCCAGCTATCTAGGCGACACCAGGTCATCATTTTCAGCTTAACTTCTGGTCACAATATGTTGATGTACCATCTATATCACAAGTACAGGATTGGTCCAACAGATCTATGCTTCTCTGGCACCAGCCCCATGACAGTCAAACATCTGCTTCAGTCCTGCCCAACTTACAGCAGTGAACGAAGCAGCATATGGCAACAACCTACTTCTCTCAACGAAAAACTGTTTGGAGATGCCAGAAACCTTGAGTTGACGACTGCTTTTATTAGAGTCATTAACGTAGAAGTCTGGGGACGAACGAGATGTCAGAAACATTGGAGAGCATCTGCTCTCTCATTTCCAGTGATTCCACAATGGGACAGTAACCACTGAAGGGCAATGGTTGATGACCTTTGGATAATGTTAAGCTCAGATCTGATCTCATGCGTCATGTTTTCATTTCTGGTGTTCTGTATTAATTCCAGTAATGATCATAGGACATATATGGGGGATTTCATTGGGGGGGGGGGGGGTAGCAGTGCCACCTGATAACCCTCCCCGTCCTACTGGGAAACTATCGTCGTTTGGTCCGCGGCTGCCTATTCGTCCAGTAATAATCTAGCTTAATTCGCGACTGACACACCATATCTGGAGTCGTTCCACTACCCGCCACCTGTGGACGAGCCTGGTTGGGGTCGGTCGCCCCTTTGCCAGGGTCACACATCCAATGTTTGAACAAAATGGCACCCAGAGATATAATCAGAGGACGCAATGAATTCAGGACGAAGTTACCAACATTTGTGAGGTAGAAGATTTTCCCAGAGCTTAGCCTGAGTAAACTTGTTCATTCCTGTGTGGATATTTAATTCATATATGTGGAGTTTATATTGTTCTTAAGGAATTTGCCAAGGGAAAAGGAGGTTAGTAGATCTTTTAAAAAACTATTAATAATTTTCCTTAGTCTTTAAGTTAAGATTTACTTTTGCACTTAGCATCATTACTAAATGTGCGGAAGACAGTTTTCAATTAATCCTTCTCATAAATGATTAATTAAATCAAAAGATTTTTCCCCTAGGATGATAGGATGCTAAGAAGTAATTGATAGTCCATAACTTCATAATCATTACAGACTTACATGTTCCCACACTCTCATGTGCAATATATTTAACACTTATCAGGAACATCTCATATCATACATAATTACTAGAGAATTGAACTCATCATTAGCGAGGAGTAGTGTTGTGGTTGAGTTAAAGTGTAAGAGTATTTGTCGAGTTGGACAATAGTAGTGAAATCGACAATGACAGTGGACTGGCAGAGTTATAGATTACACATAGATAAGGTGTAAATAGGAGGTGGACTTGAGACAAACCTGGAAGAAGATTTATTAAAATTATCTCTCTCTCCAAGCCTCAACACACTTATATAGTCTAAGCACCGCCTGCTCTTCCTCTTTTCTCTGAATCAGACATAGAGACTATAGTAAAGAGCTTGAAAATGTTAATTATGGATGAAAGGGTCATGAACAGCGCATTAATAAATGAGTAAAATTTATTAAAGAAGAAATGTATGAAAATAATGCAAATCAGCACAAACAACATAAAATTATATCACTAATCACAAATATGCAAATACACACCAACAAACACACAGACCACCAACATAAAACCTGTAGAACACAGAGAGATAAATAAATAGAGTGTCAGTCTGTCCGCTTTCGTGGGACCAAATGCGCTAGCTCCAGAAAGTATCTTACGTGTAGATATCCTTCAAGGTGATGGAATAACATACATAACTTTCCTGTAGGTGCTAATCGTTGGTGACCCCTAATTGCGCGAGGGGGACTGGAAGACTCTGTCTATCTCCGGCTGACCGCTCATAAGTGCGAGGTTTTACATAACCCAGAAATACACACAAGACGAAGTTACTTGAGGACAAAGGGTCCCATGCGCTCTTATCCGGCGCTAGAATTTTTCTTGCGTACTTGGTAGTAAATCCGGTTTGGGCTGGCTTGACTGTGATTTGACTGAGTGCTCCGTTTAAGCACACAAAGTCTGGTGATATTAAATTCTGTTATAGGCGCTGGGCTGCTTGATAGCGGGAAGCCGCAAGGCTCTGACTGGTAATCCAAAGGCGAGTAGGAAACTACTACTGCAATACGATTTCAGATTTTTGCGTTGGCTCGTTGCACACTGCGTGAGCTTTATTTCCCTTTAGAGAGAATGGCGTTGACAAAAAGGGTTTTGTTTCAGGTATTGGGGTTGACAACTCGTAGGGCAAATTGCGTTCGGGAGTCGTGAGAGCGATGAGAATGTTACGTTCGTCGCCTGACTGGACTCTTTCGATGGCAAAGGCAGTAAGTATGTCCTGAAACTGAGACCCAAAAGAAGACGACCTTTACATCAAGCAAACAATAAAATTACACTAACGTTATACAAAACAGTTAGGCTCCACTATGGGATTTAAATTATTGTAATCATTGCTATGATAGTTTAGGGCTGACTTTAACCATATAAGTCTCCTGTTCCTTCCACTCTATCAATTATCAGCATGCGCCCGCATAAGCTAATATATTTTGTACACCCATGTACCTGTCAATAAATGTTCTGACAGCAAAAGCTACTCCTCTTCTTCCAACTCAACATACAGAAAACCTAACCCTGTAGTTACAGCTGAGTGGATATGCTATATTCATCTTACATTAAGTGAATTTACATAAACAGATTACAGCATTTGACATTACAAAAATAAATCGTATGTCCCCCTTGGGGAAAATATTAACATCCCACAAATGAATACATAAAAAATACAATGTTCTTGCTATAATAATACCGTTGTGACTGAATCATAAGATATAATGATATCTATGGCTGGTGACTGCTTTCTGTGAACTTTATGACTAGTGTCTAGCTACACAAATCGGCATAAAATGATTCCACCCTGCCACTAGAAGTTTCTATCAAAAAGGAATAAGTGACTTTCTCCTATAATTCAGTGTTATAGTGCCTGCATCTCACTATTCAGTTTTAAGGGAATAATCCACACCTCTGACATTTCCTTACAGTAATGACAGTTAATTTAGCCAACTCTTAACCCAATGGTAAGCATTGTATGGACTGATTCTACGCCTAGTGAGTATCTGTTATCGTAAGTTTACCATTTAACCCATTGTAAACCATAACTGCTTAAGCACCACTTAACTAAGGCGGTAGACGGCGCTACATTATCACTGAATTAAATTACCGGGAGAAATCCTCAAAAATGAATTCAAGTCACATTCCTATCAGGTATATATAAAAGGCTTACATGAATATATATATATATATATATATATATATATATATATATATATATATATATATATATATATATATATATATATATATATATAAGAGATATCTACTCACCCCGAGAAATGCCGAGAACATAGGCAATAACATTTAGTTCTGTGTTAACGTTTGCCTGAGTCTCATTATGGTCCTCTCGGGCAGGAAATATTTTACGAGTGTTCTGACTGATTAAATCTAACTAATTTTATAGTCTACAAAATAACGCTACCCGGACACCTGGCCTGGCGTGTTTCTACAGATGTTCGGCGTATAACGTAATCAAGAGTAAGACAAAGGTTATTCTAGAGACTACATCAGAAGCAACAACCGCGAGAAAATTTTCCCAGATAGACAAATGCATAATATTATGATCTCTCTCTTCGTTCGAGGGCCAAAACCACAAAGACCGACCGCGATTGTTATCTCCCCCTGAATCGGAGATCAAACCTGTTACCCAGACCTCAAAAGTTACCTCCCGCTAGAGATCCGCTTCATCACAGACCCCCTCCCGCTCGTGATCAAACACTTTGAGCGCAAGAGACATTCCTCTGGTCAGACAACCACCGGGTGCGCTTAGGTAACCTTATCGTAAGCCGACCGCTACTGACCAGTGGGGAATTTACACTGAAGGCCAGAACGTAAACAAACCGCGGGGTGGGGGTCTGAGAAATGGGATAATGGGCCACGTAGGTAGAATCCGAAAGAAAATACAAAAGTCAAAGAAACCAGGACATTAAAAGAGTAATAAAAGAGATGGGACGTGATGGAAAGACAAATTATCAGTCAACGTGACAAGTAGTATAAAAGAAAGTCAACCATTGATATTAAGTGTGAAAACTTACGAAGACTTTTGTGTGTTTTCAGTCCAACAGAAGTCTGAGTCTACACATTACGTGTTTGGCGTCTACCAGAAAGAAACTAGCAAAGTTTACGTCTGGATAGCAGAATTCGCAATTTAGGACATCCTTCGCTTCCTCAATTAAGAAGGAAGATTTCTCGCCAACGTTTTACACTGGGATTGCGCAGCATTTTATTCATCTGCTTATCAAGTGCTCACAAGTTGATTACATCTTCAAATATTAAAGTCAGCTTACTCGAAAGCTTACCTCTTGAGTCAAGCTAAAGCACACGAAAGTTAACTCTCTTATTTATAGCAAGTCCAACACACTCAGAAGAGGGCATTTTGAGAATCAAGATTCCATATTTACAAGCTGATTCGCATATACAGCTAGTAAGCTCACCTTACTCCAAAGCATATTTTAGGAATTAAGAGTACATACTCAAGTTGTTGAGTCTACATACCAAGATCATTTCGTGTAAAAGCGCCAGTCTAGCCAATGCCTTTCGGGGATTAGACAGCAGTCATTTTCTTAAGACAACAGTCAACGATTTGTCAACGCTACAGAGATAGTGCCAAACATTGAAGGACTGTATATCGTCAAAGTTCTCATTACACAAAAGCTTTCATCAGTACGTCCTCGTCTTGAAGATAACCCACACAACATACCATCCACCTGCCTGGGACAGTCTATGCATACATGTGTATCATCATATACGGTAAAAGCATTAAGACACATATGGTCAGTGTAGATTAGACATCAGTTTGGTAACAAGTATCATATCACAAAATCATTTCGCTTCACATAGGTCCATTCTCCTATTTAACTAACTACATTATTTATATATCATCTGTGTGTTTTGTGTGAATAGTCTTCACCATCATCACGTTGTAATTACTACTAACCCTATATGTGTTGATATTTAATTAATAAACCAAATAACCGTTTGATCATTATCTAGTTCGTTAATGTATCACTCGTGTTGTCGGTGTTAAATATTTACATATAGGGAAAATTCTACATTTAGATGAGATTTTTTATGGGATCTGAGGGCAGAAGTAAGGTCGTGTGGAAATAGAACACTTTCCATAATCTACTAGAAAACTCTATCCAGTGGAAAGCATACGCATTCTCTTCTTCTTGTCCTTATCTCGAATAGGTCTCTTTCTTTCTTAAAACGAGCCAATTTCTGGAGACCTTCTTGGTGACATTTCATATGCTATATCCAGCGACAACTACTGTTTTAGCTACACTAAGGTCAACTTACGACAGGGATAAAAAAATATATGAAAAGGCATTGAGCTGATGGTGTAGCCGCGTGCGAAGCACAGGCGATTTTATTTATGTTTAAGAAGACTAACGATAATTTAGCAGATTACATAGAACTATAATTATTAGCACCAGTTAGGTTTTATTTTTAAATAAAAGTATGCAGCGATGTTACTGCAATACAAGCAGATCATTGTGACCCGCAGTGAGTCAAAGTGATTAATAGATAGGTCGCACTAAGTGACTGAAAAAGTTTGTACCAGCAGTGGTTCTCAAAATATATAGGAAAGGTCCCTAACTAAGTTTGATGCTAGTAACTTCAATAAGTTTAGAAGCATTCATACGTACATAAAATTATAAAATAATACAATCAGCAAGAATTGAATAAAATAGAATGTCTGTCAACAGGTAGAGCAACGCGTGAGAACGGTTACCAAAAAGTAGAATTATAAAAACTAAGGTCACGTTGATCAAAGGAGCAGCAGAGAGAGAGAGAGAGAGAGAGAGATCAGAGGGAGATAGAGACAGCAGTGTCAGTAGCAAGTAGAGCAACATTTCATACTCCAATCTTCAAAATGTTAGAGATAGAAACAGAAATAAGAAAAAGATCTCTCCAACACTCTTAGACAGCAAATCTTCAACATCAAGCACTACGTCTTCTGTGCAAGTTTTCCTAACAAAGGAGAGGTAACAAGTATCTATATATTATTAGTTGTACCTGCTCAAACATAATGCTGAAAAACATTTTTAAAATCTGGTGAAAGACTTGAGTTTGTATAGTTCGCTGATAACGTAGACCTTCACGTCAGAATAAAGAGAACATTACAGCTCTGCCTGAAAGAGAAAGTTTGACAGCTTACCAAATCTTAAAGAGATTTTATGAATTTTTGATGACAAAGATATCGAATACAGGAGAACCATTGTAGCTACATTTTTCCGAAAGTTGATGCAGCAGTAAAGTCATTCTTAGTAAATAACTTGGTGTAGATGTCGAATAAGAAAGAACGACAAGACTGACTAACGTCTTAGGGGAATTTATCCAACTATGTATTACGCTGTTGTGAAATTGCAAACATTGTGAAGAAAAAACGGAAGATGAGACAGGTCTGTATTTCAGAGCTGACATTTGCTGATGATGTTGCCCTGATTGCTAAATCAGAGGCACATCTCCAATCCAACCTGCAAGTCTGGAAGGAAGAGCTGGAGAAGAGAGGGATGGTCATAAGCAGCTCTAAAACAAAATCCATGGTGGTATCACGAGAAGAAAGAAGACATCAGATTAAGCTGGGAGAACAGGTCCTGGAGCAGGTCGGCCACTTTAAATACCTCGGAGCTATTATAAACCGAAAGGGAGGCATCAAAGAAGAGTTGGCCACTCGAAAAGCAGCAGCTGGGAGACTTTTTCAGGCCATAAATCGAGGATTCCTCAGAAAGAGAGAGGTTGGCAAGAAAACGAAGATGGCTGTATACTGCTCCACCTATGTCCCAGTCTTGACATATGGATGCGAGTCATGGGCAATGACTAGAAACCACAAAAGCCAGATCCAAACCTCAGAAATGAGGTATCTGAGGAAGGTGGTTGAAGTAACAAGAAGAGACATGGTCCGCAACCAGACGATACGTCAAGGCCTTAAATCCCACCCCCTGGAGACCCAAGTAGAACCGTCCCAACTAAGATGGTTTGGCCATGTCTGCAGAATGGTAGAAAATCGGCTACCACGACAAGCATGGGAAACAAAGAGCCAGGGACCCAGACCCCCAGGACGACCCAGAGTCCGCTGGGAGGACAACATTAGACAATCTTTGAAGGACCGAGGACTAGAATGGAACCAGGCCAGGAGGAAGACAGCCGATAG
The DNA here is from genome assembly GCA_024509875.1 of Oreohelix idahoensis. NCBI lineage: Eukaryota > Metazoa > Mollusca > Gastropoda > Stylommatophora > Oreohelicidae > Oreohelix > Oreohelix idahoensis. Next base: position 128,351 of record JAMPIV010000906.1, read on the forward strand.
TATAGTCTGGCGCTCTCTCTTCCAAACCTCTACACCTCACGGTAGAAGGGGAACGACTAAGTAAGTAAGTGAAGAAAAAAAAAAGACTGGAAGAACTTTTAAGTCAAATAAATATATAAACGATACCTGGATTTTGTAAGAACATTATATGTAACTCTGTCGTGACGTCGAAGAAGTACATGTCATCAAGTTTCATTGTTATGGGTGGTGTTGGTGAACGTTGATGTTTGTGAGGATCATCTACATTGAACAAATTTGTCATTCTTAGGGTTGCTTAGAAAAGAACCTGGAAAATGAGGTTTCCCATTGCCTCAAAATACCTGTGGCCATAACCATCTCAGGTGTTAACCTGACACAATCAGTTCTACCACAAAACTATACGATCACGCAAGGAAGACGAATAACAAGATAGGCTACAACATAAGAACATATCGCTGAAAGAATAAAGTCGTTAACAAAGACTAATACCTGACACACTAACAAACACACCTGATGGATACAGTGGCGTACTAATGGGGGGGGGGGGGCGATTCGCCCCGGGTGACAGCCAAGAAGGGGTTGCCGTCGAACACTATTGTCATAAAACTTAAATGTTAAAAAGTGCTTGCAAGTGTATTTCTTTATGAGGATGGGGGTGCCACAGGTAGTACCTGCCCCGGGTGCTAAATACGTTAGGGGCGCCTCTGGATGGATAAATCTTCTATTCTACTAACACAACCAGACAGTTAAAACAACAAACTACGCGGCCACAATGGCACGGGACATGAACTATTGGCTGAAGCTTGTTGAAGGCCTATGCTCCTTGGGGAGCTAAAGGGTTATGAAGTTAATGAATAACTACGTCTGTAATCGAGTACGTTTTGTACCACTGTCGCCACTTTATGTATCCTATCACTATTTATCTCTAGGGCATGGAATATATTCACAAAAGCGCTCTTCGTTCACATGGTAATCTCAAGTCCAGTAACTGCGTAATCGACAGCAGATGGGTGCTAAAAGTAACCGACTTTGGCGCCATTACGTCTTACAAGAAACCAGGCGTAGATGATGACGTGGATAATCGAGTGTACTTCAACAGTAAGTGAACCTTACAACGGTTGTTTGTCAATGCCTGTTGTTGAGGTTTTTTAATAGTATGGTCAAAGAAATGCAAACTATTCCAATGATGAATATACGTCGTTTTTGCATTCTTGATGTACTAAATATATTGTTCTGTGTGCTTCTTTAAGATGCCTGCTACCCTTTCGATATTTTGCTTTGTTTTCTGTTTATGGGTTTGCTTGTATACATACACACACAATTTGATAATTTTTGTTTGCTCTATATACAATGATTGGACAGTATGTCACCGTGGGGTTTGCCCAAGCATTGTTTATGCTTCTGGCAAGGTTATATGAACGCTTAAAGTATGTCACCGTAGGGTTTGCCCAGGCATTATAAATACATTGCCAAGGTTAGGTGAACGTTTAAAACAGTTCACAAGGAAGAAAATAGAGTGAGGATTAAAAATAAGACGAGTGTTCAGTAACTCGGTTCGCGTTAATTTTTTTTTTCCCCTTAACCAGCGGCATTTGGGCTTTCAGCCCTTCGACCCAATGACATGTCATTGCGAGGCTGGGGAACCTGAGGACTTTCCTTCCAACCCGGTCAGGAGCTTCGCTCCTTCCCATCCACAGAGGGTTTATCACAGGAGCCGTTCAGGCTATTCAGTCAAATTTCCGGCCGTAAACATTTCTTCAGACGCTGACGCCCGGGTTTGAACCATGAACACCTGGTCGCCAGTACAACGCCGAAGCCATTACACCAGCGCGGCTCCCAATTCGCGTTAATAAAGCGTGAGTATTTTTTCTAGTGAGTTGTAAGTCAAAGACGCAACCAATGAGTTTAGCGAAAAACAAGTTTGGACAGCGAATCAGAGGTACGGGTTGAATCGTACGAGAGAACAGTGACCAGAGGTCATTGGGGCAGTCCGGTTTGAGAAACTGAAGAGGCAAGTTGTGTTTTGCCGTGCTCTCAAGTTTTGATTCTGTGGGTATACAGAAGTTTTCTGAAGTCATATAGAAATAGCATAGGTTGTAGTAATATTCAGAAGATCAAATGATGCTGTGGTTAAGAATTAGCATAAGACTAGAGATATTCAGAGGACGTGCTAGTTCTAGACAGTAACAAGAGAAGATGAATAAGAAGTTTAGCATAAACAGTGTGAATAGATAGTGTTGTATTTCGTGAGAAATTCTGTGTATTGACAGTAAGTATAATTTACATTTATTATGAACATGAACCACAGGTATTTATTGAAGTTATTGCAGAAGTCACAAGATGAGAAGCTATACAGGTGGATAACTTGGTTGATTAAGTAAATAAGCTGATGGTCAAGCTTGCTACGACTATAGAAGTATAAAGGAATAAAGACTTATTTCAACGAGGAGAGTCATATTTTTCATGGTGGGCTCATGACAAATGAACTATTACTTGTTGTTAGCAATAATTACGACAAGTAAGGGACTTGTAAACATTACGACTATAAAATTGCTCCTGTGCTTTCAAATGTAAGTATATATTTATACCTCTGCATATATATCTAACACAACGGGCTGATCACCCGTTTGCCAGTCACTTCGATTACGGAAACAACAGCAAATGGGTTGATTTGCCGTTGCCCTAAAGACGCCACTAGGCGTGATGGGAAACAATGGCAAAGAAAACCTATCTGCTGTTGCCCTAAGACGCCACTAGGCGTAATGGCCACTGACTGCTTTGACGGTCGGTGGCTAAGGACGGAAGAAGAAGAAGATATATATCTAAGGTTTGGCACCTGTATATGAATTATGTTACGGTTACAGGTACAGTAATGGAGATAGACCTGACAAGATTAGTCAGAGGGAATAGAGTCATAAATATGTTGAGTTGGAGACACTGAAGGAAAAAACAAGGAAAATAGAAGAAATTAAGTATTCTCACCGTATCAGTATCAGAGGAAGATACGTCGAGATTGATAATAATGAATGAAAGCACCAACACCTTAAATTGGAAGTGTTGATATGAGTTATTGAGGTGCTTAGACGAATCAGGGGAAGGTTTGAAGCACGGTAGAAATAAGCCCGTTAGATCTGATATGAATTGGTGAAAGAGGAGAATATGTATATACATGAGTCAGAAGTTGCGCCTAAGGCAATTATGATATAACTGTAAAGGAGTTCTATGCTGAATACCTTGCCTTGTTGAGGGAATTAATCATGTGTAAATAAACAGTTTTGTTGGATACCACACAAGTTTGGCTCAATCTGTGAGAGTTGTTGTATGTGGGCTAAGTCCAGGTTAGAAACAAAATCCACTATACGAGATCAGTCACTATTAACAACAAAGAAGGAATAGAACGGGTCGAGGGTTGTAGAGAAGGACCATATCTCATCCAGGAATCATCATCTCTGGCGGTGATGGCCAGTACACCAGTTCCCCCATAAATAACTTGGAAGATAAATAAAAGAGATTTGTATCTTGATAGTAATATAACTAGGCCTGCCATCTGCCACCTAGTGATTACACCAAAGTAAAACCAGCCCCTACCGCTGTGACACGTTACTAATTGATGCCGTAACCAGTGCTACAACATTCACACGGTTACAAGTGGACATGATGCCAGTTTCGCATGTCGCCAGTTGTACAAATTATTTGATCTTGAAAACACTATATATCCTAATTATAACCCTTGAGCGGTTGAACAGGATATTTTTCATCACCAAATTTTAAAACAAAATCTATCGATCCACTCTTCCCCTAAGCTGTCCTGTATTTGTGACAACTTCCTTGTGAAGTTATTTTTCTGTGTTGCTGTTCTATCATGTTTGTATCCTCCAGGGTTTCCACTTCAGTTTATTCAATACGTTCCTTCATTTGTTACGTTTCCGACAATGTCTCTAAAGTCCTCTGTCTCGGTGTCTTTTTGTGTTTTGTTAGCTGCTTCAAAGAAGTCTGAAATATCACATTTCACATGCAGTGATTTTCTGTCGCCTCGTGAAGTTCTCGAGCACCTAAGAGGAGACACAGAAATAATAGGTCTACTGTCCCCTCAAGCAGTCCGTAAGAGGCGACTAGCATACTGTTGTGCATGGGGCTTCATACCTCATCACGCACCACAAATCTCTACATCAACCACTGCTACAGCAGCATGTGAATGCTTTGGCGCAGGCTTCCTGCAGAAAGGCCAGTAGTAGTTGTTGCCTCCTGCTCAATATGGAGCAAAAAAAGGAGATGATGATGGTGACGAATATGATGATAATGATAATTATGATGATGATGATGGTGCTGGTAATGATGATGATGATGGTGCTGGTAATGATGATGATGATGGTGACGAATATGATGATGATGATAATTATGATTAAGATGATGGTGCTGGTAATGATGATGATGATAGTGCTGGTAATGATGATGGTGATGGTGCTGGTAATGATGATGATGAAGCTGATGATAATTATTCTTATTTGTGCTTTTGTTAAAGTGAAGATCTGACTTTGTTAGCACAGTGTTAATGGAAGTAATGCACTTATCTGTTCTTTGTAGTCATATGGATCCTTCATTGCTTCAAAGTTGCGGTGAGCTGAATGGTTGGAAAAGGAATCAACTCCTACAACAACAAAAATAATAACATAATTAATAAATAAACAAATAGGAACAATAAAGAAAACAAAAAGAATGTTAACTCACATGTCAAGACAATTCTATTGTATGCCTGTAAAACATGGAGAACATCTAAAAGGACAATTCGAAAGTTACAGATTTCTCTGTGGTTGTTGGCGTAAACTGGAATGACTGCAATGGTATAATGAGAAGGCCAGTGTGGAACTGATGACAAGAACCAGAAAAATACCAGTGGAACGAGATGTAAGGTCATTGGATAGGACACACGTTGAGAGAACCAACAAAGAGCATTGCAGGACAGATGCTTTTTCTAGAATTCCCAAGGTAATAGCAATAGACGGAGGGCCCCCCCCCCCCTTTTTCCCCCCAAAAAATAAAAAACAGAGAATGGTGTTATACAAACACATGAAGGGAATAAAGAAAACACGGAAAGATCTTTAGCTGATGGCGCGGAACAGGAGGCGTCGGGATAAGTTTGCTGAGGGTTTATACTCCTTAGGGAGATAAATGATATGTTTCTATTCGTTTACATTTTGCTGCCTCTTGTTTTTGTCCTATTTAGCGTCGTCTTAGAATGTTACAAGCATCATTAGATTTCGGCAGGTTTCGTTAATTTTTTTGTTTCGTTGTTGTTGTTTTAATGATACAGTTCCGTTTTCTGAGAATTTAGGTCTTGTTGACAGGTCTGTTGTGGACAGCACCAGAAATTTTAAGAATGCCAAAGCGCCCTCATAAAGGAACCCAGAAGGGAGATGTCTACAGCTTCGGGATTATCTTACAGGAGATTCTTCTGCGTTGTTACCCGTACTTCTACAACAATATAGATCCTGAAAGTGAGTATATTTCTGGTCAGGGTCGCATTAGACAGACATGTCAGATATCCTTTGTCCCCTTGTTTCTATCTATCTATCTATCTATCTATCTATCTATCTATCTATCTATCTATCTATCTATCTATCTATCTATCTATCTATCTATCTATCTATCTATCTATCTATCTATCTATCTATCTATCTATCTATCTATCTATCTATCTATGTATCAATCTATCTATCTATCTATCAAATTTTCCCTGTCTTTATATTTCCAGCCCCTGCTCCAAAGTTTGTCTATTTTTTCCTACCTTTCTCCCCACATCCTATCGAAGTTGCTTATCTTTACTCCTACTTGTTTTTACGAGTATGAGACCTATCCAGCTTCATCTCATTCTTTCTTTAGTTTGATAACGAGAAAATAAGTATGACGACAATAAGACTATGATAAACGATAGGGTGAATGAAAATAAGTCGTGTAAGCTTTACATGAACAAAAGATAAAGAAATAACCCACGTTTCCATCAGAAGGGCTTTGTCGGGGACAATCGATTGAAAACAGCTATGGAAAGACAGTGAAAACTAAGCTACATGCATTTTAAAAAATATATACAGATGATAAACGTAAAGTTCGTCCTAAAGCAAACATTGCCGTTGGGGTGTAAAGACTAGGAGGCTTCACTATACTCGGTAACAGCGTTATGAGGCCAGGTGACCGGTTCCCTTGCTGCCTTTGCCATCCTTAACCCAAAAGCAGAGGCAGGTACCCATTTACAGCTGCGTAAACTGGAGCGTAATACTGCCAGGTTTCACACCCGGTAACTTTGCCTCGAGAAGCAACGCTGTAAGTACTCTGTGACTCAACCCGTAAATGGAAGTTTCTGTTGCCACTATGGTTAATCCCAGTGAGAAATGCCGCAGTGACACCACTTCTTTGACCTTTGTCCTTCTAAGATGTCAATTAAACAATCAATACCCTTTAGCTCCTCAAGGAGCATAGGCCTTCAACAAACACATGCCAAGTCTTCATGTCCTGTGCCATCCTCTCAAGTTCTTTCTAAGTTTTCCTCATCATTTTCACTTCTGTCTCTAGTTCTCTTCTCCGTGTGTTGTTTGGTTTACTTCTACTTCTCATTTACTGTGGTGTCCAGAACAAAGACTGCCTTATAATGCTATCAACAGGTCTCCTCAATGTGTGTCCTATCCATCGCCAGCGTCTTTTTCTCATCTCTTGTTCCACTGGCACTTGTCTGGTTCTTGTCATCAGTTCCACACCGATGATCTCTAGTAAGATGTACATTACCACTTTTCGTTAATCCCCACTGGTTAATACCGAGAACAGAGTCCTTAGTCATGTATTTTCTTGCACGCGTATGTTTCTATGTGTATTTGGTAGACTGTTCAATTACAAACAATTTGATGTATAACACTCTTGGGTAGACTTTAAATTAAAATGTATCAAGGAACATTAGAAGTCAGATATGTCAGAGTATGAGAAAATGATACAAAATATCAGGTCTGAAAAGGGTTAAGTTTACCACCAGTCTTATGTTGCCTTGTGTTGTTTCCTGGGATCTCTGAAGAAATAAAGAATGGATGTGACTACTCCTACCTCATACATATCATACAAGCGGACTAATATGAGGTTTTGCTAGTGCTGGCAATCTCAACATGTAAAACAAATTTCCACAGAAACCCCCTCTGCAAAAGCATGATACTGCATTGTGCAGGCTTCGTGCGGGACCAATAGTAGTGGTGGCTCCATGCCCAATGGAGTGCAAAGGAAACTGATGATGATGTTGTTGCCGTAATTCTGTGACTGAGAATGATTGCAAAAAAAATTATACTTACTTACTTAGTCGTTCTTTTTCTACCCTGGGGTGAAGGAGTTTGCCAGAGAGAGCTCCACACTATGCTATCCACTGTCTTCCTACTGTCCAGGTTCCAATCTAGTCCTCGGTCCTTCAGAGATTGTCTGATGTTTTCATCCCAGAAAACTCTGAGTCGTAATGGAGGTCTGGATCCCTGGCTCTTGGTTTCCCATATTTGCCGTGGTAGCCGATCTTCTCCCATTTTGCAGACATGGCCAAACCATCATAATTGGAACTGTTCCACTTGGGTCGGCAGAGGCTGGGGTTTGAGGCCATGTCGTATCGTCTGTTTATAAATAAAATAATGTCATAATTTAAAAAAAAAAAAAAAAAAAAAAAAAAACTACAATAGAATGGATGGAATTCTGAACTTCCCCTTCATGTCACAGATATCATAACCCTTGTGAAGAGCGATGGTCACAGCCGACCCTACCGTCCAGTCATCCCCAGTGAGATTGACTTCCCACCTAAAGCCTTGTCCCTCATGGTCTCCTGCTGGTCGGAGGCTCCTGATGGGAGACCTGACTTCCACAACATTCGTAAGAAATTGAGGGAGATGAATGGCCCAAAGTAAGTTAACAGATCTTATGTATCCATTTCCATATTTTTATTTTTTCGCTAGCCATATTTAATCCATTATATATATACTACTGGACAAAGGTTAAGGGCCGCCATTCAGTTTAGACACGATTTATATAATTCTTCCTGAGCAGGGTCGATTTTCCAAATGTCCGGTAGCTTGAAATCTTTCAAGAAGTCTCTGAATGGTAGAATGGGACACTGCTACATGACGAACAGATTGACCATCCTGAATCCATGCCATGGCTCGACCACGGTCTACAGTGCTGAGACTTCTCCTTGGTGGCATGGCTAATGCAGTGATCATTTCGACCACTTGTCATACTGATTTATTGCATACCAACGGTGAACACTCTTTACCGATGATCATTTTCCACGTGCATTCAAATTCAACTCACTTTTTCACCTTTTGAACTAGTGGGGTGTGTTGCAAAAACCACGAGTTTTTGCAGCAACAATGGCAATTTTCACGTGCGGGTTAAAGTGACCCAGCTTTTTTTTTTTTTGACATTTAAAAAAAATTAACCTAGTGCACACAGAAATGTATACACATTTCTCTGAGCTAAGTTTAATGGCATTTTCACTTGTCTTTACAGTTTGCCAATCAAATATATAAACCTTGTCTAAACTGAATGGCGGCCCTTAACTTTTGTCCAGTATATATATATATATATATATATATATATATATATATATATATATATATATATATATATATATATATATATATATATATATATATATATACTACTGGACAAAAGTTAAGGGCCGCCATTCAGTTTAGACAAGGTTTATATAATTGATTGGCAAACTGTAAAGACAAGTGAAAATGTCATTAAAACTGAGCTCAGAGAAATGTGTATACATTTCTGTGTGCACTAGGTTAATTTTTTTTAAATGTCAAAAAAAAAAAAGCTGGGTGCAAGAGCTAAGAGGAGTGGCGTCACAACGAACAACCTGGAGAGCACTGGTTTCTGCCTTATGCGCCGTGTTTGGCGCTTAAAGAATTTATTATTATTTATTATTATTTATATATATATATATATATATATATATACCTATATATATATATATATATATATATACATATATATATATATATATATATATATATATATATATATTATATATATATATATATATATATATATATATATATATATATATATATATATATATATATATATATATATATATATATAATATATATATATATATATATATATATATATATATTATATATATATATATATATATATATATATATATATATATATATATATATATATATATATATATATATATATATATATATACACACGTTTACTTCAGATATTCAAAGTATCCGTCATATGCCTCTAGGCACTGTTTTGGTAACTGAACGACACAGTTCTCCAATGTTTAAATTTGAAAAGTTCGACATACTTGAATCACTTTATCCTTGAGTTGTTATGGGTATGCGATTTAAATTTGTTTGATAATACGTTACCATGATATTCACACTAATTTTCTTTCATTTTGTGTAGTATTTATAATATGATATTCCGTATTACAATGGTCGGTCAATCTCCTAAAGTGTGTACATCTTTTTGAGACACCTTATATACACTTTTTGAAAACTTCAATTTTTTTTTTAATTTCCAGGGTTTTGAGTGTGAGAGCGCATGTGTCTGATTGTGGGAATATATTTACATGTTACTTACCGCCAAACGTATAATCACTGATTCAACCCATGGATCAAGGAGTCATTAGGAACTTTAATTGTCATAAGGATCTCAACCCTACAGAATTTCAACGCAGTTTTACAATCGAAGATGCAATATTTTCACTCGTGACTGCACGGAATGCAGTCAAGCTTGTAACTCTTTTAAGAGCGTGGCGAAAGTTAAGGCCGAACATGGTGTTTACAGATCTAGATTATGATTTAGACGAGGGTTTTGAAGGGTTAATCGTAAAGCAGGTGGCATTTGAAGTGAACTGAGGGAATCTGTTAAATTAGCTCGCGAAGACAACCCTCTATGCAAACTTAATAAAGATGACAGAAGAGTGGGTACGCACTGAAGATGATGTTGAAGTTGCAGCCACTTTCACTGATAAAGAAATCATTGAAAACATTACAACTCCTGATAAGATAAAAGAGAATTATTCAGAAGAATCTGGTGAAGAAGACGATAAAGTTGAAATAGAAAAGATATCTTGGGCTACTGCAGAAAAGTGCATAGAAACAGTTATTGAATTCGTGGAACCATAGCTTTAGTCTTCAAGACGTCATGCATGTGCACATGGTAAAGAATAATCTTATCACAAAGAAATTACTAAGTTGTAAACGAGGTGATAAACGAAAGTATTTAAAGGAAACAATAGAAGCGTCTGCCATCGACAAGCAGTGCAGCAGACGCAGTAGAAGATGTAAGTGTTCCATCCACAAGCAGTGCAGCAGACGCAACAGAAGCCATGAAAATAAACAAATAAATATACTCATTTTGATAAATGTTGCATTCTGTATTTGTTAAATAAATGTGCCTGTTCATCTCTTCTTTATTCTTCCTTAAATTTGAATTTTAAAAGTGCTGCCAGAATCCGGAAAATCTGAAAATCCGGACCGACCAAATGTCCGAGCAGTCCAGATTTTCGGACTTTTACTGTGTCTATAAATATATATATAAATGCCTCGTGCAGTTCACACAAGGTCTTGTCATGTTCCTTCTGTTAAAGAAGATATTTCCATGACGTCTTTATCCCTTTTATGTCTCCAAGGAACTCTCCTTTTTTCTTATTTATCTCCCGCTATTTTTCTTGCCCAGAATAAGAACTGCCTTGTTATGTTATTAACTGGTTTCTTCAACGTTTGCCTTATCCAACCCTAAAGTATAATCCTTACCTTTTGTTTCCCTGATGTTTATCTGGTTCTTTCCATCAGTTCCAAATTGATCATCAAGTAATACTATTTTTAAAACTTCTATTCTGCGCATGCACCCAGAAGAAAGTCTGAAACCTCATGGTTATCGTTCTTATTTTTCTTCATATTTCGGAGCCATGCAATGGGGTTAGCTTGAAATTTGAGTTAAACAGTGAAAAATAGATTGAAAAGATTAAGTGTCCATGGGTGGTGCAGTTTTCCTTTCATTCAATAAGATCGGGTGATAATTCTTATGTTTTACCATTTTTGCCCTGAGGCGGCTGTCTGAAACTCCAGCAACTAAAGCAGTTATTGTGTGTCAGACTTTCAAGCCGGGCTTTGGAATGTCCGGAATGGATGGCTACAGCATGAATGGAAAACATCCATAGAAGCATCGAGTCTTCTGGAACTGGTGTGGATCTATTGTCCTGATCATGCAGGCGTACGCGGCAATGAGAGAGCTGAGAAACAGGCCTCGAACTGTACTAAAAGTTGACCTGCTCAGGGAACTACACAACATAATAAAATTTTATATTAACAAAACAAAAATTAACATATAAGTACCAGAGCCAAGGATAATGATTAAAGAAAACCAAAATACATAAACAAAATATTCACTACAAATGTTCAGTACAAAAGTAAGATCAATTACAAAACATTACAAAGAAGTGCATTCCCAATTTAAATACATCAGTTAATATCAATGGCAATAAATAAGAAGATAGCATACAATATATCAGAGTACAAACATCTCAAAACTCAACAGGGTGACGGGAGATAAACTCAAAAACAGGGAAGAGATACACCAACTGATCTTAGGAAACGAACACCAAATCCAGAGAATTTGCAGTCTGGAAAAACAACAAAGGTAATGTACTATATAGAAAAAGGAACACTATATTCCCAAAGTATAACCCATATGGGGTTCAACCGGGTATCCCATGCACAAAACAAAATCCAATATTTTGTGCAAGGTCTTAAAATCAACACAACACTTGCCTCGAGAGCGCCGACATTGGGGACACTGGATAGGGATAAGGGAGAAATACTGATGATAATTAATGATCGCCTGTTGGAGAACAACACTGTAATAGATGAATCATCAAGGTTAAGACTGTTGGAATTTGGCATCAAACGTAAGGCTAGTAGGGATGAACGTATGAGAGGATGCATCAGTCGTGTAAACAACCAGCAAGCTTGAGAAGCAGTTACCATTTATACCTTTCGACATTTTCTGAGGGAGATTGAGTGGTTATGGGTTTGCCCGAAGTGCAATGTTATAAATTCTGATCAACAATAAAAATAGCAACACCACATCTATCTATCTATCTATCTATCTATCTATCTATCTATCTATCTATCTATCTATCTATCTATCTATCTATCTATCTATCTATCTATCTATCTATCTATCTGTCTGTCTGTCTGTCTGTCTGTCTGTCTGTCTGTCTGTCTGTCTGTCTGTCTATCTATCTATCTGCCTGTATATATATATATATATATATATATATATATATATATATATATATATATATATATATATATATATATATATATATATATATATATATATATATATATATATATATATATATATATATATATATATATATATATATATATATATATATATATATATATATATTATATATATATATATATATATATATATATACGAGGGGCGTTCAGAAAGTAATGCACCACATCGTTTTTCTCAGGAGCTGTTATTCAAAAAGCATGAAATTTATACACAATATACATGGATATGTCATGTAAACATCGGTATTATTCAACATAATCCCCATCAACTTGTACGGCTTTATGCCAGCGCGAAACAAGTGCATGTATTCCTAGCCCGTACCAGATTTTGTCTTGATCATCTAGCCATTTCTTCGCTGCATGAATCACTCCTTCATCATCTTCAAACCTTGTCCCACGGAGTGCATCTTTAAGTGGACCAAATAGATGAAAATCAGAGGGTGCCAAATCGGGGCTATATGGTGGATGGGGTAGTACAGTCCAACCCAATTTGGTGATTGCTTCCCGTGTTGCCAGACTTGTGTGAGGTCGCGCATTGTCGTGAAGGAGAAGCAGGTCTGCTGGATTCTTGTGCGGCCAAACTCTACGAAAACGTTGATTGAGTTTTTTCAATGTCTTAATGTAAGCTTGCGAATTGATTGTCTCTCCTCTTGGCATAACGTCCTCAAAAATCACACCTTCATTGTCCCAAAAGACAGTGATCATGACCTTTCCAGCTGAAGGAATTGTCTTGAATTTCTTTCTTCATGATGATTGCGGATGATGCCACTCCATTGACTGTCTTTTTGTCTCAGGTTCAAAATGATGTGCCCAGGTTTCGTCACCTGTAACGATCTTAGCCAAAAAGTTCTCTCCATCAGCATTGAAACGCTCCAACAATTCAGAAGAAATTGCTTTCCTTTGCAATCGGTGGTCATTTGTGAGACTTCGAGGAACCCATCTTGCGCAAACCTTAGAAATTCCGAGAGTTTTTATAACTGCACTTGCACTACCAATGCTGACTGACAGCTGTAAGGCCAATTGTTGAGTAGTGATTCGCCTATCAGTAAGAATAATGTCCTCAGCGCATTTCAACATTTCTGCGTTGGTGGCTGTGGCAGGACGTCTACTGCGCGGCCGATCAAGCAGCTCCGTATCTCCACTTCCCGATTCTTTGATTCTCTGAACCCAGCGACTGACTGTACTCCTGTCGACTGCAAAACTTCCATACACATCACATAGACGCTTGTGAATGTTCACAACAGTTTCCTTCTCTGCAACGAGAAATTCTATCACAATTCGCTGCTTATAACGCAAGTTGCTAACACGCTCCATTTCAACGGTTTAGGGCAGCCGTATTATTTGGCCGGTTGCGGTGCAATTTGGTGCACACATTTAGCACATGCCATATTTGAAGTGTGCAAAATTTCATGCCTCTATCTTCATTATTAGCTGAGAAAAACGACGTGGTGCATTACTTTCTGAACGTCCCTCGTATATTCGTATATATATATATATATATATATATATATATATATATATATATATATATATATATATATATATATATATATATATATATATATATATATATATATATATATATATATATATATATATATATATATATATATATATATATATATATATATACACGCACAGTCATGCGCCGCATAACGTCCGTTCGGACAACGTCCGACTGCATATACGTCCGTGGTCCCATAAGGTTATAATAAAGTTCAGAAATCCCGATCGGAGAATAGGACGAAGCGGACGTAACTGGACGTAGCGAAAGCAACAGCTTCCCGCACGCAACACGTGTATCTCATGTCTCTTGTATACAGTACAAAGCGATTGTGATGCCAGGCGTATAATGGTACAGTACATATATAACCTATAATACAGTACATATGTCTTGATAGTGTAACCGGGGCAGGTGTTCCTTAGGACTGGAACGGCACCATATTACCTTCATGTGGCAGTGCCGGTATATGCAGTATTTTCAGTTTACTTTACAGAGAGCAGATGTTTAACTGGCCTAATCACCAGAGATTTAGATTTCTCTCTTAAATTTGTGTTACCAGGTTCGATTTTCTTCTCTTAGGTGTTGATGTAGCGAATTTAATTGAAATGGATAGATTTCTTATCTAGATCTCAAAACTGTAGTAATTCACCTTTTCAACAGCGTTCGATTTCATGCAAAACTTTTAATATCTTTCAGCATGAAACTTAAAATTTCAACAAAGTCTGGAATTCAGAACATTTTTACAATAATAAGTATAATAAAATTCTATCATCTCATCAGATGCTTTCATCGATGCAAAAATCCCTTTTTGCATCCTTGTCTCGTAGGCCTACTCAATTGTCAAATATGGCGAACCTTCTCATTCCACCGTGTTCCTTCTTTTAAGTTACAGTCTTATTTTAGGTTCGTCGACATTTACCCATCTCCTCAGATTTGTCCTTGATTTATTTATAATCATAAGCATTCCTTGAGTTAAATGCTTTCCAACACAAGAATATTTTCTACTCTACATGGTTTGAGGTGTAAGACTATTTTTTTTGCAAATTGACTCAAATCCTCGAACCTAGTTCTGCTGCGACTAGGGTTGGGAGCTCTATTCAAAATACATATTTAACGATTGTCACTACTTACGCCAGTAAGAAATATATATATATATAACCACTCAATGTCCTGAAATACACATTTTATAAGAAATGTTGAAGTTTGATCTTCTCAAACTAAGAAATATGTAGAGCTGGACCAGATACGACCTCTTGAGTTGCGCTCTTTCATTCTACTGCCAAAATGGCGTCGTTGTTCCACTTTCCCCGGGGTAAATCTGAGCTATCCGATTGGTCAGGGGAAATCACCCAATTATTAGAAATGGCGTGTAGAAGCGACTCTACCCTAAATATGTGACACTATTTATTATTTTCTGTTTCTCATAAAATATAAAATTATGGGGTGGTCTGTGCTTCCTCTGTCTTGTAAGAATATAGTCTGTTTCCAAAGGAACAACTATGTACACGGCCACAATAGTCATAATAAACGCCTATGTTACTGGCCTATGTATGTACTGTATTGTACGTACTATCGTTATTTTAATGTGAACTTTCAAAAATACATTACCGTATGTGTACAGTATCTTGGCTATTTAGTCAATACAGGTACACTACAGTATCCCATATAACTTTGCTAAGTATAAAGTATGGTGTTCGCACAACGTCCAAATCGCATAACGTCCTATTTCACAGAACGTTTCGTGGACGTTAAGCGGTGCATGACTGTATATACGTTTCTTTTTTTTTTAATCAGGAGATTCAATATCATGGACAACATGCTTCAAATGCTAGAGTCGTACAGCAGTAACCTGGAGCAGTTGGTCAACGAGAGAACCGAGGAGCTGGAGGCGGAAAAGAAGAAAACAGATACATTGTTGTACCAGATGTTACCACCGTAGGTTTGGATGTTGTCACTTTTATCATCCTTCTCTTTATTATCATCACCATTATTATTACCTTGAATTCTCTAACGACTAAAAATCAGTCACTAAAACTTGCCTGCGTAGTTCCCAGTTGTCTCTGGTGAGACAAGCAAAAAATGTGACCACTACTCCGTCAGGCATATGGTAACGACGATTGGTATGAGGTTGTACATGGAAATCTCATCGTGTAAAAACTTCTTCTTCTTCTGCGTTCGTCCTGAAAAGGACGTTGGTTGCGTTGTGTCGCCGTTTACAGCAAAGCTTCGATATCTGCGCCTTTCGGCCCGACACATCCGACTTCTGCACGGCATTTTTAGGACCGGGTTTGCCTTCCCACTTCGATCCCTACTCTCTAAGACAGACTGCACTGATGCAGCCTGTTTCCAGGACCATCACTTGGAGGTGGAGTAGGGTCTTGGTCAGCTCTGGTTCGCTGACGCTGACGCAAGCAGTCAGCTATGGGTCGCTGACTGCATTTATCACTGTTGCTGCGTCTTGGGATCCCATCGTGTAAAACGAATTGTTACAGAAACTAACGCTGCAAGAGCGCATAGATGCTTTGCTGCAAGCTGCATGAGTGTCGTGTGAAATTCTAATCCACATATATAAATTAAAAAGTAAATGTAAAGCCTAACAAATAACTTCAATAAAAGGAAAGAAGAATGGTAAAGAACAGTGCTGTCACAATGACTGTACTCGAAATCCCCCTTGTTTTCTACTTCGTCTGCAAATTGTAACGTTTCACGTTGATAGTAAAAGCCTACTGCATCACTACACGCTTTCTTCAATAAAACGAGTACTGCCTGTCTAAGAAAAACCTTGAGATACGCAAGCTGACCTATATTTAATATTCCATTCATGTCATTTTATACACTAAGTTACCATAAACGAAAGACAGATGGACTTAGGATAGAAAGAAAGGGAGGGCTGAAAGCCGGGACGCATACAACACTAAACACGCGTCTCGCTATACAATTACTACCATCACGCGTGTAAGGCCACAAGCACTAGCTTTTTTCAAATCGACAGTGAAAAAAAAAAACACTACCCATACGAGAGTTAGGTTTTAAAAACCTGAGAAATGCTTATTAGAAAATATGACATTATACTGGTTTACGTTTGAAAACATTACAGTACCCAGACACCACATCGATCGAAGTGAACGGGAGGTAGAAGAAAATGCATATTTTGAACGCAGCCCCTTAGCCCCATTAAATATATATATTTGGGTTCCTTAGGACTTGCTGACAAAGAATATGTTAAACGTTACGCAAATAGTCTAGGAATTAACAAATTATAGCCAAAAGAAATAGTGAGGGTGTCAGACAACCCCAAAATCAGAATCGCTCAGTGGCAGATTTTAAAACCACCATTGTACGGGAAATAGGTCCCCATGTTAAATCCTATTTGATTGGATAGAAGTAAATGTAAGGCTAAACACGATTAGTCGGGCTATAAATACTATCTTTTGTTGTTAGGGGAGACGGAAGGAAGGGTACTTTTTTTTTTTGAAAAGCTGTGTAAACATGGCACGATTGGTTAGACCCGCCAATATAGTCAATCAGAGGCGTCAGGTCAGCACCACATTTTCAAATAAACTTACTAAAGAACCAGTGCGTTGAGTGCCAGTGCATATTTTTCTAAATAAAAGCCTGGGACATCGGCAGATCGAAATTGTGCTATATTCATTGCCAGTCAACGTAACTGTGTATTATTCCATGAATTGTGGTAAGCTTGATATATTCAATATCTTTTTAATGAAAATTGAATGTAAATTGATAATTTATGTCTGTATATGTGTGTGGTTTAGTAGCGAACATGAGGCAAGGCCTATATAGTGCTCCAACCTGAACAGAAGGTGTCGGAGGAAAGTAAAACTACATGGAATTGCCAAACAGTACACTGACACCTATCTTATTGACTAGAAAGAAATAATGCTGGAATTGCAGAGGCGTAGTAACCATTAGGGAGGAGTATACTGAT
This sequence comes from Oreohelix idahoensis, assembly GCA_024509875.1. Classification (NCBI taxonomy): domain Eukaryota; kingdom Metazoa; phylum Mollusca; class Gastropoda; order Stylommatophora; family Oreohelicidae; genus Oreohelix; species Oreohelix idahoensis. The sequence goes on from JAMPIV010000906.1 coordinate 146,142, forward strand.
GTCAATTGTTTCAGATGAAGATAGCAATTGGCCTACCGCTCTGAACTCAGTGTTTGTTATGTATTGTGTTCAGTCTGGACATAGATTATAAATTAGTTATGAAGTAGGAGGTACAACCTTCTTGTTTCAGGGACTGTGGTCCTAAAGTTATTGAGCAGCACCTGGTCTGAGATTTGCTGAAACTGGAGGCTGACAGCATACTCCTGGGTCCAGATAGCGACTAGTGAGGTGTCTCCAGAACACAGGGGAGCAATCGAGCAGAGGAGTCTTTTCCTGCCACCATCACGAAAGTTAAGCCTCTGTGGCCAGTGGAGCTCAACATTATGTGTCCCCTCAAAAATTGACATTTTAATAAAAAAAGAGGGACAATACCTTGTTTAAATTGACAGGAACTGTGAACTTTTTCCCCATACTATTTCCCAGATAAACAAACACTTGAAGTCATGATGACAAATAACAACATAGCTTGAAACACAAAACCAGTATTACCTCATAGTACTACTACACCCTGACACACATAGGATAATATTAATAAAATATGTCACTACAATGTTCATATTTATAAATTCTGTACATATAAATTGTGATTACATTTGAATGTGATTCCTGGTTCACTTTGTAGTTGAATCAGGATATATATTAGTGAAAGTAATCAATACATATATATATTTGAAAATTTACCAGTGACTCATTTAAGATAGTCTTATAGAGTGTTAAATGTGTGTGAGTGTCACAGTGTTGTACAGTGTTGTGGAATAAATTAAATTGTTTATCTGTCTGTTGTTGTTGTGACTTACACTTCATCATTTACATAACCCTAGACATTTAACGTAGTCATCACAATATTCCAGAATAATTCTGACTGAGGTATAATGTGGTAGCAAGTAAGGTTATCTGTAAAACACTACACCTATTAGATACAGATACCTTCACAGCTGATCTCAGTCAGTACACTAAGTCCCCTATAAATATTTATAACATCCCACTTTACCACATATATTGGGGTCTCGCTCTCGGGATATTGAACTTTCTCCTATTATATATATTGGGAATAATAAGAATTAAAAGGTATCCTTGGGTGGAAATAAATAACGTTGAGCTCTCAGTGCCTGTGGTGTCTTTGGATAAGTAATATCAGAGTGTATTGTTTAGTTAGACATTATATAAATTTACCTGTTAGAAAATGGCGGACCTGGCCAAATTTCGATCTGCTGCTGTACAGACTGCGAAAGAGTTAGGAATGGACGGGCAAATTATGATTGCTTATGTCACTGCTGAATGTGACAAATATATTGAACGGGAAGAAAGAAGATTAGAAAAAGAGGCTGAAAGAAAATTAGAGGCTGAAAAAGAGATTAAGAGGTTGCAGATTGAGGCTGAGGCTAAGAGGTTGCAGATTGAGGCTGACAAAGAGGCTAAAGCATTGGAAGCCGAGGAAAGAAGACAGGCTGCAGAAAGAGAAGAAAAGAGATTAGCTGCAGAAAGGGAAGCAGAAAAGGAGGAGAAGAGATTACAAAGGGAACATGAGTTACGACTAAGGGAGTTTGAGTTTCAAGGCCATGCTCCTGAAAATGGTGCCAGTCCCTTTACCTCTGATGCCACTGCTAGCCAGGGAGCCTCAACCTCAGCTATGAATTTTCATTTAGATCATTTTGTTGAGAAAGACGATGATATTGAGAGCTATCTAAATAGATATGAACTATTAGCTACCACATATGGGTTAGAGAGAGAAAGGTGGAGCTTAAAGTTATCTCAAGGTCTTCGTGGGGCAGCTTATGAAGTTTTTGCCAAAATGAACAGAGGTGATCAGGAAAATTATGACATGCTAAAGCAGGCTCTTTTGTTAAGATATGAAAAGAACGCAGAATTTTATAGGAAAAAATTTAGGAATGCTAAACTACTGTCAGGTGAAACCTATCACCAGTTCTCTGCACGGTTAGAGACATACTTGGAGAAATGGACTTCTCTGGGGAAAACCCAAGATCTTAAGGAAATGGTCCTTATAGAACAACTAAGAGAGTCCATGGCTCCAGACCTGAGAAAGTTTCTCATGGAACAAGGTGCAGAGAGGCTGGGTGAGTTGCTAAATGTTGCAGAAAGGTATCAAGCGGCTCAGGCAGAGGTATCAGGTAATAAAAAGAAACAGGTGGATAATTTTAGGGCACCACAGAACTTTAATAAATTTGATCCTAGAGATCAAAACAAAGGTAAGCACCAATTTGATAGGCCACGGTATGACAATAAAAATAAAACCCCACAATTCGATGAAAGGAAATATGATGAAAGAAAATCTTTCAACCAAGGGAAAAGGTGGTGTAAAAATTGTAAGATGAACAATCATGACACTGACCATTGTAGAAGGAAACCTCCTCATTGTGCTGCTATGACATCGGGGAAAAAGGAAAAAAAGGTCAAACCTGCAGAAATACAGGAACCATACCACCCCCCAGTGTGTGAAGATGTCATCTGTAATGGTGTCACTATAAGGTGTTTATATGATACCGGTTTAGATTACGATTCCGTTGTGAGTTCTCACCTGGTGCAGGCAGATCAATACACCATCGAAACAGTGGAGATTCAAACTGCAACCAAGGATGTAGCTACCATGACACTTCCCGTCGCCCGGATAAAGGTGAAAACGCGATATGTGGAAGGAATCATAAAAGCAGCAGTGATAAATGAGCCAATCTACCCTCTGATATTGGGGTGTAGATATGTCTTTTTGGGGAATCCCAAGAGACCTGTGATATTGGCAACAGTGCAGACCAGATCACAGTCTAAAAAGGAGGAGGATAATCCAATAAATACTCATCCAGATGAGATGAGGAAGGCACAGGCTGAGGACAAAACACTCAAGCCGTGTTTCAAGAAGTTGCCCAAATCTCATACACCTCCAGGCAAGGGAGAATTTTATATGAAGAACAAGCTGATATATAGGAATGCTGGATCTTAATCCAATGGTCACGGACAGCTGGTCCTTCCCACTTCATATAGGACTAAAGTGTTGGAACTAGGGCATGCGATTCCCTTCAGTGGTCATATGGGGATCAGCGCAACAGGACAGCGTATAGCTTGTCACTATTTCTGGCCAGGGATAACTGAAGATATCAAACGATATGTAAAATCCTGTCCAGAGTGCCAACTAGTAGCACCTAAACATTGGACTGCACCAGCAACTCTGGGGGAAATGCCCATAGTGGGAACACCCTTTGAGAGAGTTGCCGTGGATCTTGTGGGACCTCTCACCCGAACCAAGAGAAGGAACAGCTACATTCTGACTCTGGTGGACACTTGTTCTATGTGGGGAGAGGCGGTAGCCCTGTCATCGATTGATTCTAAACATGTGGCAGAGGCATTGCTCACAATTTTCACAAGGTTAGGTTTTCCCAATCAAATCTTGACTGATAATGGCTCTCAGTTCAAGGGGAAACTAACAGAAGAAGTTTTCAGGATCTTCCAGGCCAAACACTTCCATTGTAGTGTGTACCACCCCCAAGGGAACGGCCAAGTGGAAAGATTTAATGGCACGTTGATGTCGATCCTGAGAAAGTTGGCACACGAAAAACCAGATACGTGGGACCAGTACCTTCACGCCGCCCTCTTTGCTTATCGGGAGGTACCCCATAGTTCAACCGGTATGGCCCCGGCAACATTATTGTTTGGAAGGCCAGTAAAAGGTCCACTCGAAGCTCTGTTAAGAACGTGGACTGATGAAAAAGCAGAGGAAAATATTACATCCTCATACCAATATGTACCAACGGGCTGATCACCCGTTTGCCAGTCACTTCGATTACGGAAACAACAGCAGATGGATTGATTTGCCGTTGCCCTAAAGACGCCAATAGGCGTGATGGGAAACAATGGCAAAGAAAACCTATCTGCTGTTGCCCTAAGACGCCACTAGGCGTAATGGCCACTGACTGCTTTGACGGTCGGTGGCTAAGGACGGAAGAAGAAGAAGATACCAATATGTGAATGAGCTGACCACTCGTTTAAAAACTGGCTGGAAACTTGCCAATGAAAATTTGAGACAAGCCAGGAAGAAACATGCTGCCTATTATAACAGGAAAGCTAAAGACAGAGATTTGGCGGTGGGAGAGAAGGTACTGCTTCTTCTCCCCGGTAGCCAGAATAAATTACAAATTGGATGGCAAGGTCCATATACAGTTCTAGAGAAGGTGTCTAGAACCAATTATAAGATAGATAAGAAAGGGAAAGAAAAAATCTATCATGTGAATCTCCTGAAGAAATATTTGGAAAGAGAAAATCAGGAAGAGACACACTTGTTGACCTTGTCCATCGCCATGGAGATGAAAAAAGAACCACTTTCATCATTTGAATATCCATTACATCCCTGTGAGACAGCGGCACAGGTGAAAATCAGTACACATTTAACGAAAACTCAGAAAGAGAGAGTGCAACAGGTTCTAGATAATCATACAGAGGTGTTAACAGACCGACCAGGGCATACAAACTTATTGGAATATGATATGAAGCTGATAGACCCCACACCTGTATGTATGAAACCCTATTCGATTCCTTTTGCTAGGGAGAAAGCTTTGAAGGAAGAGATAGACTATTTGTTGAAGGAAGGAATTATTTCACACAGTGAATCTTCGTATAGTTCCGGTGTTGTACTCTTAAGGAAGCCCTCTGGAGAACATAGACTCTGTATAGATTACAGGAGACTGAATGCTATTACAGAAGGACAGGTGGATCCATTGCCGGATACAAATCAGTTGTTTGCCAGGCTAAATAAAGCTAAATATTTCTCAAAAGTGGATCTGAGTAAAGGATACTATCAGATTCCAGTAAAGCCTGAGGTTAGACCATACCTAGCTTTTAGTACCTCAGAAGGACACTATGAGTTTAATAGATTGCCATTTGGATTAAAGAATGCGCCTAGTGTCTTCTCTAGAATGATGAGAAAATTATTGGACCCTCTGAATAATCCATGTATCACAAATTTCATGGATGATATCCTTATAGCCACAGAAACATTTGAGGAACACATTGACTCTCTGAACATGCTGTTTAATCGACTTAATGAAGCGAATTTAACAGCCCGACCAACCAAATGTTGCGTTGGATGTAAAGAATTAGAATTCTTGGGACACACAGTTTATCAGGGAAACATGACCCCTGACCCAAAGAATTTAGAGAAACTAAAGAAAGCCCCGAGACCACAAACCAAGAAAGACGTGAGATCCTTTGTCTCATTATGTGGTTTCTACCAAAAGTATATCAAAAACTTTAATTCCATATGTGCACCGTTAACTGATTTGACACGTAAGGGAAATCCAGATCGAATTACATGGACACCCCAATGTGAAATGGCTTACCAAGAATTGAAGGAAAAGCTCACAAGTAAACCTATTTTGAAATTACCTGACTTAAGTCAAGAATTCATAGTAAGGACAGATGCCAGTAATATTGGGTTAGGTGCAACTTTGCTACAGAAATCAGATGCATTGGATGGGGAATTAAGCCCAGTGGCATATGCTAGCAGAAAGTTGAATAAAGCTGAAACCAATTACTCAACTAGCGAAAAAGAATGTCTTGCAGTAATATGGGCGATAAAGAAATTCAATATTTATCTGTATGGGAAGGCATTTAAGTTGCAAACGGACCACAAACCCTTGTCGTTTCTAGCGCAGGCTAGACATGGAAATTCTAGATTACTCCGTTGGTCATTATTGATGCAGCCATTTGAGTTTAGCATAGAGTATATAAGTGGAAAAACAAATCTGGGAGCGGATTTTTTAAGCCGCCATCCGTGTGATGAGAATCACCCTAAACTCCAGGAATAATAATAAATTTCTCTATGTGTATATAGAATTATAGACTGACATATAACGTCTGTTTTAACCGGGGAGAATTTGTCGTGTGAAATTCTAATCCACATATATAAATTAAAAAGTAAATGTAAAGCCTAACAAATAACTTCAATAAAAGGAAAGAAGAATGGTAAAGAACAGTGCTGTCACAATGACTGTACTCGAAATCCCCCTTGTTTTCTACTTCGTCTGCAAATTGTAACGTTTCACGTTGATAGTAAAAGCCTACTGCATCACTACACGCTTTCTTCAATAAAACGTGTACTGCCTTTCTAAGAAAAACCTTGAGATACGCAAGCTGACCTATATTTAATATTCCATTCATGTCATTTTATACACTAAGTTACCATAAACGAAAGACAGATGGACTTAGGATAGAAAGAAAGGGAGGGCTGAAACCCGGGACGCATACAACACTAAACACGCGTCTCGCTATACAATTACTACCATCACGCGTGTAAGGCCACAAGCACTAGCTTTTTTCAAATCGACAGTGAAAAAAAAAAACACTACCCATACGAGAGTTAGGTTTTAAAAACCTGAGAAATGCTTATTAGAAAATATGACATTATACTGGTTTACGTTTGAAAACATTACAGTACCCAGACACCACATCGATCGAAGTGAACGGGAGGTAGAAGAAAATGCATATTTTGAACGCAGCCCCTTAGCCCCATTAAATATATATATTTGGGTTCCTTAGGACTTGCTGACAAAGAATATGTTAAACGTTACGCAAATAGTCTAGGAATTAACAAATTATAGCCAAAAGAAATAGTGAGGGTGTCAGACAACCCCAAAATCAGAATCGCTCAGTGGCAGATTTTAAAACCACCATTGTACGGGAAATAGGTCCCCATGTTAAATCCTATTTGATTGGATAGAAGTAAATGTAAGGCTAAACACGATTAGTCGGGCTATAAATACTATCTTTTGTTGTTAGGGGAGACGGAAGGAAGGGTACTTTTTTTTGAAAAGCTGTGTAAACATGGCACGATTGGTTAGACCCGCCAATATAGTCAATCAGAGGCGTCAGGTCAGCACCACATTTTCAAATAAACTTACTAAAGAACCAGTGCGTTGAGTGCCAGTGCATATTTTTCTAAATAAAAGCCTGGGACATCGGCAGATCGAAATTGTGCTATATTCATTGCCAGTCAACGTAACTGTGTATTATTCCATGAATTGTGGTAAGCTTGATATATTCAATATCTTTTTAATGAAAATTGAATGTAAATTGATAATTTATGTCTGTATATGTGTGTGGTTTAGTAGCGAACATGAGGCAAGGCCTATATAGTGCTCCAACCTGAACAGAAGGTGTCGGAGGAAAGTAAAACTACATGGAATTGCCAAACAGTACACTGACACCTATCTTATTGACTAGAAAGAAATAATGCTGGAATTGCAGAGGCGTAGTAACCATTAGGGAGGAGTATACTGATGTCAATTGTTTCAGATGAAGATAGCAATTGGCCTACCGCTCTGAACTCAGTGTTTGTTATGTATTGTGTTCAGTCTGGACATAGATTATAAATTAGTTATGAAGTAGGAGGTACAACCTTCTTGTTTCAGGGACTGTGGTCCTAAAGTTATTGAGCAGCACCTGGTCTGAGCTTTGCTGAATCTGGAGGCTGACAGCATACTCCTGGGTCCAGATAGCGACTAGTGAGGTGTCTCCAGAACACAGGGGAGCAATCGAGCAGAGGAGTCTTTTCCTGCCACCATCACGAAAGTTAAGCCTCTGTGGCCAGTGGAGCTCAACATTATGTGTCCCCTCAAAAATTGACATTTTAATAAAAAAGAGGGACAATACCTTGTTTAAATTGACAGGAACTGTGAACTTTTTCCCCATACTATTTCCCAGATAAACAAACACTTGAAGTCATGATGACAAATAACAACATAGCTTGAAAAACAAAACCAGTATTACCTCATAGTACTACTACACCCTGACACACATAGGATAATATTAATAAAATATGTCACTACAATGTTCATATTTATAAATTCTGTACATATAAATTGTGATTACATTTGAATGTGATTCCTGGTTCACTTTGTAGTTGAATCAGGATATATATTAGTGAAAGTAATCAATACATATATATATTTGAAAATTTACCAGTGACTCATTTAAGATAGTCTTATAGAGTGTTAAATGTGTGTGAGTGTCACAGTGTTGTACAGTGTTGTGGAATAAATTAAATTGTTTATCTGTCTGTTGTTGTTGTGACTTACACTTCATCATTTACATAACCCTAGACATTTAACGTAGTCATCACAATATTCCAGAATAATTCTGACTGAGGTATAATGTGGTAGCAAGTAAGGTTATCTGTAAAACACTACACCTATTAGATACAGATACCTTCACAGCTGATCTCAGTCAGTACACTAAGTCCCCTATAAATATTTATAACATCCCATTTTACCACAATGAGGAACAGCAGCAGAGGTGAATCCATGTTCCATAGAGAGCGAAAATTGAAATGGTGATAATACTCACCGTTATACATAAACATAGTGCAGTCTTCCACATCTTCTTACTTGCTTAGTCGTTCTTCTTCTACCGTGAGGTGTAGAGGTTTAGAAGAGAGAGCGCCAGACTATCCTATCGGCTGTCTTCCTCCTGGCCTGGTTCCATTCTAGTCATCGGTCCTTCAAAGATTGTCTAATGTTGTCCTCCCAGCGGACTCTGGGTCGTCCTGAGGGTCTGGATCCCTAGCTCTTTGTTTCCCATGCTTGTCGTGGTAGCCGATCTTCTCCCATTCTGCAGACATGGCCAAACCATCATAGTTGGGACTGTTCTACTTGGGTCTGCAGGGGGTGGGATTTTAGGCCTTGACGTATCGTCTGGTTGCGGACCATGTCTCTTCTTGTTACTTCAACCACCTTCCTCAGATACATTCGCATGCTCTTCCAGCAATAGTTTATGTGGCAATTTGTTTAACGTGATTAGCTTGCCAGCTGTATGCCCAACCTCATATTAGTCGCATTGTACGACATGCTTGAATGTACAGTAGTCATATTCTCTCTTAGGCTCTTCAGAGACCCATCACGGGAACTATGCTGGTTTAATCAATTTGGGTCAATTTTTTTTTTCTCTATCGGTTTGGTTTTTGGTTTTAACGACTATCTTCATTGCACACGGACAACTCCATCAGTGCTCCGATCTCCTCCCTTAGATCACACAAGGAGGATCTCAGCACTGTGCACGAACTCCTTAGCACCGGCTAGAATCCCACTGTGTATATAGAGGAATCACACATTCTATAAATATTTTTGTGGTGGGTAGGTTTCTAATTTTTTTAATTTTGCCAGGGCAGCGGCCTGATTGGCCTACTATTTACGATTTCCAACTGCCGTGCGATTTTTTTAACGTGCGCAACTTTGCACACGGTTATTTTTTCACCCCTACGACCCATGACGGGTTACGAGCTGAGATGATGATGATTTTTTCACCCTTATCCGAGAAGACGAGGCATCTGATCTCGCTACCCAGGAGACCAGGAGGGAGTATGACATCATTAGGACCACTGGTTCTGAAAACAATTTCCACAAATTATATTCCCTCTACTGGGAATCGAACCCGGTACCTTTAGAATTCAAGGCTGACGTCACACCTCTTAGCCATTCCGACGCCCATTTTGTATTGGTTATTTGCATAAATATACATCCATTTATGGCCGTTCAACTGCGCAAGGATACATCGCACTACTAATTCTGGTTCACTTTACCGTTAAATCAACAGCAACATCATCGATGCTAGAACAGCCAACAACTAGCACTGCAATATGGGAACACGGCCTCATGTAGTTGCGAGTGTACGTAAAGGCTTTCATGCGGGCTTCCTGCACGGGAGCCAACTGTAGTGTTAGATCCGTGCTTCAGAAGGTGCGAAACAGAAAATGATGATGATTATTATGAGGATAATGATTATGAGGATGCTGGCAATGAGGATTATGATGGTGATGATTATGATGAGGATGATGATGATTCTGATGGTATTATTATGAGGATGATGATTATGAGGAAGATGAGGATTATGACGATAATGGTAATGATGATGATGATTATAAAGATTACGAGAATGATGATAATGAGGATAATGATGATGATTATGAGGATGATAATTATGAATATGATAATGATGATTATGAGGATGATTATGATGATGATAAATGAATCATTTTTCCCACCAACCACAAGCACCACAAAGAAAATCAAGCATCTTGCTTCATTAAGAAACCTGTTTTTGACGTAATCCTCGTTAATGGTGTTATCATATACAGATCCGTAGCCGAGCAGCTGAAGAGTGGAATGTCCGTCACTCCAGAATCATTTGACCTAGTGTCTATATTCTTCTCTGACATTGTGGGGTTCACGACTATAGCTAGTGAGAGCACAGCCTTGGAGGTAAGTGACAGATTTTATTATCAGTTAGCAGTAGCCCCTTCTGTCACAACTGACAATGAGAATGCGCCCCTGGGGTGTTAGCCCTCAGCTGATTCCTTTCGGGGTGTTTTGTTCTTTTCTGATTGTTGTGAGAGCTTCTTTTCGCCAAATCTGAGGTGGCGCCGTATAAAGCATCGCCATTTGGTGCGATTGGCAGCTTCATCCTCCCAGGTTGCTAGATTTATGCCCAGTGCCTTCATGGCTCTTTTTCCACACATCTGTGAACGGCAGCTGTTGTCACATGACTGTTCTTTTGCCGTCTGCCAGTTGTTTGTAGAAAATAGCTTTGGGGATACGACCATCTCTTTCGGACACGGCCAAGCCAGCGTAGTCTGCGTTGTCTTAGCAGTGTATACATGCTTTGAAGGTCAGCAAGTGACAGCACCTCGACGTTTGTCACTTTGTCCTGCCACGAAAATAATCAGTTAAGAGCGTTCAACTGGCTGTATGCTTGGAGCGCTGGCCTCTCGCGTCGAAGGTGCAGGGTTCGAAATACGATGGCATCACGCCTCAGCCTACCCAGTTGTAAATGGTACCTAACTTTGCTCTTGAGTTAGGGAAGGCAAAGGCAGCGAGGAAGGGAAATGGTCTACTTCTTACCGCTGGACCTAGTATAGTGAAGTCTCTAACACTTCACTCCCCATACGGCAGTATCTGCTATGAGACTACCTTGACCTTACTTGAAAAGTGAAATAAATGTTATGACGATGAAATCTGAGCTGGTCACATGACCACACTCGCTCGTACGCTTCCGTCCTTCCTTCGGAAGCTTTCGTATATTGACCCGAACGAACCGTTCGTCTTACGAACAAGCCTGCTAAATGATAATGTAAGATCAGCTGCCATCTCCGTAATGAAAATCAGTTGCAGTGGACCATCAACATTTTCTGCCCCGTGTCTTGGTGGCCCACTCTTGATGGATATCTTATCACTTACAGGGCAACAGGAAAATGTTGGAAAGACAGGATAAAACACACATAATTATAAAAACAGAATATGAATAAAAGGTATTAATCTTGAGCTCAACAGAAATATTTGGCAATTGATTAGTCATGCGTTAGACATGAAAAGAGATAGGCAGCAATGACAAGCCATGTCCTGGACTCCACAGTTTCATTTATTTAGGTAGACCCAGAGTTATAGTGCTTCAAAGATGTCCACCATGTGAGGGAACAGAGACAGCACATATGGCCGTCACCAGTACCATTCCCGGAAAAACTCTTTGGAGATACAAATAATCTCAAGCTTACCACTGCTTTCCTTGAAAATATTCAAGTAGATGTCTGAGAGTGGAAGAAGAAAAAGGAGAAGAAGAAGAAGAAGAAGAAGAAGAAGAAGAAGAAGAAGAAGAAGAAAAAGAAGAAGAAGAAGAAGAAAAAAAGGAAGAAGACGAAGACTTACAGGGTTATCTTCCTCTAGCTCGGTTGCCTTAGTTACGGTCAACAAAGTACAAATACCAAGCAGAGTCTAATGTAGCTCCTGGGATCTCTGAGGAGACAAAGACGAAATAGGAACATTACACCCTCAGGTATGCCGTAATCGGCGGACTAATATGATGTTGTGAGTGGGGGCTGGAAACCTTATTGTAAAACCTAGTGCTACAGAAACCATGTGCACAGAGTGCTTGGATGCTTAGGCCCACGCTTCCTGCAAGAGGTCAACAGCAGTAGTGACGCTGTGCTCTGTGTGGTGCAAAGAGGAAAATGATTATAATGACATGAAAAGTTTAACACAACTACTAATCAGATAAGATCATCTCTTTTAGTGATGGTTCATGAATCCAATCACTTTTATATGCCGAGGTTGCCAGCCTCATATGATCAGCTGCCATTTTCGCACTTGAAGGTCGGCTGCAATGAGTCTTTAATGTCTTCTGTCTCTTGTGGTGATGGTCCACTCTGATTCTTACCTGTATAGAATAAATACGCCCGCTAATACTTGAGGCGAAATCTCAGGTTATTATTAATGTCTAACCTGAATTGACGCCCGGGTTTGATCCTGAATCACCCGGTCGCCAGAGCGGTGTTGTAACCACTACGCTAGCGCGGCTCCCACTATACTAATACTATACTAATACTATACTACTACTATACTAATACTATACTATACTATAACTGTACTATACTAATACTATACTATACTACACTACACTATACAATACATACTATACTATAATATACTATACTAATACTATACTATGCTGCACTGCACTGTACTACAATACACTACTGTACTGTACTGTAACGTACTGTACTATCCTATTATCAATAATTCGTCGTATAGTTCAGACAAAAATAAAGAAAGAATGTATACAAAAATAAATTTGTGAACGAAATGAAGAACAACTAATTAATAACTCCTCGTCCACTTTTATTCCATACAACAGAATGTAGGAACATTTATTTTCTGATTTTTTTTTTTTTTCACTGCATGTTGTAACAACTCTAAAAATGGATTCTTAAAACTAGTTTTTTTTCCCCCCTTTACTTCGCTTACGATTTTAAGTCATAACTGATTACTATTTTGTCTGAAGCGATGCCATCTCCGTCGAATCTTTTGAATAAAATGTACGTTTTAAGAAACTAACGTAAAACTCACGAGAAATGTGGGCGTGGCTAAAGCTATGGTTAAAACATGGGATTCCTGATTGACTTGGTCGTTCTAGTTTATTTGAAAAAAAAAAAAAAAAAACATCCTGAATACCCTCCCTTTTCAAATACGCAAGACAATCTATATTCATAGTTCATGATTGTCTTTACGTTGATGAAGTTATTTCCCCCATAATTTATTTTATTTATAGCTATTATATAAAATGGGCTGGGGTCCATGCCAGTCAAAACTTGTTAGATTAAAATGTACCAAGAAATGAATTTTTTGTATAATCCCATAGCAGATATTGTCGTAGGGGAGTAAAGTGCTAGAGACTTCACCATTCTAGGTCCAGCATCGAGTGGTAGGGTGATCGGTACCCTTCCTTGCTGCCTTTTTGGAAGGGAATTGGTCAGAAAGGAAGCTGCATGCGCAGTTACAGCTCTCTACGTTGAGTGCAGCATATAGATTTTGAACGTCAAAGATTTCAAACGCGGCAAATATGTAAACGGCATGAGAAGTTAAATAAAAGTGGTTTGGAAAAAAAGGGGAAGGGGTGGCGTTTGGCGTATCAAAGCGTAGACCTGATGGACATACGCGTTTGTTGAAACACAAATGAAATAAAACCATGATAGAAAACGCAAACCTATTTAAAAATTATTCTTGTTCAGAGTTTCTTCTTGATTTTGTTCGTTTTTTTATTTTTTATTTAACGTATAAGCATAATTGTGATTGTCCCTATTTACAATGATTTGACAAATGTGATGCCACTTTCTCATATCAGCAGTTTTTCATATTATTTGGAATTGAAAACAGTATATATCCTAATTATAACCCATCAGAGGTTGAACGGGATATTTTTCTTCATTAATTAAAAAAAAAAAAATATTTAAAAATTTGATTCGTTGAATTCACTAAGCAGATCTCTATTTTGTTGCCTTCGACTTTGTTTCAGGTTGTTAACCTGCTCAATGACCTCTACACATGTTTCGACGAAGTCATATCTAGACGAGATGTTTATAAAGTAAGACTATTTTTCTTCCTTATCTTTAATATTATCATTATCTATACAACAGAAAAGTTGACAGTGTCCCTCCTATAAAATATATTTCTTTTGCTTTGGTTTATCATTGGTTTGGTTTTGGCTTTAAGGATAATCTTCATTGCACACGGACAACTCCATCAGTGCTCCGATCTTCTCCTTTAGATCACACAGGAGGATCTCAGCACAGTGCACGAATTCTGTAGCACCGGCAAGGATCCCAATGCCGATTTATCATTATAATCTGGTGGCACCCTCATATGCCCCATGGCATCGGCAGATCATCCATATCCCCCTAAGAACTGGCTACTGCATCTTTAAAAAAAAAAAAAATTTATACTGGAAAGTCTAGAACAAAAATTGCCTTGTAATGTTATCAGCTAGGTTTTTCAATGAGTGTTAATTCCACATCCGTGTCTTCTTCTCACATGTTCCACGGGTATTTGACGGGTTCTTCCATCAGTTCCATACTGTTTCTTAATTACCGAAGATTTATTGAACTTGCTCAGGCATCTCAGTATATTTGAACTAATGATGCTACTTTTAGTATCAACTTCTTTAGTTGATGTACTCTTTACTACAAAAGATGAGGAAACAGCAAAATAGAATGTTCCATTCAGCAATGATAAACACCTATAAATTACCTCCCTTCATATTATTTATCGTTATTCTTTCAGGTAGTCTGCCCCTTGATCATTGTTGATTTGATTACATCCTCAGGTTGAGACAATTGGGGACGCCTACATGTGTGTTAGCGGTTGCCCTAGAAAAAATGGAAGCCGTCATTCCGGAGAAATAGCCAACATGGCACTTGACCTCATCTCCACTGTCACGCATTTTCGGATCAGTCATTTGCCGGACGAAATACTGAAACTTCGGGTAGGACTACACACAGGCCCGTGTGCTGCAGGCGTGGTGGGCAGAACCATGCCTAGATATTGCCTGTTTGGCGATACTGTTAACACAGCCAGCAGGATGGAGTCAACGGGAATAGGTAATGTCATGACAGTTCTTTTCTTAATTTTCATCGAAGTGATTTACTTTACAAGGTTTCAGATTTAACTATGGTAGTCGTCATCAACCTTCTTCTATGCCCTTATGGAGTATGGGGCCCCTCGTAAATGTCACCGGGCGACCTACTACTATGACTATAGCATAATTTGTGCTAATTGTTAGGAAGAATAGTCACAAGGTTTTATGGAAATAGATTTAAGATAGGCGAGTATCAGATTGAATCTAGAACTAAGAAAATCGGAATAGCCGAAATACTTCCATCGGGAGACCTATAAAATAAATAGGGTAATATTAAGCCGCCCAACCAAAAGGCTGGAAAAGCCGCACTATTTTAAGGGGAAGGCAAACTTCGGGGTGATAAGGCAGTTGATCTGAAAATGCCGGTGTGTACAGATGTACAACCGTAGATCTTGAAGTTTTCAAGACATCGACTCGATAAAGATAATATTACTTAAATATGTGGGAAATTCTTTGAGGCTGTAAGTAGAACTTCAAGTGGCTTATTTAACAGTGCAGAAAAATACAGTAGTTACAAAAGGTCACGAGATTCAGAGCTCAAAACACGGTGTTATTATTTTGGCCCGCTCACAACACGCAGACACGATAAGGAGGGTACCCGCACGGATGAGAAGGTCACAGTACTTTTCACGTGCCGGGCGATTCATAGTATCAGATTTACAACCCCAGGAGTCAACTGAATAACTTAATCATTCGTTCAGGATGATTGGAGATTTGTGAATGTTAATATGAAAGATGACATTGTGAATATTGTTATGGAAAAGGCATTTTTAAGTTTGCACGCACAAGTAGATATAGCAAGGAGAAGGTAACCAATTGTATACATTTGACTTTGTTTACTATGCATTGGTAGAATTACCTAAATAAAATGATTGTTTTGAATCTGGAGAGTTTACTCTATTATCTCTCGTTGATGAAGTCTTACAGTAAAGATATATGAAGAAATACATGCAAATAATTGTCACTCCACATATAACAACACAGAGGAAGTTTGGAACGGACTAGGTTACAGATATCAACAAGAATAAAGATCTCTGGCAGTATACCAGTATTCCTGATTTGG
This sequence comes from Oreohelix idahoensis, assembly GCA_024509875.1. Classification (NCBI taxonomy): domain Eukaryota; kingdom Metazoa; phylum Mollusca; class Gastropoda; order Stylommatophora; family Oreohelicidae; genus Oreohelix; species Oreohelix idahoensis. The sequence continues at coordinate 162,163 of JAMPIV010000906.1, forward strand.
ATGATATAACAAACATCTACACTATACTAATCACTTCCCCACGTCCACATAAATACCGGGGGTCTTTATGGATACAAAGAAAGAGTAGGATTCTCAGTACTTCAGGCATGTGATAAGAGGCGACTAATGGGAGGTTGTACATGAGGCTGGCAACCTCATCACATAAAACGAGTTGGTACAGAAACCTTAGCTGCAAGAGTGCATGACAGTTTTGTTGCAGGCGTCTGGCAAGGGATCCAGCTACAGTAGTGGCTCCATAAGAAGCAAAAAAGGGAAAAGAAGAAGCATTGGGCCACTTCTGAAGTTGGTGGCCTCCTTGCAAAAAGCCTGCAGCAAAGAACTTCATGCGTTCTTTCTGTCATGGTTTATGTAGCTACTAGCAACAACCCGCCAAAATTGGCAGGTTTTTAATTATAGTGTGTTGTTTATTTTACACGTATTACATTGCTGCTTCTTCTATAGTCTCGCTTGCTCGCTGTGAATGACGCGATCGTCTCTTCCTTTTAGCCATCTTATCATTTTGATCCATAATAAGTCTGCAATACTTTAAATTAAAATTTTGTCTTGAAGAAACAATTTTTAAAACTAACATTTTAAGGTTATTTTTAAGAAAAATGATGAGTTAAATCCGTTTCCCGAATGAAACTGCACAGAAGAGTACGTACGGTATCTTGATTGTCTGTTGATTTAATGCACACCGTCACACTTTTCTATTTTCGCGAGAGTACATATAAGGGGAAACAATACAATTATTGTCTAACTTTCAACCACAGTTGCACCCCCTTAGCTGTGGTCGAAAGTTAATGTACTCTCGAAAATAGAAAAAACTGCGCAAATGACGGTGTGCAAAATGTGACTGACCGACCGACTGAAGTACCTTACGGCGGGAATTATGGTATTTGATTTTACATGATGAGATTCCCAGCCCCATTGGTCACAACTTCATTTGTTCTTCCTGTCATGGTTCATGTAGCTGTTTGTTTTACATGATTAGGTTCTTACAGCTGCTTGAGGGACCAGTGATTGATGTCTCTCCAGAGATCCCTGGTTTTCATATTGTGTAGGGAATGTCGAACACCCAAAGATGCAGCAATAGTGAATGCAGTCAGCGACCCATAGCGTGACTGCTTGCATCAGGATCAGCGAACCAGAGCTGGTCAAGACCGTACTCCACCTCCACGTGGTGGTTCTGGAAACAGTCTGCAGCAGTGCAGTTCTGGCTGAGCGAGTACGGATCGCAGAGGGAAGGCAAACCCGGTCCCAAAAACTGCCGTGCTGAAGTCGGATGTGTCGACCGAAAGGTGCAGATATCACAGCTTAGGCGCAAACAGACACAACGCAACCACCGTCCTTTTCAGGGCGAACGAGGAAGAAGAAGAAGAAGAACACTGTATATATGATCACTCACATCTTGATGGTAAATGAAGACAGACTGCTTTCATACATTGTTACTGGACCATAAATGCATGGAGGCATATCTGGAGTCGTCTTTATATGACCACCAGCTATGCACAATGCTATAATTTACATATGTGGAAGTGAAGCTCTGTGAGGCTAATTACACCCTCATTGACTCTTGAAATCATCCACACACTTCCAGGGATTCACCCTGTGGTGAAACTTGTTGAGAACCCAGCATTGTACACTAAGCTTGGAGAAGTCACTTGAGCCCCAGACGTGATTCTTTGGCTTTGACCTGGTTGACTGCGTGCAATGATAGGCAGGGGGAGCTGAGAAGTGACTCTGTGCAGGACGTGACAATTCCTTTGAAGAGCCCAGAACCAGAGCACAGTATTTTAGCTCTGCATAGTTGGAGAGCCCCCTTGGATGGCGGGGAATGCACAGTATGCCACGCACTTCTTACTCCTAGCTTGGGGTCAGATGTGACAATCCTTTAAATGAAAGCCAAGCTGGAGAAACTGGAACTCATGACTTCAACTCAGCACGTTTTGAAATGACAGAAAAGCCACGGGTCTACAGTGTAGATAATACCAAGGAATCTTCAACTTGATATTGGCTGCAAAAGAGCAAAAAGCTCGCAGCCCTAGTTACACAACAACTACTACAACTGGACCATAAGGTCTATTATATTTGGACCTCTTCCCTAATATAACTGATGGACATTGTGTCTAGGATGAATGGTGCCCACCTCATCAGCACGAGGCTAAGACTACATTCACACCATCTCTTGATGTTCTTTCTCTTCCAGGTTGATGTCATTCTTCTTCGTCATTGTTCCCTCTTATATCATTATTTTCCATGGCAGTACCTATGAAGCAAGGAGCCACGACTACAGCTTGTCCCCTCATAGGAAGCCTGCACCTAGCTCTCACGCACTCTTGCAGCAGTTTTTTTCTGCAGCATTTAGTTTTACATGACCCGGTTGCTAACCCCAAGCACAGTCTCATATTAGTCATCTTGAATGACCTGCCAAAGTACACAGTAGTCCTATTCATTCCTTGGTCTCTTCAGAAACCCTGTGAACTACACGGGACCACTCTTAAATAACCAATCTATTTCTGTCATAAAGTTGGCCGTCTGTTTTAGGCTTCCCTTATTGTCAAACAGTTTCTCCCTCAAATGTGTTGGCGAAGACCATGCTGTCAATCTGTTCATCTCTTGGAGCAGACATTCTTGGATCAGTCGTTCTACTTTTTACTTGTTTTTCCCACATGGGCAGAAGTCTGTCCACCCAATTTAATATTGTTGAACAGGTAGCATGTCCCATTCTTTGGCATAAAAGCAAGACCTCTGTTTTAATTATATGTGTCTCATTCTTTGATATAAAAGCAGCATTTATATTTCACTAAATATGTCACATACGTTGATAAAAGTAACATTTATTTTGGATGAAATATGCCCAATTCATTGATACAAAAAGACACCATTTATGTTTCATGAAATATGCCCCATTCAGTGATACAAAAGCACCATTTATGTTTCATGAAATATGCCTCATTCATTGATACAAAAGGCTACATTTATGTTTCATGAAATATGACCAAATTTTTTAATACAAATGCATCATTTAACTTCTATGAAATACTCCCCATTCTTTGATACAAATGCATAATTATGTTATAAAAGCAGCATTTGTAAAGCTGACAAACAACAAAAATGAATGACTATCAAATACCAGTGTTATTAATTACCAATTTTGCTTGTCTCCACAGCCTTGCACATCCACATGAGCAAGCAGATGAAAGAGGCCTTAGATGAACTGGACTGGGGGTTTCTCATGGTTGAGAGAGGATATATCGAGGTTAAGGTTAGCTTCCGTTATCATACATACAGTCACTACTGAGGTTCCATCACACAGCTGAGCTTCTGTTTCATCTCCATTCATAACTGCTTATGGCAGATCATGCGCCCTTGAGGTGCTAACCCTCAGCTGCTTCTTTCCTGGTGTTTCTTTTGACATGTTCTTTTCTCTTCTGCTTTTTGTATAAGCCTCTCTTCACCCAGTCTAAGGCGATGCCATAGGGAGCATCTCCACTAGTTGCAGTCTGCAGCTGGATTTATGTCCATTGTATTCATGTCTCTCTTGCTCATATCTTTGAACCTCGGCTGCAGTCGCCCAATGATTCTTTTGCCATATGCCAGTTGTCCATAGAAAATATGTTTCATTTATATAGTCTAAAAACAAAGCCAGACTTGGGGCCATGCAAAGAACACTTCATCTCATAGTTTCTGGAAGAAGATTTAATGAGACAAAGAATAAATAGAGCTACTGCCTCCTCGGGATCGTTGTAAAAAGCAACTAATGTGAGGTCTTGCATTTTTTTGGCAACTTCATTATGTAAAACTAGTGTAAAAGCCCGTCATAAGACGGGAATTAAATTCAAAAGCACCAATACCTAACGGAAATTTTACTTATTCAAAAGTATTTTTAAAAAAACCAGAATATTTGTTTTACATCTGATGTTAAAAGTCTGAACATGACAGAAGAGCATGTTGATTTTCTGTTGATTTAATCTGGTACAACTTAAATCATGGATCTCCGCATCTTCCTGTCTCCAGTTCATGTACTGTTTATCAATTGTGTTGTTGACTTCTTTCCATACAGTATAATCAAACTGTTCATGCACACCGTCATTTGTGCATTCTTCTTTGGTAAGTGTTACTATTTTCTGGAGAGTACCTAAATAAGGGAAACAATACAATTAATGTCTAACTTTCAACCAAAGTTGCATCCCTTAGCGTTATGCACTGACAGATAAAGCTGGTATTTTAAATATAGGATAAATTGCTTCAGAAACCCCTGCTGCAAACACTAGTCTGTTCCAGTTATCTCTATCCTTAATGATCTCTCTCAAGTTTACAGTTCTCAACTATATTAGCTTCATTCTTATGTTGTCTTTTCCCCCTTCATTCCCTTGGTCTTATGTTTTAAAACATTTTCAGTATTATTATCATCATCATAAAATCCCTTCTTTTCTCCTTATCGCCACCATGGTACCACCACTACAGCTATACCACTTACGAGAAGCTGGCACCAAAACATTCACGTGCTCCTGCAGTGATAGTTTCTGTAGCAATTTATATAGCATAATGAGATTTCCAACTACTTGCACAACCTGGTAGTTGTTGCCTCATATGACATACCTGTCATCAATTCCACATTTGTGACTTTGTCATACCATTTCAGTCCTTCTATTCTACGCAAGCACACGTTTATAAAAGTCTGTAGCTTTTTGGTTGTTGTTTTTTGTTGCTCTCCATGTCACAGAGCCATACAATAGGACTGACTTGACATTTGAGATGAAGATTCTTATTTTCGTGTTGGACTTGATTTCTCTTGTTCTCCATATGTGTCCCAATGCAATGAAAGCTCCTCTTGTTTTTTGTATTCTTATTTTGATATCACTGTCTGTCCCTCCAACTCTGTCTATATAACTGTTGATATCATTACAAGGTAGTCCTTGTTCTGGAATCCACAGGGAAAGAGAGGCAGAGGTAGACCAAATAAAACATGGAGAAGAGAACTGGACACAGAGGGGAAAATGATGAGGAAAACATGGAAAGAACGTGAGCTGATGGCACAGGACAGGAAGACTTGGCATGTGTTTGTTGGAGGACTATTCTCCTCAGGGAGCTAATGGGTATTGATTGATGATGACATACCTGAGGAAGCAGTAAGTCATATTCCGTCTTTGTATTCTCACAGACCTCCAGAGAACTACACAGGCCTGTCTCAGCATACTCCTCTCTTATTCCTCCATTCATTATCATTATTATTTTCCGTTGCGCTCCTTACAGGGCATGGAGCCATCACTGTAGCTGGTCCCTTTGCCATAGTTGTTTCTGTGGTAATCCCTTGTACATGATGAGGTTGGCAGCCCCCCCACAACATCATTTTAGTTGTATAGTATGCACGCCTGATGGGGCAATGTAGTTCTACTTGTTTTTTGCCTCTCCAGACACACATGGGAGCTACACGGGGCTATCTCTCTAATAGTCTGTATTTATCTCATATGCCCCAACATTTCTCAGTATGTTGAAGCTCATTATATTGACAGGGAGCCGCGCTAGCGTAGTGGTTACCACACCGCGCTGGCGACCGGGTGACCCAGGATCAAACCCGGCCGAGAACATTTGAAGATTTTTCGGCGACCGGGATTTGGACTGGATTAACTCGAGGCCTTGGTGAGACATTTGAAGAAGTGTCGTCGACCAGGGACTGGCGGCTCCTGAGCCGACCCAGCTCTAATGGGTACCTCCGAAATCAGCGAGTATCTGCCTGAATGGCGAGGGACACCTGTCTCTGTGCAAGAAAAAAGGGATACTCACGTAAAATCAGTCTCAGGTTAGATATAATAACCTGAGATTTCGCCTCGATAATTAGCTGGCGTACGAAAAAAAAAAAAAATTATATTGACAGTTGGTCTTGATGTGTATAGATGGTGTATTTTCTTTTTCATTCTTGCATTTTTTTTTTTAAGGAAATAAATGGGCGAAGAGCGGGCTAGCATCAGATGATCCTTTGTCTCCGCTCATCCACCATGATTAACCTAATTGTCGGTTATAATTAGGGTATTTAGTGAAATTTAATTTTCAGTTTTGTGTTAATAAAATACCTATCGTTATTTGCAACTGATTGCTGTTGGTGTGACAGTTCATTTTAAAATCTGTTGTTTTCTAACTTTTCTTATTGGAAGTTTTCACGTGTCATGTTGTTTGTATTACTTTATTGTTTATCCTTAATTATGAGTAGTTATTATTTTGTTCTTGTTCTCCATCCACTGATATTATTAATATCTATGTTTTGTTTATTATCATCGTTTAGCCTACTGTTTTAAAATAACCATGGCAATCTTTTTATTTTTTTTTTTAAGGGTAAAGGTCTACTAAAGACCTATTGGCTGGCAGGCAAGAAGAACTACCTTAAACCATTACCTGAATCACTTGTCAGGTTAGTGTCCAGTTTTTTAATAACGTACAACTCTGTGACAACATTTCTATGAGATTTATGATTATAATAATTTCATTAATTACCCATTAGCTCCCCAAGGAGCATAGGCCTTCAGTAAATGTAATGTATGTTTCAGTGCCATTAGTTCAATGTCTGTCCGTGTCTTCTGCATCATTTTTATTTCTGTCACCAGTCCCTTTCTCCGTGTGTTTATTGAAGTTTTTATGGCTTACATTTTCTACAGGATGGAGTAGTCAGTCCCATGCCCAGCCTTCCTTAGTTGCTTTTTATGACATGCAGATAATAATAAGTATTTAAAGAAAAGTAACAACAGATAATACTGCTGATAACCATTTATGTTCTGCCATAATGTTAATGCATAGAAACATACTCTGTGACAACACTGGTAATAATTTTCAGAAGAATCGCGTGTTTGGGGAAACTCCAAACTCACAATGAAGACCAAAGCTGCGGTATATAACGACTGCATCACCAGCACTCTCCTATATGGCAGCGAGACCTGGACAATCTATGCTAAGCAAGAAAGAAGGCTCAATACCTTCAATCTACGGTGCCTACGCCACATCCTTGGCATTTCTTGAAAAGATAAAGTGACAAATGTCGAGATGTTGTCACATGTTGGCCTTCAAAGCATGTATACACTGCTTAGACAGCGAAGATTATGCTGGCTTGGTCATGTCCGCCGCATGGAAGATTTTCGCATCCCAAAAGATATCTTCTATGGCCAACTAGCAGATGGCAGAAGAACAGTTGGGCGACCACAGCTGAGGTTCAAAGATGTGTGCAAGAGGGAAATGAGGGCACTGGACATAAATCCAGCAACATGGGAGGATGAAGCTGCTGATCGCACCAAGTGGCGATGCTATCTACGGCGCCACCTCAGATTGAGCGAAAAGAAACTCACACAACAAGCAGAAGAGAGAAGAAAACATTGAACGGAGCACCAGGAAAATAAGCTGAGGGCTGTCACCTCAGGGGCGCATTACCATAGTCAGTTATGACTAAAGGGGCTATTATTATTAGAAACATACTCCATCCTGGCCAAGCTACAAGAGGTGTTTTCCTCTGCGCTGTTAGTTAAGAGATGAAACCCTTCAGTGAAATAAGAAAAAAGACGATATGGAGAAGAATCACAGAGAGGGAGCAAACAAAACTGAGAAAGATCTGGACTGACATGAGTTGGCACATTGATTTTTTATATATATTTTTGGGAAAAGGGAGACACACACACATTTACACAATTTTACATTTTTGATTTACTCTATTTGGACTGAATGGAGTGGGTAGATGAAACCATGTTTTGACATCGCAAGTCAAAATTAATAATCTTGAACTAACCACACTATATATCCTAATTATAACCCATCAATAGTTGAACAGGATATTTTTTTCTTTAACAAAAATGTTTCAAGATTGTGAATAATAAAAGCCTTAAAGGAAGGGGCAACTGCGAAATGAAATTTTCATAAATAACAGCAGGATTTCAATTAAAATGCACACGCGTAACTGGCAACAACAACGGTAATGTAAAACAAAGCGTCTGATGGTATAACGTTGCTTACTGCCATGGAAATGACGGCCATATTGGATGTTAGTTCTATATTTCAATGTACTTAAACTTTTTTTATTTTTTGAGTCATGAGAATTGGACACTCATCATAGTATTTTAAAACTTGTATAGTACAAGGTGACTAATATGAGCTAGTGCATGAGGCACACTCATCATAGTATTTTAAAACTTGTATAGTACAAGGTGACTAATATAAGCTAGTGCATGAGGTTGGCAACCTCAACATATAAACTAAATTACCTCATAAACCACCTCTGCTAGAGCATGTGACTGCTTGTGCAGGCTTCCTACAAATGGACCAGCTTTGGTGTGGTGGCCCCATGCCCCCTAAGGAGTACACAGAAAAATGTTGATGATGAATTAAAATTTTTAATGCTGTACCTAGTTTCCAGGAGTCTCTGAGAAGACAGAAAGAATAGAACTACTTCAGGCATGTTGTAACAATCAATCAATAACTTTTAGCTCCCCGATGAGCATAGGACTTCAACAAACACATGCCAAGTCTTCCTGTCCTGTACCATCCGTTCAAGTTCTTTCCAAGGACTGCCTTGTAATGCTAACAACTGGTTTCCTCAATGTAAGTCCTATCCATCACCAGCGTCTTCTTCTCAACTCTTGTTCCACTGGCACTTGTCTGGTTCTTGTCATCAATTCCACATTTGTGACTTTGTCATACCATTTCAGTCCTTCTATTCTACGCAAGAACCCGTTTATAAAAGTCTGTAGCTTTTTGGTTGTTGTTTTTGTTGTTCTCCATGTCTCAGAGCCGTACAATAGGACTGACTTGACATTTGAGTTGAAGACTCTTGTGTTTGTGTTGGACTTGATTTCTTTTGTTCTCCATATGTTTCCCAATGCAATGAAAGCTCCTCTTGCTTTTTGTATTCTTATTTTGATATCATTGTCTGTCCCTCCAACTTTGTCTATATTACAGTACAATTCTACATCCTTTAGTGGTGTTTCTTCAAGTTCAACCTTGTTATCATTTCTTGCATTTATTCTCATAATCTTTGTCTTTTCCCTGTGTATTTTCAGGCCATGTTGTAACAGGTCATTAATATAATGTTGTACATGGAGCTAGCAACCTCATCATGTACAACAAATTGCAACATGAACCACCATTGTGGGAGCACATGAATACTTTCATGCAGGCTTCCTGCAAGAGGACCATCTGCAATGGTGGCTCTATGTGGAGTGAAAAGAATAGGAAGACCTAGTTTATTTGCTTGATTGTAGGGTATTCTACACTAACATTTAGTGATGCTATTCACAAGTGCTGCGTCCAATTGACAGAGTGGTTAGAGCACTGGTCTTTCATGGCAAAGGTGCTGGGTTCAAATCACGGTATGAAAATGCTTCATTCTACCCAGCTGTAAATAGGAACCTGACCCTGCTGTAATGCATGAAGACATCCTTATATGACCTCCAGCTAATTACATCCTCATTGACTCTTGAAATCAACCACACACTTCCAGGGATTCCCCCTGTGGTGAAACTTGTTGAGAACCCAGCATTGCACACTAAGTTTGGAGAAGTCGCTTCAGCCCCAGACATAATTATTTGGCATGGTATTTTAGCTCTGCATAGTTGGAGATCCCCCTTGGATAGTAGGGAATGCACAGTATGCTACACGCTTCTTACTCCTAGTTTGGGACCAGATGTCACGATCCTTTAAATACAATCCAAGCTGGAGAAACTGGAGCTTAGGACTTCATCTCAGCACATTTCGGAATTACAGAAAAGCCAAGATCTACAGTGTAGATAATACCAAGGATTCTTCAACTTGGTATTGCCTGCAAAAGAGCGAGAAACTTAGTAGCCCTAGTTAAAAAACATACCTGGCTCTGCTCTTGAGTTAGGGAAGGAAAAGGCAGCAAGGAAGGGAACAGGTCACCCTACCTCTTGATGCTGGACCTAGTATAGTGTAGTCTCTAACACTTCACTCTCTTACTGCAGTATCTGTTATGGGACTACCTTTACCCTTTATTCACAACAAAAGTAATGAGCATATTCCAATCTGGCACATATCTTGTGTAGGTGGTGAGAAAATCAAATAAGCCGTTGTTGTGTTCTGTATATCTGTGTTTATATGTATGCGTGGGAGCCGCGCTGGCATAATGGTTACCACACTGTGCTGGTGATCGAGTGATCCAGGTTCGCCCCTGTTGGGGACATTTGAACGAGTGTCTTCGACCAGGACTTGGACTTGATTAATTCGAGTCCTGGCGAAGACATTTGAAAGAGTGCCTTCGACCAGGGACTGCAACAACCTGAGCGGCTCCTGAGCACAAACCCTCTGTGGATGGGAAGGGGCGAAGATGGCTCCTGACCAGGTGGGAAGGAAAGTCCACAGGCTCCCCAGCTTTGCAATGCCATGAAATTTGTTTCATGTCATTGGGCCGAAGGGCTGAAGCTCAAGTGCCACTGGAAAGTAGGATAGGAAACAACAACAAAAAATATGTATGCATGTGTATAAAAAGTTAGTTGCTTATCCTTTACAGGACGTGGCAATCAACCCCAGCTTTTATTGGCTGTTTGTGATTTTTCTAGGCAATTTTTTTCATTCAGTAGTTTGCCATTGCTTTCTGAATGGTACGGCGCTTATACCATTGTTAAAAATCCACAGAAAGTGATCTGCTACCAAACTGCCTGCAGCAGGTTTTGAACCTGGTATATCTGGATTATGAAACTGCGTTCATATCCATTAGGCCACAGACGCCGACTGTGTATAACCATCATCATTTCCTTTTTCACTGCCTGTGGAGTATGCAGTCACCACTGCTGCTGGTCCACTAACGGGAAGCTTGCACCAAAGCATTCACATGCTCTTGTAGTGATGGCGTCTGCAGCAATTTATTTTAAACAATGAGTTTGCCAGCCCCATGAGCTACCTCATATTACTCACATCTTACGACATACCTGAGAGAGCGGTAATTCTAATATATCTTCATCTACTCAGAGGCCGCCAGGAACTACGTGGGGGCCATCGTCCCATAATATAAAAAAATAGGATGTAGGTAAAGGTAGTCCCACAGCTGATAATTTCATAGAGGAGAGAATTGTTAGCACCATACTAGGTCCAGCATCGATAGGTGGGACGACGAGTTCCCTTCCTCATTGCCTTTTCCTTCCCTAAGTCAAAGAGCAGAGCCAGGTACCCATTTACAGCTGGTTGACTGGAGCATGTCGTTACTGTGATTCGAACCCAGCGCTTTAACCACTCTGTCAATCGGATGTAGAGAAGAATAATAATGATAAGCTACTGTTGATGATGAGGTCAAATGTAATTACTTATCCTGTTCCAGAAATGGAGCGCTAAGCTGGGCCCCACACAGCTATAACACTACTATAAGTCTATACACTTTTACCTGAAAACCAAAATATTCTAAAAATCGTAAAAAATGTTTGTACTACCTTTTGAACACAGTTTGGGCTATTTTGGGCTGCTTTTCAAAAGTGATTTGGGCAACATCTGAAAACCAAACAAAAATCCAGTTTCCTAAACAAAGCTGGCCCCAAAGATTTTGGATAAAAGTTTAAAAACCTGTAAAAAATTTGAGATGTAAACTTACAACATGCCTGTGGTAGGAGTAGTCATGTTCTTTCATTGTCTAGTCAGATATGTCTGGAACTAAACAGTGTGTATGTGTACGTCATTCATTCCCTTTTTGCTCCCTATGGACTATAGAACTACCACTGCAAGCTGTTCTCACCACAGGAAGCACACACATATGCTCTTATAGCAATAGCATATGAATTTTTTTTTTCTAGTGTTTGCTACTTTTTAGCATGCCACTTTCCACCATTTACGATATACAAAAGGGCCCCGCTCATATGCCAGGTTAGGTCCCAGATCCCTGCCGAAAAGTGGATGTTGCAGAGAAGTGGAAATTGCCGAAAAGTGGACCAAAGTCTATTTTAAAATTTGGTACCTATAAAATCCTAATAACATGCATACTATCATTTAGTAAGTGCATAATGGTAGGCTACATTTTTTTTTTTAACGTACGCCCGCTATTACTCGAGGCGAGAATCTCCGGTTAGAATATCTAACCTGAGACTGATTTTTACGTGAGTATCCCTTTTTTCCCTGTACATTGACAGGTGTCCACTCGCCATTCAGGCAGATACTCGCCGTCTTCGGAGGTTACCCATTAGAGCTGGGTCGGCTCAGGAGCCGCCAGTCCCTCGTTGACGACACTCCTTCAAATGTCTTCGCCAGGGCTCGAATTAATCCAGTCCAAGTCACGGTCGACGACACTCATTCAAATGTCCTCGTCCAGGCTTGAACCTGGATCACCCAATCGCCAGTGCAGTGTGGTAACCATTACACCAGCTCGGCTCGCTATAATGGAAATGTAAGCATGTTATTAGGATTTTATAGGTAAGTGATAGGGGTTGGAGTGGCTAAGAGGTATGGCGTCCACCTCAAATTCTAAATGTACCGGGTTCGATTCCCCGTAGAGGGAATATAATTTATGGAAATTTATTTTTCAGAACCAGTGGTCCTAACGATGTCATACTCCCCCCTGGTCTCCTGGGTAGTGAGATCGGATGCCTAGCCTTCTCAAATAAGGGCAAAAAAATAAGAGGTCCCTTGTGCAAGTAGTGCATGTTAAAAATCCTACGGCAGTTGGAAATCATAAAGCGTAGGCCATACGGCCACTGCCCTTGCAAAATTTAAAAATTAGAAACCTACCCACCACAAAAATATTTATAGAATGTGTGATTCCTATATACACACATTGGGATTCTCGCTGGTGCTACGGAGTTCGCGCACAATGCTGAGATCCTCCTTGTGTGATCTAAGGGAGGAGATCGGAGCCCTAATGGATTTGTCCGTGTGCAATGAAAATAGTCCTTAATACCAAAACCGAACCATATTAAATGCGCAATAGAGCTAGGTCTTAAAAGAAAAAAAAAGATATGTAAGGGAGGCTTACGACTTCCCTTTTTATTACTACTACACTTAGTTGCCATTGTAATTAATGAAAAAATATTATATATAAGAAATTTTACAAGTTTGAAAGGTTGGAAAATTGCCAGATTACAGAGAGATGTTGAGCGCACACAAATGCTGTAAAGAGACTGAATTACCGGCAATAAAATGGCGCACAAAGCCATTCTTGGACTCAGCTGCTGAGCTGAAAAATGACGACATAATGAACTTGTATGTAATTGAAAACCGCCGTATTTGCTGAATGCCAAAATGCAGAAATGTGGGGCCCTACTGTACATGAAACTGTTGGTTATATCAGCACGCTTGTTACTTTGTGTGATGTTTTTCATGATTGTATATACTGTATGTCAGTATGCACTATGAACTTGTATGTGTACATATGCGCTGACACAGACTACTGCTGAAATATTTCAGGTTACAAAAGTGCATCGAGGAAGGGGGTAACCCACCAACCCCATCATATTGCACCCTGACGGTTGGAGACAGCATGTTCAGTGCTCTAAGAAAAACTTCTATCAGCATTAGTAATATTACCGTGGAGAACTCTCCCACTAACTCAGACTCAGAAGACACAGTCAGCTTGCACTGTCCTCTGGCAGAAGTCAAAACAAGCAGTGGCAAAGCTGCCAATGTGGATCCAGGACCCATTCTTAAAGGACCCACCCCAAAGCGCAGAAATGCCACAGTGTCTCCTGCTTCCTTACCTTCTGAACAGGGAGTTGGGGCAGAGACTTCCATTTGGATAAACAACAAAGTGCATGAGCAAGAAGACAGAGACTATGCCCGCACTGAAAAGAAAGAAGATGGCAGGTACAGTTCAGATACAGTTAAATCAGCAATAAAGAAAGACAGCGCATGTTACAGCATTTCTGACGATAACAGCGAGACAGACCTTACCAGAGTTGACATTTTAATTGGTAGCCAATCAGATCTAAGAAATGAAACAGACCAATCAGTGACCAGATATATTAGCAATGGGCAGTTCAGGCAAGTGGGTGAAATGAATGACAGCCAATCACCAAACTTAAATTCAACAGAAAGTGTTTCTATTGGTCACAGTAATCGACCAGTTGGAGGTGTGAGAATACCACGAAGAAAATACAATACAAGGCATGGGATGACTGATGTTGGTGATATCCCTAGAATAGAAATTTCATAATGCAGGGTAAACATTATGGCTTTCATAAAGACATTTTCATGGTTGACTATAATTTCCATTAGAAATATGACCACTATTACTTTCCATGTCTGTAAACTATGAATGCAGCATCTATTGCAATAATTATCAGTCAGCATTTACATTCATAATCATTTTCCTTTTCACTCCCTGTGGAGTATAGAGCCACCACTTCAGCTGGTCCCCTTGAAGGAAGCCTGCACAAAACATTGACATACTCTTGCAGCAGTGGTTTCTGTATCAATCTGTTTTACATGGTGAAGTTGTCAGCCCTACACACAACCTCATATTACTCACCACATACAAACTTGTAACTCTTGCAGTGAAGAATAGTGGGAAGCTGACATTTGCATTCTTCAGCTGTGTTGGATTGGCTAGTGTGAGTCCGTGTTGTTGTAGGATTTCTGTAATGTTGTCCATCTCTCTGCCTCTTGATCTTCCGGTGCCATGAAGCTGGATTCTCTAATGCTGTCGCTGTGTGTAGTGGTAGTTCATCGGGCACTATTCTCACTGTCGCTGTGTGTAGTGGTATTTCATTGGGCACTATTCTCATCACATGGCCAAACCACTTAATTTCCTATATATATATATATATATATATATATATATATATATATATATATATATATATATATATATATATATATATATATATATATATATATATATATATATATATATATACACACTTGATGATGAATTTAGTTTCTAGTTTTTCTTATATTACCGTTTATCATTCTGTCTCTCCTGGTACCACTGATGGCATTTCTTACACATCTCATATCACTGAATGTGATTTTCATCTCCCGGTACCACTGAAGGCATTTCTTACACATCTCATATTGTTGGATGTGATTTTCATCTCCTGGTACAACTGATGGCATTTCTTACACATCTCATATCACTGAATGTGATTTTCATCTCCTGGTACCACTGATTGCATTTCTTACACATCTCGTATCACTGGATGTGATTATCCTTTTCTGGTACCACTGATTGCATTTCTTACACATCTCATATCACTGAATGTGATTTTCATCTTCTGGTACAACTGATGGCATTTCTTACACATCTCATATTGTTGGGTGTGATTTTCATCTCCTGGTACCACTGATGGCATTTCTTAAGCATCTCATATCACTGGATGTGATTGTCCTTTTCTGGTACCACTGATTGCATTTCTTACACATCTCATTTCACTAGATGTGCTTGTCCCCTCCTGTGCTGTGGTCAAAGACCATGTTTGACACTGATAGCAAAGAGCTGGTAAGAATATTCTATTTATCAACTGTTGCTTAGGTTCCAAACTGATATTTGAATGTTTAATAGTGGTGATCGTTGGTAAGTCTGGCTTTTTTTTATATCTTGTTTGTACATTACTGGTAATAACTGTGCTTTAGTAAATGATTGAAATAATAGCCTCAAGTAAATCATTATTATTATCTTTTATCTCCTGGAGCATAGATCATCAACAAATGCCCCCCCCACAAGCATTCCTGTCCCGTGCCATCAGTTCAAGGTCTTTCCATGGCTTCTTTATTCCTGTTTTGTCAGTATTTTTGTCTTCATGTTTTTTTTCTGCTCTTCCTCTTTTACTGTTACCCTTGGGGAATTCCAGAACAGTCATTTTAATATTAGTAAAATACTGCCTTAGGGAAGTGGAGTTTTAGACACTATACCAGGTCCCTTCTTTGCTGCCTTCACCTCTCTTAAATCAAGAGCAAAATTACCCATTTACAGCTCCTCTTACTAACGTTATGTTGTTTGCACCTCATTTTCCACTGATAGTTTTAGTTATTTTATAGACTGTGCTTTGTTCATTTCTTTGTGCTGCCTCTTCTGCCTGTCTTGCAAGGTCATCCAGAAATGTCCTTTTGTTAGCACGGGTTTGACGTTTTACTTCCTTGTCCAGCTGACTGTACTGTTCACCATATATTGCCTTTAACCTGGGAGACTTAGCTTGTTTTCTTTCTTTTCATTTCCTTTCTCTTCGCTATGGTGTTTAGCGTTTCTGGTGTTATCCAGTCTTGGCTCTTTCTTTCCTGGAATCCCAAGCATGACTTGCTGCTTTCCTTGTATATTGTTGAGATGGTGTTGAATTTCTGGTCGACACCATCGGTCTCTGTTCTTTCCTGGCTTTTGGTAATCTGATATCGTCTCTTTACGTCGACCACGAAAGCTTTTCTGGTGAGGGGGTCCTTAAGTTTCATGATGTTATATCTTTTCTGTTTGACTGCAACTGGAGCATGATGACACCATGTTTCGAACCTGGTACCTCTGCCATGAGTCCAGCTCTCTAACCACTCTGCCCATCTAGAATTAGTAAATACCTGAATTCATCCTTTGCTTTTTTTTTTTCATTACGGACCATGCAGCCAGTTTTTGCTGGAGATATTTATTTTATTATAATGTGGTATTTCTAGCCATTTATCTTGAAAATGATAGGCATATTTTCCAAACTCAAATAGTCTCTTTCTTGGGTGTACTTAGATTTTCAGAAGCTTGTTATTTCGATTTCACTCTGTCCATGTGTCAAAACAAAATCATCGAGTGACACCGGCTGCCATTGGAAATAAATTTAGTGCCCAGAGAGAAGTGTACAATGTAACTGGTAATGCTTTAAACCACTACTGTAGCTGGTCTCCTTGTAAGAAGTAAACACCAAAGCACTCATGTGCTCCAGCAGCTTTGTTTTACATGATGAGATTGCCAGCCCTATGTACAACCTCAGATTATTTACCTCTTGTAACATGCTTGATGGAGCAGTTGTCCAGTTTTCTTTGTTGTTTCCTCCGAGACCCATGGGCTCTATTTTAATTTTATGATTAATGAGGCTGTGTGGGGATGGCAACATGATGATGTAAAATACTGATTGAGAGCCGACAGTGGAAGAACAGATAAATGATTTGGTGCTGGCTTCCCATTAAGGAAGGGGCTGGCAACCCAGGCGCTGTGGGGATCTACTTTAGAAACACTGAACTTCCTAAACATCCACCTTGATAAAAATCATGACCTCTTTTCAGAGTTTTTGAAATATTGTTTCCTATCCTGCATTCTGTCATGATAAACTTTTTTCTGTGTATTGAAAACTGATGTACTGCCACTTTCGTCTTGTGTTCCTTGTTGGTAACAAGCGTGTGATAAAACTTAACACGTGATACAAATGAACAGCTCCTTGCTGTTGAGTGTTGTATATTTTACAGCAACTACAGAAACATGTATATCTTCTTAACTCCCTCAGCATAGAGCAGGGCTTCTTTTAACCCTTTTTTATGCCATGGGCCCCTTTGGTCGTAGGCTACTGACCACTTCTGAGGAAAAATGTACACAAACACAACTTTAAATTTTTAGGTTATGTACAACAGATCCCTTAGAATCCCCTCACTGACCACCAAGGGGTCCGTCGACCACAGCTTAAGAAGCCCTGGCCTACAGTGTGACATTACAATCATTGCCGCTCAGTTTCCTGTGGAGCACAGCCCTCAACAAATATACCTTAGGCAATCATGTCCTGAGTAATCGGTTTAAAGTCCCTCTTTGTCATCTCCGATTTTCTTCTGCACGTGTTTTTTGGTCTCCCTCTATTTCTCTAACACACAGGGTACTCCAAAACAGGGATTACCTTGTAATGCTGTCAACATATTTTCTCAGTCTGTGTCTTGACCAGCATCAGCATCTTCTCACATCTTGTTCCACTGGTATTTATCTTTGGCAAATTCACATCACATTCTCCAGAAATTCATGTGTCCTGTGTGATGGTTATCAATCACATTTAAACTGCTAGTCATATTTCTTCTTCATCTTTCAACTCCCCATGGAGTACAGGGCTCCAACAAACCCATGGCAAGTCATCCTGTCCCATGACATCAGCTCAAGGTCTTTCCATATCTCCTTTATTCCCTTCACTTCTCTTCTCCGTGTGTTCTTTGGTCTTCTTCTCTTACCTGGAGATCCCAGAGTAAAGACTGCCTTGTAATGTTATCAGTAGGTTACCTCACTGTGTGCCCTATCCATTTCCAGTGTCTTCTTCTCATCTCTTGTTCCACTGGTTCTTGTCATCAGTTCCACTTAGTCATATTTATTAATCCATTATTCAAAATGACCTTGTATGCATAACTGTTAAACTTGTTCATACTTTCACTAGTTGTAAACTTACACTTCACAACCATTTCATACTTTTGTTATCAGTAACTGCTAATTATTATCACTGTTATTGTTGCAATGTTCTTTTTTGGCATAAATCTTAATAAAACCTTCAGAAATTATGTTTTATTTGATGCTTCTTAGTTCGTTCATTCGTTTCAACCCCAGAGATTTTAGTTTTCACTCTTTCTTCTTGCTGTATATGGTGATAGATTTTTGGGCTTTCGTGCAACCCCAGAGGACTTCCCCAACTAAGCAGGCTCAAAATTGGTACAGGTCACACCACAACCACTAATTGGTGGGCGATGCAATGCCATGAGTTGGATGGTCATCTACCCTAGAGAGGATCTTTGATGCTTATTAAATATGTACATTCTTCTCTCTGTTTCAGTCTACTGTGAAGCAGAGATCTTTATTGGATTTACACCAATACCTCCTGTTCTGCACTGTCATGATATACATGACATGTATACATGTGTGCGGGTGAAGAATGAAGTAACCTGTTAAGATTGTGTACCATTATTGTTAAAGTACGCAAGCTTTATGTGTAACATGTAAATTTAATGTTGTGAGCAGGTATTGTGACTAAAGAGGATTCAGGGGCGTACAGTGTGAATCAAGGTTTACGTGCATCCGAGAAACATGCGGAGTGAACTCAGTGTACTTGGAAGAGAGAATAGTGAGAGGGGATTCTGTGGCCTTCCGTTGTTGGTGTCTTGTATTTGATGCGATGCTGTCCCGTGTGATGAGTGTCTACAAGGCCTTAATACATGAGTGTTTACCAGCACGTTGTGCCCTTTCCCACACTTAAAAGTGTATGGATTAGTAGGTGTGTTGTTTTCCTGTGTCAGGAGGTCTATAGTATAAGATCCTTTTATATTATTGTGTGGATGCACATTGTTTGCTTTTCTGCACCAGGAGGAGGTCTATGTTATAAAACCCTGGCTTTTCCAGTATTTGGAAGCCTAACAAGAGGTTTGGTATAAAACCAAAATGTATCATTATTAGAAGTGCGTAGTGGTTGTCCTGTGCTAGGAAGTTCTGGATGAACTATGATACCTGGTGATCAGGCCAGAGAGGTATATGTGCAAGGAGTGAGTGCCGCACTTAATAGAATGGTTGAATAGAAAAAAAAACAAACAAACAAACAAATAGTAATACGTCTTACAAGGAGAAAGGACAAGAAAAACCCACGTTGCGGCCACAAGGCCTTCGTCGGGGACAGACAAACAAGAGACAGGAGGGAAAGAAAATGAGAATTAAGTAGAGAACATGAAACTATAAAAATAAGAAAAAAACACTCCCTTATGTCCAGTCACATGGTGAAGCAAAGATGGCTGCCACTAAACCGGAAAGCGGAAGTCGATGTAATAGAATACAGATGTAATAGAATGTAATAGACTTAATAGAATGCAGTGGCTGCCAGTACATTAGAATGACTGTACTACATATCTTATTGTTGGAAGTTTTGAGTGAGTGTCCAGCCATGTTACATCTCCTAATCTCAGCAAGATGTAGCATGCAATTTATCCCATGACATGCACCATGCTGTCAGGAAGTTCTTTTTGTACATTCTTTATTCTTCAATATTCTTGTCTCCCACCTATTCAGTGGGGTAACTACGATGTATGGCGTCCCCAGGCACAAATTAAGTGGGGCCTACCTTACATACCAGGCTCAACAACTATGATCATCAATATCTGGCAAATTTGTATCAAAGATGTAAGTACTTCATCACCATCATTAACCCTCAGCTCCCCAAGGAGTATAAGCCATCAACAAATTTGTGCAAAGTCCTACTGTCCTGCAGTATCGCAATGGTTAGTGCACTGGCTTCCAAGCTCGATGGTCATGATTCGATCCCCAGCTGAGGTGGGATTTTTTTTAGACTGTAAACGGCTCTGGGGTGGGTCAACCCAGCCTCATGAATTGGGCACCAGAGAAACTCTGGGAAGGTTAAAGGTGGCCTAGTGAGCCGATGGTCAAGAAAATATGGGCCTAACACCATATTCCCAATATGCCCCAAGGGGCATGTAATGGGATCCTTTACTCCCCCCACCTACTGTCTTATGCAACCCGCTTAAGATTTTTCCATGTATTCTCTCTCTCATTTCTGTTTTCAGAAATTGTGACATTCTGTGATGTTTGAAACAGACACACAGGCGATTAAATGGATATAAATACAAAGGCAAGGGTCCCTTCTGACCACTACTTTCTGGTACCCACTCAGTGCTGGGGGCCCCAGGTGGTAGTTAAACCGCTACTGTTATTCCTGTCTCTACATATTTTGGGGTCTCCCACTATTTCTCACTAAATCCAAAAGGAGAAAATGAAATAACCAAGAAAATAAATATTCCTGGTACGGTCTGTGAAGAAAATAATCTGCTGAAGTCGTCGAGCTGCAAAGGTAAGTGAAAAAAAAGAAGCCATATTGCATGAGAAAACAACAGAATGACTATAAACAAGTATTTTTACAAATAAGTAAAACAGAAACAGATATTCTGTCCTATCATGTTTAATTACAATACACATTCAATCTATGCTTAAATTTGAGTGATAATATTTCTTGCCAGTGTTTTGTTTAAAACTTGTACTACATTTTATTTAACTTTAATTAAAACATATTTCTCACTTGTTCAACTTAAAATGCCAGAGATTTTATTATTTTTCACTTAAAATGATTAACATGTTAACTGAATGAAAACAATACATACATTACTTATGTTTACTTTAAAACTGTGGTCTGAAAATATGCAGGAAAGGATAACAAGATTGTACTGGAAGCACTACAAGATTTAGAATCGCACATGTACCTTGGCAGCAATATAGACACTGGTTGAGGGATTGACAAGGATATCAAAATAAGAATACAAAAGGCTCGAGAAGCTTTCACTCCTTTGGGAAATATATGGAGATGAAACAAAATCAGGCCCAAAACAAAAATCAGATTTTTCAATTCAAATGTCAAGCCAGTCTTATCGTATGGCTCTGAAACACGGAGAACAAAAACAACCAAAACGCTACAGACTTTCATAAATGGACTCTTGCGTAGAATTGAATGATTGAAATGGTATGATAAGATCATTAATGTGGAACTAATGACAAGAACCAGTGGAACAAGAGATGAGAAGAAGATGCCGAAGATGGATAGGACAAACACTGAGAAAACTTGTTGATACTAGCATTACCAGGCAAGTCCTTGTACTCAAATCTCCAAGTCCAGAGAAGTACAGGAAGACCAAAGAGAACTGGAAACGGATATGAAGAGGATGAAGAAGACATGAAAAGCCCTTGAGTTGATTGCATGAGGCAGACGTGCTTGGCATAAGTTTGTAAGGGAGATATTAATGGAGATATTAATGGAGAGATATTAATGAACGCCTGTTAGAGAATGACACTGCAATAGATGAGTCATCAAGGTTAAGACTGTTGGAATTTGGCATCAAACGTAAGGCTACCAGAGATAGGCGTATGAAAGGACGCATTTGTCGTGTATACAACCACGAGCTACAGGAACAGTTAGCATTCACAATCTTTGACATAAAGTTGGGGACTGACTGAGCACCTATGGGTTTGCCCGGAGTGCAATGATGTCGATTCTGTTCTACAATTACAATAACATTTCTATGTGTAAAGAAGAACATATATCACTTCCATGCAAGCAGTATTGTCTATTCATTAGTCAACACTGTTTATAACTTCCCATCCTCACATAACTTTATTGTACAATCTGTATAATAACACTGACAAACAACATTTTTCTTTCTTATATAACAATAAGTGTTCTTAGGTCAGTTTCTTGCGCTGATTTCAAATCTGAAATCCGTTTATCTCTATCACATCGGGTTCTTAAGATATTTGTGAATAAATATATTTTTGGGAAACCGTTATTTGCTCCGTTTCATTTTTACTATATAACTTATTAAAAATTAATAAAATGCAAAATAATTCTACTTTTTATACTGCTAAAAGATGCATGACATATGTTACGCTATTTTTCAAATAGTTACTGTATTTTGAAATAATTCTGAGCGAAATATGGCTTCTAGAAGTTGTAGAAATTCGGCTGATCTGTTCTGTTACGTGTGCGGATATTTTACCGATCGTGTTCACCAGAAAAACTTTACACCATTACTAAAGAAAGCATATGAACTTTATTTCGATTCGAAAGTTGATGATGCAAATAAATCTTGGAAGCCAAATGCAGTTTGTTCGACTTGTGCAAATACATTGGCAGGTTGGTTACGAAAATCGCCAAAGCATAAGTCGATGCCTTTTGGAGTGCCAGTAATATGGCGTTAACCGACAAATCACGCTACTGATTGTTACTTCTGCTTGACAAATATCCATGGTTTCACTTTTAAAACTAGAAAGTCTGTGGTTTATCCAAATATTGAATCGGTTTCGAAACCAGTGCCTCATGATCCAATCACATGTCCGATCCCAATTCCACCAGAACAATATCCGTTGGACGTGAATGAACCATCAGAAAGTGATAGTTTACCTGCTTTAGAAACTAATTCTGACTCGGATTATATACCGGTGAATGATGGTGTTCACTTAATTAACCATTCAGAACTTTCAGATCTAATACGTGATCTCGCTCTTACCAAAGGACAAGCGGAATTACTCGGTTCGCGACTCAAAGAATGGAATCTTTTAGCGCCTAATACTCCGATATCTAAATTTCGTCATAGACACAGAGAACTTGTTCAATACTTTGAGATGGATGGTGGCATTTGCTATTGCAAAGATGTAAACGGTCTAATGGTGCACCTCGGTCATGAGCACATAGTCAACGAATGGAGACTTTTCATCGACTCTTCCAAGACTAGTCTAAAAGCCGTGTTATTGCATAACGGAAATTTATTTTCATCAATTCCAGTCGCCTACTCTGTTCATATGAAAGAAACTTATGACAATATGGCTATACTTTTGGCAAAAATAAAGTACAATGACTACCAATGGCGGATTTGTGGAGACCTAAAGGTCATTGCAATTCTCACGGGCATGCAGACTGGGTATACTAAATTTTGTTGCTTCCTATGTGAATGGGACAGCCGCAACAGACAGGAACATTATGCAAGAAAGGTGTGGCCTATCAGGGATCGTATGCAGCTCGGGCATAAAAATGTAATACATGAGCCATTAGTTAACAAAGACAGCATCATTTTACCACCGTTACATATAAAGTTGGGGCTCATGAAGAATTTCGTAAAAGCGTTAGATAAAACAAGCAAAGCTTTCACTTATCTTCGAGAAAAGTTTCCGCAAGTTAGCGATGCAAAGATAAAGGAAGGTATCTTTGTAGGACCTCAGATTAGGAAAGTTATTGCAGACAAACAATTCGAGAACTTGTTACATGGTAGTGAACTTTGCGCATGGATGGCATTCAAATCGATCGTCGATAACTTTCTGGGAAATCACAAATCTGTCGACTATGTGCATATTGTTAAGCAGTGCATAGATGCATACAGAATTATGGGCTGTAACATGTCCCTCAAAATCCATTTGCTTGATTCGCATCTTGACTTTTTCCCTGACAACCTTGGCGAAGTCAGCGATGAACATGGAGAACGATTCCATCAAGATATCGCCGTAATGGAGTCACGTTATCAAGGACGGTAGAGTGTGACCATGCTTGCCGATTATTGTTGGATGCTTCATCGCGATGTACCACATGCCATTCACCGACGAAAGTCGACTGCAAAGAAATTCAAGCCTACATAACTGTTATACTTCTTGTACGAATGATGTTGTAATACTGTATGCGTTGTTAAAAAACTTTAATTGCGTATTTCTAGAGATCCCGACCTGATAGAGAATAACGGTTTGCAGATTTAAAATCAGCGCATTAAAATTGACCAGAAAAACATAGAAATGTTAGAGAAAGAAAAAAAAAAATTTTTTTTGTTAGCTAGTGTAATTTGTCTTCCATGAGGTATTCACCTTCTTGTGATGAGGCATGCTTTTTTCAACCTACAGAGAAGTCCTTCGGTAATATCAAAGTGCAAATACCATTCCAAAAAAAGAGAACTCAATTAATTCTTGTACCATGCTGATACATAATAAGGGATGAAAAGGACTACAAGCTTTTATCAGCTAGCCTTTCCAATGGAGACCATTGCCTCAAATGGCTGTGTGGTGTTCCCGAAAACGGGGCCTCCCAGATCTGAGGCACAGTTACATCACTGGTGCAGCCACCTCACTGAACTATTGTATGGACTTGAGGTATAGCATACATATAATAGGTGTGAGGTGGCAGGGAAGCAAACCCGTAAAAATTGCTTGCTGAAATCGGATGTGTTGGGCCGAAAGGTGCAGATATCACAGCATAGCTGTAAACTATGACACAACGTAATTACCGCTCAGAGTTGTAAGAGAGATGGCTGAGCAAACGCAAACAACAACAACATCAGCTAGCATCCTAAAGCCCTGAAAAGGACGCTAGCACACTGTATAATTATGTCTCATCTCTATTTCACTATTTATACACCTCTTTTTGTCATTTAGTTTAATAAACTTAGTTCTGTTAAAACATGTATTTTTATACACTAGTTTTCTCACACTACATATGTACATACATTTTTTTTTAAACTATTTTTTTACATAACTTTTCAGTTCTCTATCACCACATACAGAAAAAAATCAAATTTTCCCATCTTCTTGCTCTCTCTCTCTTCATACAATTATCCAGATCATGAAAGCATTAAACAGTAATGAAATAAATGTAAGTAATATACATCAAAGTATTTCACTTGCAACGTATCACCACCACTACCCCACAGTTTCAGCTCCCTAAGGAGCACAGGCCTTCAACATATTCATGTCAAGCCGTCCTGGCCCTGTGTTAAGGTATGTTCAATGTCTTTCTGTGTCTTCTTTAACGCCTGCCTTCAGCTCCTTTCTCAAAGTGGGGTTCATTCTTTCTCTACCTGTCTTATCTGGGGATTCCAGAACAAGGACTGCCTTGCAATGTTACCATCATGTTTCCTCAAGGTGTGTTCTATTCAATGACAGTGTCTTTTTCTCATCTCTTGATCCACAGGCACTTGGTTGGTTCTAATTATCATTTCTTCACTAGTGATCTTGTCATCCGAACATCATCACCAACCAAGAGCTGCTAACTTGGAGCCACAGAGAAGACATGCGCACCATCATAATGGCTAGATGCTGGAATTGGGTTTGCCACATCCTCAGAAGAGACCCGCACACCATCACTGGAATTGCCATGCTATGGACTCCATAAGGAAAGCAAAAGCGAGGCCAGCCAAAAGCTACTTGGTGGAGAACTGTGGAGGCAGAGATGTATAGCATGAACCAGAGCTGAGGCACCACACGAAGGATTGCTGCTGTTCAAGCAAAGTGGAGATAGTTTGTTACTGCCCTACAAAATGCCACCAGGCATGATGGTCACTGATTGATTTGACAGTCAGTGGACAAGGACCAAAGAAGAAGAAAGATCTTGTCATACCATATCAATCCTCCTATTCTTTGCAAGCACTCATTTATAAAAGCTTGTAACTTCTGGTACTTATAAAAATCACCAAAAATGTGTGTAACACATTCACGCGCATTAATATTTAATATTTGTACAGTAGTAATAAGCAGTGATATATATTACTCAAAAATTAATTTATTATATCACTGTGAATCCATTATTATTTTTTAAATGCACACACAAATTATAATTTATCAGTGGTATGGGAGCCGCACTGGTGTAATGGTTACCACACTGCGCTAGCGATCGGGTGATCCAGGTTTGGGCCATGGTGAGAACATCTGAAGAAGTGTCGTCAACCGGGATTTGGACTGGAATAATTCGAGCCCTGGCGAGGACATTTGAGGTAATATCTTCGACCAGGGACTGGAATAACCTGAACGGCTCCTGAACCGACCCAGCTCCAATGGGTACCTCCGAAATCATCGGGTATCTGCCTGAATGGCGAGAGGACACCTGTCATTGTACAGGGAAAAAAGGGATACTCACTTAAAATCAGTCTCCAATTAGACATTTTAACCGGAGATTTCCTTCGAATAATAGCGGGCGTATGATTTAAAAAAAAACAGTTATATAATTTTCCTCAGATTACTCATTCATTTTAATCTTAACATGTGTTACATCATATACTAAATTCTTTTAATGAAAGAAAAACAGCTTTACAGCGGTCTGTCTATTCTCAATATCTGTTTCATAGTCATAGGTGAAAAGCGCGCCTGTAAATAAACTAACTCTGGAATTTTCTATTTTCATATCTATTTATTACATTTTAGCAGGAAATGCTCTGTATCATTGTTTTGCTGAGATTCTGTGCAGTCAGGTTTTTCTATTATAAAATAGATGGTCCCAGTTAAAGCCTGGGAAGTTTCTTATTGTTAAGAATGTTCCATCCCCTGAACATCTGACATGTTCGTTTCAGGGGTTGTGAACAGGGTATATGCATGTCTACCTTTCAGATTTTTAATCCATGCTATTATTCTTTTAATTAAGACTTTTGATTTTGTTCTACATATACAATATAACCTGAAGAGTATTTAACAAGAACAAAAATTTATATAAACTGGTTTGTGAAGATATATATATAGGATCGTAAAGTCAGAATAAAGATCTAGCAACACATTTACTAATGTAAAGTTAATGTAAATTATATACTAACTTACATACTTCAAGCTTTCAACAACTTCCCACACACCCCTTCCCCCACAACATAAAAAGTAGAAATCTACCATTTTAGGACAAAAAAAAGGAAAAAAAACACACGTTTTGGAAATGTTCATGTAGTTAACCCTACATACCGCAATTGGCCAGGATGGATAAAACCATAATCAAGCATCGTCAACTGTGCATACTATCTAAAATTATAGACACTATGTGTATTAACTGTAGTCCATCAGACATTCAACAGTATATTATCTTTATTTGTTTTTTAAGTCACAGGTTGCAATGGATATTTATTTCTTCATTAATTTTTGTTTAAAGTTTCACAGAGGAGTTATACTACAACAATATTGCTCAGCATTACTGGTTCTTTTTTAACAATCTAAACAAACTGTATCACATCATATTGCACTTTGATTGTCAAAGAACACGTTTCACAGCAGACGATGTCAAAACGTAACTGAAAGTCGACTTCTGACAACAAATAAACACCACCACATCGACACGGATACGTGTACATATTATGTTTGTCATCGTGATCAAAATCTTCAAACAACACAGTATCATGAATTGGTAAGTCTTGAGCGAGAATGTGCTCCTGCCATTTAGCATCAAACTGGGCTCGAAGTTGTGGGTTACTCAAAATCTTCCATGCTTTGTCGAGAGTAATGAATTTTTCTGTAGGCCTACTTGCTCTGGTGTTTTCATCGTAAGCAACTGAGGCGTTCTGAGTATTCTTGTCAGGATGGTACAAACGTACCAGACGTTTATATGATTCTCGTAACTCTTCAGTCGATGCTCCAGGGTTTGACTGGAGGATTTCGTAAAGGTTTTCCATACGGTATATAAAAAAGGGACACAGCTAATTGAGTAACTATGTTTTCAACACTATATGGGCGCTGCCATATTGATAATTCTTTCAACAAATGGCGCGATCAAGAGTTTTTAAAAACCGGAACAAAAATAAACTTGCCAGACCGAGAGAATGCCACCAAACTGGGCGATAGGGCGTTCAAATTATTATTATTTTTAAAATTGCTGCATTTTTGTTTTCCATGGTCCGGTTGACAGAGTGGTTAGAACGCTTGCCTCTCGCAGCAAATTTACCTTGGTCCGGGGTAGAAACCTGGTATCGTCACAGCGTCACGCCCCAGTCAACCCAGCTGTAATGAGTACCGTACCGGATTCTTTTCTTGGGTTAGGTGGGTTTTAACAAAAATAAAACGTCCAATAGAGGTCGGAGTGTCTAAGAGGTATGGGATCCGCCTCGAATTCTAGAGGTACTGAATTCGATTCCCAGTTGAGCGAATATAATTTATGGAAATTTTTTTTCAGAACCAGTGGTCCTAATGATGTCATACTCCCCCTTTTCGGTCTCCTGGGTAGTGAAATCGGATGCTTAGCCTGCTAGGATAAGGGCGGAAAAATAGGAGGTCCCGCGTGCAAGCTACGCACGTTAAAAATCCCACGGCAGTTGGAAATCGTAAAGAGTAGGCCTATCAGGCCGCTGCCCTGGCAAATTTTAAAAATTAGAAACCTACCCACCGCACAAATATTCATAGAATGTGTGATTCCTATATACACACATTGGGGTTCTCGCCGGTGCTACGGAGTTCGTGAACTGTGCTGAGATCCTCAACAAAGACAAAGGAAACTGCCTACGTTACGGCCGCAAGGCCTTTGTCAGAGAAATGAAAGAAAGCCTGAGCTAAGTGAGAAACATGAGAATATAAATAAAATTAGTACAACCCATAAAGGCCGCATGTCAGGAATTGTGCGATGAATATGAACAATCTTTTTGGTTAGAGAGCGCGAGGTTAGAGAGGAAGGGAAATGGTCACCCCTCCTCATAAAGCTGGCCCTAGTATAGTAAAGTCTCTAACACTTCAATCCCCTGCGGCAGAATATTGTTTGGGACAACTTGTGCCTGTTATTTGCTTGCATGAGTTAAAACCATCCCCACCCAAATAGCCTCAGTTTCCACAGCAACAGAATCTAGTAGAATATATTATTTTTCTTCATGTGCAATATCCCTGCTTCCGGCGTGATGCTGACCACATCACCCCTAGTGTGCCGATGGTCAAGAAAATATGAGCCTAACACCATATTCCCAATATGCCTCAATGGGCGTGTAACGGGATCCTTTACCTTTTTCAATATCCCTGCTTCAACTTTAGTATAATGTCAAATGATGACTGTTGTCACGAGATGGACTTTCAGGCGACCTCTTCTCTATCTCAGTTTCACTACGGCAGTAATCAGTTACATTTTTTGTGCTGATTTTATTGCGATTTTTCCGGGTCGCACCATTTTCTTTCTCTGCTAGGCAGCAGATATTTGATATTGTCAAAACATTTGACACTCCTTGTTGCTGTATACTTCACATTTGCTAGGCGCGGCACAGCTTTGCTGAGATTAAACGCAGGTAAACCCATCTTGGTCTGCTTAGTTTTCGTGTAGAGTTGTGTGCTTAAGCGAGCGATAACAAGATTACTCGTATGTGCAACACATTTTGGACACACACGTACGACATAATCGCTTCCTGTCCGACTTGTTATGACAAGATTACTTTAGATAGTAATAATTTGTTACATCTGAAACACATTGCTGAGAGAGTTTACCGATGTGTTTGTGAGTTGGTACACGAGGCATCAGAGGTTTGATTGCCATATACGGAAAACATGACCTTTGCATCACGGGCATAATTTTCCCATGTCGGAAATATTTTGAATTTCCCCACGAGACATACATGTTTGAAAACGATTGGCTTTTTACTTAGCTTCGTAACAAACAGATGCGGGGGTGGGACAGGAATATAACCTGACACGCTTCAGTGTGAAAACACCTTGAGATTCACGCTTGCCAAGACACAACCAGACTTGCCAGAAGTTTGAATTCAGAAATTCCATTTTATCAGGCCGGACAACTTTTATTTGAGAATCTTGACGAACTTAGAAAACAGCCCAGGAAATCTCTATCATTTTAACAAGGAAACCGGGACTGAGGAAACTGAACACATGGAGTCAGAGAGGTAATTAAAGTTAAAATTAACGACCCCAAGTACACGTGTAAAAAGGCATCGGGTAGTGCCTTAACTTCATTCATCTGAGCAAAAAGTATGTGAGCCAGTATTAGCGTAAGTTGTCATTTTACATTCTATATTTTTCATTACTAACATGTGAACAAATATGTGTATATTACCATGTGAATATTAATATGTGAAAATCGCTGGTGGATGACCAAGTCATTTGAGGCTGACAACCTCAGCGTATAGAATGATGATTTCATGAACCACCACTGCACGGGCTGGTGGTTGCTAGTTTCTTAAAGAGAACTAAAAGCAAAAGGTAATCCCAAGTTTCATATGGAGCAGGGAGGGAAAGATGAAAGAAATGATGTACATTCTAAGTATAATACTTACAGTTTCAAACCAGTGTAAATATCTATGTAAACATATTCACTTTAAAGTTAATGAAAGTTTCAAACTTTTCAATCAGTGTAAATGTAAATGAAAACAGATTCAGTTTATATTGTGAACACTTTTCAGACAGTGGATATGTAAATGTAAACATATTCTATCTGTACTATTAACCTTTTCATTTAAATGTAAAGAAAGTTTTCTCTCGAGGGATTAAGTTTAATTCTCATCTAAGGTAAATTCTGAGATAAATGGGATGGTGGAATAGAGGGAAAGGGGACCCGTAACCATAGGTTGGAACATGCAATACTCTGGAGAGCGTTTCGTTTCTATTCTTTTACCATAGTTGTAGGTGGTGGTACCAGTGAAGGTACTAAACTCTGGAACAAAGTGAGGGTGTAAGTGGACTGACTTAGTAACGCGGGACCAGCTTGGCAGTTTCTTTTTGATTGTACTTGAAACGTGCTGCACCTTTAATCTTGACCAGAGACGTGAGAACTCCAGTGACCTATCTGCACAGAGCCCATCAGCGGGAGCAGAAACTACTATTGGCAGCTAAGTGAAACGTTTAAGCTGCCAAAGTGAACTTTTTTCATAAAACCTACTATCATTCAATGGTGAACCTTTTCTTTTAAACTATTCAATTATTTTAACCCTTGTTGGGAGCCGCGGTAGCATAGTGGTTAGTGCACTGGCTTCCTAGCTCAGTGGTCTATGGTTCGATCCCCAGATGAGGTGGGATTTTTTTAGGCCGCAAACGGCTCCTGGGTCGACCCAGCCCCAACTGGGTACCAGAGCAACTTCTGGGAAGGTTAAGGCGGCCGGCGTGATGCTGACCACATCATCCCTAGTGTGCCGATGGTCAAGAAAATATGGGCCTAACACCATATTCCCAATGGGCGTGTAACGGGATCCTTTACCTTAACCCTTATTAAAACTAAATTATTATTAAATCTGTTATTTGTTAATATACAAATTTAACTTCGATTCAATCATTTTAAATGTACTGCATGTTTGTCTCAGTCAATTTACTTCACACA
This sequence comes from Oreohelix idahoensis, assembly GCA_024509875.1. Taxonomy (NCBI): domain Eukaryota; kingdom Metazoa; phylum Mollusca; class Gastropoda; order Stylommatophora; family Oreohelicidae; genus Oreohelix; species Oreohelix idahoensis. Next base: position 193,563 of record JAMPIV010000906.1, read on the forward strand.
CTCTAAACAGAGCTATACCAGAATAATAAGAATTTCACTGAGTAAATCAGAGGTGGGGGCTTGACGAGCTAAAATTAATCATTGCTTAATTCTTCACAAAAGTTGTCGGCAGATCATAGAAATAACGTGCTCAGCCAATGCAGCATTGTTTTCGCTTTTCTGAATATCTTGTGAAGACTCCCTTTGGGATAGAAGCGTCATCACCCTTCTATCTACATCTCTGCCAAGAGTAATCTTGTGCGAAAGTAGACACCTTTGAAGCCCATATTAGATACTTTTGAGTTTTGGCCACTGTTGAACCACTACTGCAAAGCAGGGGAGGCAATACCGTCACAGCTGTCCACAACTTCATGTCCAATGTGTTGCTAGTCAGTTTTGTTGTTGGCTTCATTTCGTGCTACGATGTTAAACTGTCGTGTGTATTCTCTCTTTATTGCCCTCTATGTCTTTTCTTTTTTTAGCTTTTCTTTTCTGTTGTCACTTTATGTTTCCGCTTGCCTCCTCTTATAACATACGCAAAGAAAATGGATCGTGTCCTTATAATGTGAATAACAAGTTTCCTTTGCTCACTGGTCTCTTTCGTGACATCTTATTACACTATTAAACTGTTCAGGATATTTTAATGTCCTTCTATAAAACCATATCTTTGTAGCCTCAATGAATTTTCTTGTTTAGGTTACTGATTTTCCATTACTTCCTTCCATGTTCCCAGTTTGATTCTATACACCATAAAGGAAACCTTGTTCTTACTTCAACCAACAAAGATGTGTTGCATAAAACGCTTTTCATTTTGTGAACCGCTGCTTTTGCTTGGGATATTCCACTATCTACCCTCGAAAGGCATCTTCATCTGATGTTGTTAATGCGCATAGCATTAGAATCTACTGACTTTATCCATAACTGTCCCATTTACATTGATGGTGAATTCTTCGAAAGTCATATTCTTTGAGATGACCATTGCATCTGACTTTGTGTTTTTAAACGTTGGCATTATTTTTGCTTTTCCCAGCGTTTATCAATTATTTCACGTAGCTCTGTCACTTTTTGCTATTACGATTGGGCCGTCACCGTTTGTCAATTCGTATATTGTATGTCCAACAAGACATGGCAGTCAGTATGGGCAATCCTGAGCCCACAACAATAAGGAACCAGAAGCTAGAACAGACATACATATTTACATACCTAGGATGCATAGTAACATCAGACGGCGGAACCAGCAAAGACATTTACAACAGAATGATTACAACAATAACATCCTTTGCTAGTCTAAACAACATCTGAAAATCCTCCAAGTACAGCACAAACACTTACTTACTTAGTCGTTCCCCTTCTACCGTGAGGTGTAGAGGTTTGGAAGAGAGAGCGCCAGACTATCCTATCGGCTGTCTTCCTCCTGGCCTGGTTCCATTCTAGTCCTCGATCCTTCAGAGATTGTCTAATGTTGTCCTCCCAGCGGACTCTGGGTCGTCCTCGGGGTCTGGATCCTTGGCTCTTTGTTTCCCATGCTTGTCGTGGTATCCGATCTTCTCCCATTCTGCAGACATGGCCAAACCATCTTAATTGGGACTGTTCTACTTGGGTCTGCAGGGGGTAGGATTTAAGGCCTTGACGTATCGTCTGGTTGCGTACCATGTCTCTTCTTGTTACTTCAACCAACTTCCTCAGATACCTCATTTCTGAGGTTTGGATCTGGCTTTTATGGGTTGTAGTCATTGCCCATGACTCGCATCCGTATGTCAAGACTGGGACATAGGTGGAGCGGTATACAGCCATCTTCGTTTTCTTACCAACCTCTCTCTTGCTGAGGAATCCTCGATTTATGGCCTGAAAAAGTCTCCCAGCTGCTGCTTTTCGAGTGGCCAACTCTTCTTTGATGCCTCCCTTTCGGTCTATAATAGCTCCGAGGTATTTAAAGTGGTCGACCTGCTCCAGGACCTGTTCTCCCAGCTTAATCTGATGTTTTCTTTCTTCTCGTGATATCACCATGGATTTTGTTTTAGAGCTGCTTATGACCATCCCTCTCTTCTCCAGCTCTTCCTTCCAGACTTGCAGGTTGGATTGGAGATGTGCCTCTGATTTAGCAATCAGGGCAACATCATCAGCAAATGCCAGCTCCGAAATATAGACCTGTCTCATCTTCCAGTACCCCACTGAATACTTTCTTGTTCTCTCCTTACATGCCTTGATGACATCGTCCATAAGGAGTATGAAGAGGTAAGGTGATAGGATATCACCTTGTCTTACACCAGTGGTGGTCCTGAACTCTTCCGACTTATGGTTTGCTGTCCTCACATAATTTCTCAGCACAAACACACAATTAAAATTATGTGAGAGCTGTGTACTTTCTATGCTTCTCTGTGGTGCAGAATGCTGCAGAATAACAGAGAAGGAAATGTCGAAAAAGTCCTCTTTCCACTCAGACTGCTTAAGAAAAATTATCCGGATCTTTTGCCCGAATACCATCACCAACCAAGAACTGCTTATTCGGAACAACCAAGAGGATATGCACGCCATCATAGCTGGCAGACGCTGGTGTTGGTTTGGCCACATTCTCAGAAGATACCTTGATGCCTTCACAAGAACAGCTTTGCTATGGACCCCTGAAGGAAAGCGAAAGAGGGGCCGACCAAAAATAACTTCGCGAAAAAATGTGGAGACCGAGATGCACAGAATGAACTAGAGCTGGGGCACTGCATGAAGCATGGCCGCCGTCCGACAAAGCGGAAGCAATCTGTTGCTACTCTACAAGACGCCAGCAGGCGTGACGGCCACTGACTGCTAGACAGTCGGCGCATAATGATCAAAGAAGAATTTCCAACAACTAATATTTATGGCAATAATTTATGGATTTCATTATATTTTTATTATGTACTACACATATTGACTAATATACCGTTATATATGTGAATTGTTAATATTTGTTAATGAATTCTTAAAGCTCCTGTTTGTTGTCACTGCATTTTCTTTATTATTCTCAGATCGTTGCCGTCATGTATATGCTCCCTAACATTTTGTTAATGTCCCCTGCTTCGCCATGTCAATTTTTTTTAAAGACAAAGTATGTCAAATTCTTTAATTAATCTATAAAGCAGAAATGTCATCTGTTTATGAATCACAACTATGCATCTTGCTGCTTTGACGTGTGCATTTCGTCTCTTCCTCATGAAGAAATAAATAAATAAACAGTAAATTCATGTAGCACTCTCTAGATACAAAATCGGAAACGACTTTTCATAATTACTTGGCAGATCGATAAGGTAAGACTAATCCACAATCTGTTGAAGTTTTCAGTAACTTTTCATCTTCAGCGATTCAGCCGGGAATGCTATAGTTGTCAGAGCAACTTTTCAAATAGTGGATTGTTGTTGTTTAACTAGGGCTGCTCAGCTTCTCGCTCTTTAGCAGCCAATACCAAGCAGAAGACTCCTTGGTATTATCTACACTGTAGATCTAGGCTTTTCCTGTAGCTCTTCTGCCTTCCGAAACGTGTTGAGTTGAAGTCATGAGCTCCAGTTTCTCCAGCTTGGCTTGCATTTAAAGGATGATCACATCTGGTCCGAAGCTAGGAGTAAGAAGTGTCTGGCATACTGTGCATTCCCTGCCATCCAAGGGGGCTCTCCAACTATGCAGAGCTAAAATACTGTACTCTGGTTCTGGGCTCTCACAAGGAATTGTCACGTCCTGCACAGAGCCACTTCTCAGCGTCCTCTGCCTATCACAAAGTTTTAACAATGTTTGAAGAATTTATTTTCTATTTTAAAATCATCTCTCTTAGCCACAACGTGCACTTTTTATCTCAAGGTTACAAGAGTACTGTTCATACTTACTTCCGGTAGGACTGAACAGTAGATATATTTGAACATCGCAATGGCATTGATAAATATTAATGATTTCAGACCTCTAGCTAATGCTCATTACATTACGAATTTTTTACTCGCCTCCCTGTATTTCATTTTAAAGCACACACCAAAAGTATGCGACTTCTTGTTTCAGTCTTGTCAACTTGAAATGGTAAGATAAATTCATTTTCAGTCGACGAAGTGTTAATATAATGTGTTACTTATAGGCCTACAGGTTGAAATGACGAACGTTTTACTCGATACGGCCTTAATAAAAAATAAAAAAGAATTCAGAGACGCAGTAAAAAGGGTTAGTGTTCGTTTTAAGAATCAAAACCATAATCCTAACCCTAACGACGGAGCGACTTATTTGGATGACAAAGAACACACCTCACCGTTTTTTTTATTTCAACCCTTAGGCTATAGGCCTAGGCCTACCATATATGAGGAGATGCAAATGTTTTTCTGCACATCTGACATATCCATTGAGAAGTGTCAGTGTAACAAGAGATGAAAAGGAGACACTGGCGATGAATAGAATGCACATTGAGAACACTTATTGATAGTATTACAAGGCAGTTCTTGTTCTCGAGTCCCCAGAGTGAAAGATGTAGAGGAAGACCAGAAAAATAAATGGAGAAAAGAGCTGGAGACGAAATGAAAAGGATTGGGACAACATGGAAAGACCTTTAGCTGACGGCATGGGACAGGAATACTTGGCATAAGTTTGTTGAAGTCCTCCGCTCTGGTCAAATGTTAAAATCAATTTGACATTACAGCATTATTGACTTACTGCAAAGTAAATTGGGCACCGTTGTACCACTATGAGGTCAGTGAAAGATGAAATGGAAACATGGAATTGGAGTATAAATAACTTGTGCTATGCTTATAGCAGTGTTAATAGCAGAAAGCTGAAAAGATCTACAGAGTGTGTTAAATTAGGTAGTGAAAGAAAGTGCAGAAAATGGACAGCGTGAGCACAAAGAAAACAGTAACAGTGGTTCTCTGTAAGCATAGGATCCCACTTAAATGGAGAATAATGACAGGTAATAACACTAAAAGTGATGCATGTAGGCATATCTGGAGTCATCTTTATATGACCACCAGCTATGCACAATGCTACAATATACATATGTGGAAGTGAACCTATGTCAGTGAGGCTAATTACACCCTCATTGACTGTTGAAATCATCCTCACACTTCCAGGGATTACCCCTGTGGTGAAACATGTTGAGAACCCAGCATTGCACACTAAGCTTGGAAAAGTCACTTGAGCCTTAACACAATTCTTTGGCATTGACCTGGTTGACTGCATGCAGGAAGATCTCACTATGGACCCAGTGATAGACTGGGGGAGCTGAGAAGTGGCTCTGTTCAGGACGTGACAATTCCTTTGGAGAGCCCAGAACTAGAGCACAGTATTTTAGCTCTGCATAGTTGGAGAGCCCCCTTGGATAGTAAGGAATGCACAGTATGCTCACAGCTGTTTGCCAGCGATCTTTTAGTTGTTTCCCCTTTTTCCCTGACCGCGCTATTTATAGCTATCGTGACAGAGGTCACGTGGTAACTTCCTAACTGGAAAAAAAGGTGGCAGATTTTACTTTTGATAGGGCTTAATTAATGTTTTTAGGCTACTTTATTATTATAAATACCGGCTTTAATTTTGCGTAAAGCTAGACTAGAAATGTTAGAGTAAATTTTAGAACAAGAACAAACATTTTATCACAATTAGAACAGAAGATATAATAGTCTGAAATAGTGTAAAATTTACGTTTTTTTTTTATATTTTGTTATGGTTTGTTTCTAATGCAATTTACACTAAAACGGTCACAATCAACATGCATAACAAATTACAGAAATCAAAAGTAGAAAACCTGCAGAAAATGGATATCAAAGTTTTGTTTTGGTTTCATGCGTCAAACATTAATTATTGAAACATTAAATTGCAAGTCCACATTTATTACCTTAAAATAACACACCAAATTGTCCCCAAAACATGAGAGCTAACAATTATCTCTCAATCATACATTACGATGGTCATGTAAAAACGAGTATGGTCATGAGTAAAACGAAATGTTCAATTTAATAGATAAATCTATTAAATCTATTAAATGATTTCCACACTCTGTTAATTCTGTCACTCACGCAACAACTGCCATAATTTGCTCTAGCCCCAAAATTTCGCTCAATTATCATTCACACTTCCTTTTTTTAATAAGAGGAATCTGTACATTCACAGATGGAGAAATTTGTAACAAATGAATTTCCATTATAAATTTTAATTGTGAAGTTATATTTTTAATACCGCTGGCGCGTCTTTCAATTTTGGAAATAGTGGAATGTATAAATTCTCCTCTCATGTGCCTGCTGCAGGTCTAGTGAGTCAGTTGATGTTTCAACAATATGTTTCCTAACAATGTGGAGAAATTGAGATCGCTTACGTTTTGTTGGCGTTCTGGTGACTGATGTTTCTCTTCTATGTTTAATTAGTTTTTGTAGTACAATAGGCTGTCCTCTGGATTTGCATTTTATGATATTATTTTTTTGCTGTTTCTAGTTTTTTTCTAACAATGGATGTGAATAGGGGTTCTTCCTTTTGTGTTAGTGGTTGTGAAGGTGGCTTAGCAAGTAACTGTTGTACTGTGATGTCGCTTTTGAAGACAGGCGAGGTGAATGTACTTGTCGTATGTATAACTGACTTGGTAGGTGTAGATGTGGCAACAAAAACTGGCATGCTAGGGTGAGTAGTGTTATCCACCTCCAAATGAATAATGGTATCGCCTTTAATGTGAGCTGACACATCAACCTCCAGTTGAACAATATCATCACTAATGTGGGCAGGCACATCAACCTCCTACTGTACAGAGCTATCCTGACTACAGCTAACTGACTGACTTCAGCTAACTGACTGACTACAACTAACTGACTGACTACAGCTAATTGACTGACTACAACTAACTGACTGACTACAGCTAAATGACTGACTAGACATGGAGGGGTCAGAAAGAACATCACAGGGGATAGAGCAGCTTTTTGTTTTTAAAACACCAAAAGATGTCTTTGCAACATAATTGCACAGTTGACATTCACTTATAGTTAAATTATGGTCATAGTCTTTCCAGATGTGCTGACTGTTTTCCGATAGTAACTTGGCTGTTTCAAGACACTTCTCATTATGCCTCTTTTTTGAGTTTTGTATTCGTAAGTAACACTTCTTACAAAATATAGTCGAATGCTGTGTGATTTATCATCTGATACGTTAATTCCAAACACAAAGAACAGATCATTAACGTAATTAGAACAGTTCAGTGCTTTCTGAATTGAACGTGTTGTTTTGGAAGTTAATGCTCTCTTGCCACAGGCTCTGCACAGTGCACTGGCACAATTCATATGATGCAAAACAGTATGTTCCATTTCGTTGTTATGTAGTATAGTTTACTTGTGTATGTATAAAGATAAAGGAATATTTGGGACTATCAAGCCTAACACCAGGATGTAGAATGCTTTATCTGTGAATGAAAGAAGATATACAAACAGTTACTTAGAATTCTTTGGCAGCCGTCATGTGCACAGGATTGTCTACCAAAGAACACTAATGGAACAGTCCTTATCTCACACACAATTAAAAAAAAAAATTCATATTATAAATACAAGATTAACAAGACTTGAAAGATAGATCAAAGTATGTGGAAGTAATCTATCTATAGCTTTACATGTTTTCTGACGCTTATATACGTAGCTAAATATCATTATAAATGAATGAAAATGCAAAAACAGATGGTGCTTTACAAAAAGTTATTTTTTTACAACCTTATTTAAGATTTGTGAGTATCAGGAATGCGTTTACAGTGATTTAAATGTTATAAAATCTGGTGACAATATGCTTGTTCTTGTAATGCCAAACTCACAAAACTGACTACCACACATTATCAAGATATAAAACCAAAAAAAAAGTATGTGGAAATAATCTTTAGCTTCCCTTCGAGAAGTCTTTATAATTATAAACTCAAACGAATGGGCCGATTTTTAGATATTAAATTAATAAAAAGATTACTTATTTTATGAATTTCCTCAAATGATGACGCTATTTTCAAAAGTCTGTAACTCCGTCAAAACTAATTTCAAACAAATAAAAATGCAATCAAAAATAGAGCAGAGAACAAAGTTATAGTACACAAAAGAATTTTATCGCTGTGTTTATCCAGAACGAGTGTGTAATGATTTATATTTTACTGATTTTACACACACATCAGCTGATTTTCCCCGCCAAAAACTTAAATAGTCTTTTACGGTGCACACGAAAATTTTATACCCGGTGTCAGAATTCCGGTCACCGAAACTAAAAGAGCGCTCTGGTATAGGGCACAAACAGCCGTGTGCTATACGCTTCTTACTCCTAGCTTGGGACCAGATGTAACGATCCTTTAAATACGAGGGACGGTCAAAAAGTAATGCCTCGTAATTTTTAATTTCATTCAATAGGCAAGAAAACAGATAAAATTCACATTGAAATGTAGCCCCAAGTTTGAACTTCAAAAATTTATTTCTCAATGTAGTCTCCGTTATTTGTTAAAGTTTTTGTCCATCTTCTCACGAGGGCATGTATCCCCGCACGGTAAAAATTTGTGTCCTTTTTCCTAAACCACTGGCGTACAGCGCGTTTAAGGGTCTCGGTGTCCTCAAAGTGATGTCCGCGAAAATCTTCTTTCAGTGGTCCAAACAGATGGAAGTCAGAAGGTGCAAGATCGGGACTGTAAGGGGGATGTGGTAATAATATCCAGCCAAATTCTGCAATCGCATCAATGGTGCGTTTAGCGGTGTGTGACGTGGCATTATCGTGCAACAGTACTGCAGTTCTCTGATCTTTTAATGGGTAAAGTTGCCGAAGTCGACCTCTAAGCTTCTTCAAAGTTTCAATGTAATGATCTGCATTCACCGTGTTTCCCTGTTCCAAGAAGTCGAGAAGAATCACACCCTTCTCATCCCAAAACACGGAGGCCATAACTTTCCCTACAGATGGTGAACTTTTGAACTTCTTTCTTGTCAGTGATGTTGTGTGATGCCATTCCATTGACTGCTTCTTGGATTCTGGTTAAAAAAAAATGAACCCAAGTCTCATCACTTGTCACAATATTCGGTAAAAACTCTTCTCCTTCAGTTTCGTAATGATGCAGGAGGTTGATGGCTATGGTTTTCCTTGTTTCTTTATGTCTGTCTGTCAACATTCTGGGTACCCACCGTGCACAAACTTTTGAATAATCCAGGTCTTTAATGATGTTCTGGACACTGTCTTTACTAATGGACAACATGGAAGAAAGTTCATCCAGTGTTACCCGACGGTCACCATGAATGATACCATCAACTCGATGAATGTTGTGTGGAGTCACTGCGGTAGGTGAACGGCCAGTCCGCTTTGCATCAGTCATTGAGGATTGACCTACTTCAGCTTCGTCACAACGATGTACCCAACGTCGGACAGTGCTAACATCCACTGTTGAATCTCCATAAACATTCTTCAAACGTTCGTGGATGCGAATTGGGGTCTCACCTTCAGCATTGAGGAATTCTATGACAACGTTGTTTTAACCGAACGTCTTTGGCAGCCATTTTTAAACTGTTACAGTGGTGCCACCTGTTACTGAAACAGGTTGGTAATGCTATACAGTGCAGAAGAGTGTTTGAGGAATCCTGCTAAATTTACAAATTGCACACCGATGCAGTATTTACATACAGAAAAAATAGGAGGCATTACTTTTTGACCTTCCCTCGTAAAATCCAAGCTGGAGAAACTGGAGCTTAGGACTTCAACTCAGCACATTTCGGAATTACAGAAAAGCCACAGGAAAATCCTAGATATACTGTGTTGATAATACCAAGGAGTCTTCAACTTGGTATTGGCTGCAAAAGAGCGAGATGCTCAGCAGCCCTAGTTAATCAACAACATTAAAAGTGTGCACAGCTTCAAATACATAGGCACAGTTATTACATCAGATGGAAGTGCATCACATAGGCACAGTTATTACATCAGATGGAAGTGTATCACATAGGCACAGTGATTACATCAGATGGAAGTGTATCACACAGGCACAGTGATTATGTCAGATGGAAGTGCATCACTAAGATTAATAACAAAATATGCCAAGTGTTACGAAGAGGGACGAATAGCTTCTGGAATGTTATGAAGAGGATAAAACATCCACATACTCACGGTGGAAGACACGATCGCTCGTTAAGTCTAGAAAGAAGGTTATAGTCTCATTCTTGACTCATAACTTTTTTGTTAATATTTTTGTCATTGAACTTTTTTACAGTTTTGAAGGGCATATCCTAAAATATTCAGATACACAGCATAACAGCTTGAACTTTGTTAAAATATTTAATTTTATGCATTAAAGAAGCAAGACTCCTAGAGTGTGACATGGCTGCATTTACATTAGAGACTTCGGCATTGGAAGTGATAACTTAACACGCAGCCATTCACATAATTTTATTGTTCTCGACACAGCTTGAATAAACTTGACATCATTATATTACGGTTCCATGAACACTCATTACTGAAGTGAATAGGTCCAGGACATCAGTGACGATCTCAATCATTGCTAACTGGTTAAGTTAACACTGGCTACAAGAAAAATCACTGATCACAATGTTCACATAGTGGCTTCAAAGACACCACATCAGGACAGATCAATAAGTCACTTCTGGTGCAGCAAACCCACACCCCTTCAAATCCTCACATTTGGGCTGTTCAACATTCACAACTCAACTGCCCAGCTCAAAATCACAACACATACTATTTCTCACATCCAGCTACTTTCTTGGTCACCCTGCTGTGTTCATATCACACATTTCCCACGAGCTTACATACAGCATCTGTACAAACTCACCACAGTTCAAACAATTATGTCAAAATATAGTGTCAGACGGCAGCTAAGATAACTAACAAATAATGCTCGAGCAAAGCTAGTGAATAAAGAAATACAATGAAAGATATAAGAAGAAAACAAACAACCCTCATTGGACAAGTGGTAAGAAGAGTAGTACTCAAAAACATTGTGACTGTGGGAAACAATTTTAGGGAAAGAAAGGAAGACAAAGAGAAAAGATAATAGATAACTTGACACTGGCATGGGAAGAGATCGGCGACAGAACTGATGAAATCATAAAAAAATCCAGATCAGTGGAGGAGTACGGTTGCCTACGCTTTGAAGCATGGCATCTGACTGAATGAAATCATTGTGAGTTCTCTCCCAAGGCTGTTTAGGGTTAGACCAGGGCTGGGGTATTGACTGTGTTGGCTGTTGTGTTTGGCTTGGCCTGAGGCATATATCTTTGTTGCTGCTATGATGCCAGCATTGATACTTGGTCACCAGCGATGTTGTTATCACCTTCATTGTCAAATCAACATTGCTCTGCATTACTTCCACTTTGTTCGGTCAGCAGCTATCCTTCGTGCAGTGCCCCAGCTCTGGTTCATTCCTTGCATCTCGGCCTCCACAGTTCTCCGCCAAGTTGTTTTTGGTCGGCCTGTCTGTCGCTTTCCTTCTGGGGTCCATAGGCATAGCTGTTCTTGTGATGGCATCAGTGTCTCTTCTGAGGATAGTTAGAAACACCAACCAGTTATATGAAATCATTTGACAGTTTGTCTTTGTAATTAAATTTATACCTTGTATATGATTCTGTTTGCCCTTTATTGGTCACTGCACCAAACTTCATTATGCTTATTTTTATGTCATAGCTATGTCATTTTTAAAAAAGTTTTTCCACTTACTGAATAATGGAATTCACAAATCTGTGCTTCAAATTCTGTTTCAGAGAGAGTGGGAATGGCTGACATTCATGGCATGCGTGGTTGTCCTTAAAAACAGAAAAACACGTAAGTTTTAAAACTTGTTTATCTTGTTCCAGGATATACAGGCTGGTCCAAGAGTTACTTTCCAAATTTAAATGGCCAAAACTTTATTTTCTCAATATTTTTTCTCATTGAACTTTTTACAGCTTAGAAAAGCATATCCTTAAGTTTGAGATAAGAACGGGAGTGCGACAGGGATGCCTCTTGTCTCCATTTCTTTTCTTACTAGCAATAGACTAGGTTATGAGAACATCGAATACACACAACAGAAATGGAATCCAGTGGACTCTTGATTAAGCAGTTGGATGATCTGGATTTTACTGATGACTTGGCTCTTCTGTCCCATAACTGAAATCAGGTGCAGGACAAATTGAAAACACTCGATGAGAGGTCACAGCAATTGGGTCTGAAAATACACAGGGAAAAGACAAAAATAATGAAATTAAATGCAGGTAATGATAACAGGATTGAACTTGAAGAAGCACCAATACAAGATGTAGAATCGTACACATATCTTGGCAGCAATATAGACAAAGTTGGAGGGACAGACAGTGATATCAAAATAAGAATAAAAAAAGCAAGAGGAGCTTTCATTACATTGGAAATTATATGGAGATCAAGAGAAATCGGGTCCAACACACAAAACAAAAGAATCTTCAACTCAAATGTGAAGTCAGTCCTAATGTATGGCTCTGAGACATGGAGAACAACAAAGACAACAACCAAAAAGCTACAGACTTTCATAAATGGGTGCTTGCGTAGAATAGAGGGATTAAAATGGTATGACAATGTTACCAATGACGAACTGATGACAAGAACCAGACAAGTGCCAGTGGAACAAGAGATGAGAAGAAGACCATGACGTTGGATAGGACACATAATGAGGAAACCTGTTGATAGCATTACAAGGCAGTCCTTGTTCTGGAACCCCCAGGGCAAGAGAGGCAGAGGTAGACCAAGAGGCACATGGAGAAGAGAGCTGGAAACACAGGTGAAAATGATAAAACAGTTGAAAAAAAAAAAAAAACACACACACACCCACACAAATAGTAATACGTCTTACAAGGAGAAGGACAAGAAAAACCTACGTTGCGGCCACAAGGCCTTCGTCAGGGACAGACAAACAAGAGACAGGAGAGAAAGAAAATGAGAATTAAGTAGAGAACATGAAACTATAAAAATAAGAGAAAAAGACTCCCTTAATATTAAGTCCAGTTACATGTGAAGCAAAGCAAGAAAAAGAGTGAGAAATCAAGGACTGGAAAAGAGTGAGAAAAAAGTAATGAATAAATAATAAATAAAATAAAAAAATAAATAAAATATAAATAAATAAATAATAATAAATAAATTTAAAACAAATAAATAAATAAATAAAAACTAAATAAAGAAATAAATAAAATAAAAAATAATAAAGGGAAAAAATAACAAAACAAAAAAAATAATAATTTTTTTTAAATAAAATAAAATAAACAAATTAAAAAAAAAAAAAAAAAAAATTAATAAAATAAAATAAAATTTAAAAAAAAAATAAATAAATAAATAAAATTATTAAATTAAAAAAATGGTAATTTAAAAAAAAAAAAAAAGGGTGATCGCATCAAAGTAGAAAGTCATAATACAACAGGGACTCGATAGAGAAAGGCGTCTCAGAGAAAAGAATGTTGGGTATTCAAACCGTGTGGTTTGAGGCAACCCATAAGATGGATGAGGCGTTGTTCCTGGCGAAACCGACTGTTGGCGTCCGAGGAACAGTATCTGATGGCTGTCACCTGTAAATCTGAATGGTGGAGCTCAGGGCTGTAGATCTTGTCTTGTTGTCTGAGTTCGTGTTGTGAAAATGATAAGGAGAACGTGAAAGAACTTGAGATGATGTCACGCTACAGGAGTTGGCATGTGTTTGTTGAAGACCTATGCTCCTTGGGGAGCGGAAGGTTATGAATGAATGAAGTTCTGAAGTGCCCAGATTTACACTGTAACAGCTTGAACTTTGTTAAAATATTTCATTTTCTGCATTAATGAAGCAACATAGCTAGTGTGTGACGTTGCTGTGTTTACATTAGAGACTTGGGCTTTTAAAGTGATAACTGAATACACGGCTGATATGGGATACTTTGTGGAATGAATTATGTTGTGGAGGTGACCATTCATAGGATAATGTAAATCTCCATATTAATAGTATTGTCATTTTATTTTTTCTGCTATACACTTACAAGTGGTTGGCAAAAGAAATTGGAAAGCAACTTTTCACTCAACCTTATATTTAATTTGTTGTTTTTGTGTTTATCCCCATGTACTGCTTGGTGGATCTACCTTCCTGTTACCTAGAGTTATACTGTGAGGTGCTTAGCTGTGCCTTTGCAAGTCTTGCTATGAGAATTATCATCACCATCAATTATTATCTTTTCTGTAAAATATAGAGTTGCAGCCGTCATTTGCATTAGTATTGGAAATCAAGAGCCAGGGATCCAGACCTCCAGGATGACCTAGAGTTCTCTAGGAGGACAACATTAGACAAAGTCTAATGGACCGAGGACTAGATTGGAACATTCTTCTTTGTTCACCCTCAGACGTCAACTTGAATATAGTCAAAGAAAGCAGTGGTCAGTTTGAGCCTGGTGACATCTCCGTAGAGCATTTCTACGAATGGTACTGCTGATGGCCATATGAACTTTCTCTGTTCCTCATATGTTGGGCACCTTTGAAGTAGATGTTCAGAAGTCATTATATCAGTGCCACAGTTACACTCATCAGTAGTTTCTATCTTTAACTTGTTGAATAGATGGTATCCCAGTCTGTTTTGACCTGTGCAATGTCTGAAGATTACCACTTGTTCACTTCTGCTGAGCTGGTAATACGCTTCATTTTTATTGTGGCCTGGATGTTCAGTATCCCTCTTGCTCCTGTTAGCTTGATAAAACTCTTGGCCTCTTCATAAGTTATGCGCGTGTCAAGTTGAGGTAGCTTCCCCCCTCCCCCCCGCCTTTGCCAGTCTGTCAGCCTCTTCATTTCTGGGTTGTAGTGAGAAGGGATCCACTGTATCACAGCTCTTTTGAATTGTCGGCACAGTCTGTGAAGTGTGACTCTCAGGTCATCCACGTCGGCATTGTTTTGATTCTTCAGTGTTCAATGATGGACAGCGCATCTGAGAAGATAGCTACTTGTCTCTCTGAGCTTTCTTCTGTCATTAGGACTTCTGCTGAAGTTTTTAAGGCCTCTGCCTCTACTCTGAAGTTACTCGAGAATTTTCCTGTTGCGAATGACAGCTTTTTTTGTGTGCCATTGCTTAAACTGAGAAATACTCCTCCACCCCCATCTTCTGTTGCATTTGTTGCTGATCCATCTGTGTATGCATGGATCCAGGTATTTCTTGGGTAATGTTTCTCTATGTATTTTGTAGTTAGGACTCTTCTTTCTGTTTCGTTCTGGCTGTTCTTTCTCTCAATACTTGGAATGTTTTCTACCATTTCAGGGAAGCGCTGTTGTTTGTAAACTGGTAGCTTGTGTGCAGTGTAGGTGAGCATAGCTGTTGATATTGCAATGCTGGGGCCTGCTCTCATCTTTGTTTTGACTGTTTCAACAAAGCTGCTTTGTTTCCGTCTTTCCCTTCGAAGTCCATTTATTCTCTGGTACATTGGGTGATCTGTCAGCCTCCTGAGTTTCTCGGCTTGTTGCTGGGCTCTGCTTTCTCTTCTATCCTCTATTGGCTGGAGGTATGTAATCTTTTCCAACTTTTTAATGAGTGTTGGCTTCATGTACCCATTATGATTCTCATCATTTTGTGTAGATTGGAATGAGGCCAGGAGGAAGACAGCTGATAGGATAGTATGACACTCTCTCTGGCAAACCTGTACATCCCAGGGTAGAAGAGGAACAACTAAGTATTTGCATTAGATAATAATAAATGATATCATTTTTTTTAGACAAGAATGTTATAAATATTAATGCTTTTGCTTCCAGGCTGCTGCCACAGACCTCACTTAGATATTACCTCAATATACAGGGCATGAACCGCACTACCATTCTAAAATCCCAAAAAAATCTGAATTCCAAAATGCATCTGGTTTCACGGATTTGGCAAAGGGGTTTAGGACCTGTATGATCTAGCAATCTCCACTTTTTCTTCTAAATTATTATTGTTTCATTTGAATGCCATGTCAGTGATGATCCTCACAGAGCTTGTTTTGAATGACACAATCGTGATTACTAAATGATAGGACTGAGATTTGGCATTCTGATTATCATTTATACAGTTTGTGGGCAGGATAGCTAGGTTACTTTGAAGATACAGTGGTGTGAAAATTCCCTTATAAGTTTACATATTGTTATTGAATGCAATCATTCTTTGTCAATGGAAGTAAGAAAGAGTTCTTCAGTGTTTTATAGAACCAATCCTGATATATGGAAGTAAGTCATGGATAGTTAGTAAACAAGAAGGAAAAGTACTAGATGCCACAGAAATGTGATTTTACTGAAGAATGTAAAGATTACCATCAATTAATCAATACCCTTTAGCTCCCTGAGGAGCATAGGCCCTCAACAAACACATGCCAAGTCTTCCTGTCCCATGCCATCCGCTCAAGTTCTTTCCATGTTTTCCTCATCATTTTCACCTCTGTTTCCAGCTCTCTTCTCCATGTGTTTTTTGGTCTACCTCTGCCTCTCTTTCCCTGTGGATTCCAGAACAAGGACTGCCTTTGTAATGCTATCAACAGGTTTCCTCAATGTGTGTCCTATCCATCGCCAGCGTCTACTGCTCAAGTCTTGTTCCACTGGCACTTGTCTGGTTCTTGTCATCAATTCCACATTTGTGACTTTGTCATACCATTTTAATCTTTCTATTCTACGCAAGCACCCGTTCATAAAAGTCTGTAGCTTTTTGGTTGTTGTTTTTGTTGCTCTCCATGTCTCAGAGCCATACAATAGGACTGGCTTGACATTTGAGTTGAAGATTCTTATTTTCATGTTGGACTTGATTTCTTTTGTTCTCCATATGTTTCCCAATGCAATGAAAGCGCATCTTGCTTTTTGTATTCTTATTTTGATATCATTGTCTGTCTCTCCAACTTTGTCTATATTACTACCAAGATATGTGTACGATTCTACATCCTTTAGTGTTGTTTCTTCAAGTTCAGTCTTGTTATAATTTCTTGCATTTATTCTCATAATCTTTGTCTTTTCCCTGTGTATTTTCAGGCCCACTTGTTGTGACCTCTCATCGAGAATTTTCATTTTCTCTTGCATCTTTTTTTTTTTTTTTTTTTTTTTTTCTCGTACGCCCGCTAATACTCGAGGCGAAATCTCAGGTTATTTTTAATGTCTAACCTGACATTGATTTTTACGTGAGTATCCTATTTTCTTGTACAGAGACAAGTGTCCCTCGCCATTCAGGCAGATACTCGCCGTTTTCGGAGGTACCCATTAGAGCTGGGTCGGCTCAGGAGCCGCCAGTCCCTGGTCGACGACACTCCTTCAAATGTCCTCGCCAGGTCTCGAGTTAATCCAGTCCAAATCCCGGTCAACGAAAAATCCTCAAATGCCGTCGCCCGGGTTTGATCCTGAATCACCCGGTCGCCAGAGCGGTGTTGTAACCACTACGCTAGCGCGGCTCCATCTCTTGCATCTGATTATGGTTATGGGACAGAAGAGCCAAGTCATCTGCAAAATCCAGATCATCAAGCTGTTTAGTCAGATTCTACTGGATTCCATTTCTGTTGTGTGATGTCGATGTTTTCATAACCCAATTTATTGCTAGTAAGAAAAGAAATGGAGACGAGGCATCCCTGTCTCACTCCCTTTCTTATCCTAAATGGTTCTGTAAGTTGTCCTTCATGAAGAACTCTACATATTATGTCTTCATAGGTTTCCTTATTAAGTTAATGATCTTCATGGGAACTCCATAATGCCTCATCAGTTTCCAAAGTGATTCTCTGTCTACACTGTCAAATGCCTTTTCATAGTCCACGAATCCAATGTAAAGCAGTGAATTCCATTCCAGACTTTGTTTGACTATTATTCTCAATGTGGCTATCTGGTCTGTACAGGATCTGTTTTGTCGAAAACCTGCTTGTTCATCTCTCAGTTGCTTGTCTATGGACTCTTTTAATCTCAAGGATGATTCTGTTTAATACTTTTCCTGGCACTGATAGTAATCAGCTGTGAACGACCAAGTAGAGAAGAAATAAAGAAAGCCATAAAGCTTCTGAAAGATGGAAAAGCAACTGGTCCAGATGGCATTCCAGCAGAGGCCATCAAAACAGATATTGATACCTCTACAGAGATATTATACAAACTACTTGGCAAAGTCTGGGGGAGAGAGGAAATACCAGCAGAATGGAAGGAAGGTTATCTGGTCAAGTTGCCTAAGAAAGGAAATTTACAAGAGGATTATAGGGGAAAGACTACAATGTACATGTAAAAAGAGCAATGAGGATGTCTTGATAGAAGCCACTGCACAAAGAAAGCTTGTTGCATATGATATAAGGAAGCAGTCTACTGTCTTTTGGGATATGAGAAGAAAGCTGGAACATATCGTGAACACAGGAAAGATAGAAGCAAAACCGATAGAGGAAGACACAGAGAGATATATTACAACCGGTGTTCGCTGGAAACTGAGGAGGTATGGGCAGCGTTGGCGTAGCTTGCAGTCCTTTTCAGGACTTCATCATGCTAGCAGATAGATTTGTTGTTGTTGATTAACTAGGGTTGCTGAGCTTGTCACTCTTTTGCAGCCAATGTCAAGTTGAAGAATGTGTACGTATTCTGTAGTTGTTGAGTGGTGCTGTATAGAGTATTTTTGAATGCTAGCAGATAGATAATGTTATTCTTTTTCAGGACTTAGTATCTATCAACGCTGATCGGGCTAGCAGTCCTTTTCATGACTAGTCCTTTTCGGGGCTACTTCATGATAGCTGGCAGATGTTAGTAGATCTTTTCAAGGCTTAGATTTTATCAACACAGCAGTTCAGTTAACAGAGTTAATTTATTTTTGAATGGCAGATTGCCCTCAGATGTAACGAACAGACTTTAGCCTAGGTTGAAAGGAACATGTCTCGTCATAAAAAGGCAAAATCACCACTGCAAAAGCATATGAATGTTTTGGTGCAATAATCATCCTGTGAGAGTTTCAGCGGCTGTGTCGGCTTTATGCTTCACAATGAGAGAAAAGGGAAATGAATGAGAGTGTTATCAATTTCATCATCATCAATCATTTTCTATATCGTTAAAAAAGGGTTGCAACTGTCATTTGTCACCACTTTCTGTATTTGGGGAATCTTCAATAATTCTTTCCCCTTGAGGTTTTGGTTAGTTTAACTTCCTCATCTACCGTCTTTATTTGGTTTATCTTTGGCCTCCCCGCTTTTCTCTTCCTTTGGGAGTTCTAGTCCAGTGTATGCCTGGTTATTCTGTGTGATAGTTTCCTGGTGGTATCTTCTGTGATCTGTTTCCTATGCTCAGCAATCTAAACAAGGAGATGAGTTGCCTCCATGAATGCAGTTGTCAGCAGGAGATTCTCGCGGGTGCCCCACAGTTTCTCTTCCATTTTCGTCTCCTGGGGCCAGGTTTGAGCTCTCAAGTCACCAAAGAGAGGGCACATTTGCAGAATGTGTTCCAGAGTCTGGGGGCCATTTTGGCATGTGCACTGGTCAGTTGGGGCAGCTGTCATTTTGTGGAAGTGGGCTTGTAGTCTGCAGTGTCCTCTGCGGAGCCTAAAAATGGTGGTTTGCTGTGTTTTGTCTAGCTTTAGGATGGGGTCTTGTGGGTAATTGCTGTCTGTTCTTTGGCTCCATGCATTTTTGTACTTTCTTCCTGGTGGTATGATCTAGCCATTTGCTCTTTCTGTCTTTAATCTCCAGCCAATATGGCTATTGTCTGTTTCTCTTCCACATTATTGTAATTTAATTTAGTTGCCAGATCAGTGATGATCCTCACAGAGCCTAATTAAATGAAAAAAATCATGATTGCTAAATGATAGGACTGAGATTTGGCATTCTGATTATCATTTATACAGTTTGTGGGCAGGGTAGAACATGTTGTAGATACATTTCTTTTTTCCATTTCATCCTTTTACAAAATTAGCCAACGTTGTGGAATATATCTCGACCGCTTGCCTTTTTGTGAAAGCTCTGAGCGTCATCTGTTTGTTCAACTATAATCCTGCATATGGAATACTGTACATTCTGCTGTGTGTTGGTGAGTTTTAAGTATCCATCGGAAAGTAGCTCAAGAAGTATATAAAGTTTGGTGCACCTAAAAATACTACGATGTGAGAAATCGGTAAGGATGGTATTATGTTAGTTTTACAATTTTGTAGTACAGTAGGAGTGTCCTATTGGCAGAATGGTTAGATCACTTGCCTCTCGGGGCAGAGTTAATTGGTTCTAGGTTCAAAACCTAGTCGCATCGCGCTCCAGTCTGCCCAGCTTAATTGCGTACCCTGACTCTGCTCTTGAGATAAGGAAGGCAAAGGCAGTGAGGAATGGAATTCGTCACCTCACCTCATAATTCTGAACCTAGTGTAGTGACCTGAGTAACACTTCACATCCCTACAGCAGTAACGGGTATAGGACTACTTTTACCTTGTTACAGTACAATAAATGAGTATTTTGTGAATAAATCCCGTATAGTTGCCAGGGGTCTGTTATGAGACAAAGAAAGAATATGACCACTGCTCCATCAAGCATGTCATACAAGGCCACTAGTATGAGGTTGTGTATGAGGTGGCAACCTTGTCACGAAATGGATTTAGGACTAGAGACTGTCTACATATAGTGACAAGACAATAGTAAGAAGAAAGACTGAAATGATAGATTCAGATAGAAATATAGTGCAAAATGTGAAAGTTGAGACCATTGGCTCCGAGGTTGAGAACCGAGGTTGATTCTTTCCTCGCCACTTCGGACGTTTAAATTGCTATGGCCTCGAACCACCTCTAACTACCCTATGGGATAAGGTTCAATTAAGATTCACAAACACCATGGTACAGACAACATATAGCTACTGTACTAAAGGAAATGACTGATGCCAGCTACAATTTATACAAGTTTATTATACACCTATAAACAACTCATATACATAAAGTGCGAGGATGCACACCTGAAAACAAAATCAAGCACAGTTAAAATGCATCAACCCCAACCCTTCTCCCACAATTGCAACCTGTATGGAGAAAGAAGGTAAGGTTAACTGAAATGAACTACACTGCACTTGATGTCGCCTACACTCCAAACTAGCTGTTCTAAATTCTAACTCTAACTCTAAGTCCACTGATAGCTGGAACGACGGCGAAGTGACTACACAATCTCTGCACAGACTTCGGTTCTACACAGCCTATCCTGGAATCTCCTGAACACAACTAACTGCACCTCTAAACTTCAGCAGCTGTCCTCTGCTATGATTCACCAAAACTAACAGTTCTGCCTATCTGTGCTGACTTCAGTAGAGAGAATGTTTACCCTCTCTCTCTCCACTAACTCTGGAATTGATGACTGAGGTTTAACAGAACCCCACTGGATTCTGGACTGGAACTGTAGCGGACTTCTACCACTCTGAAATTACCTGCCCGAGTACCTATAACTGGGCCGTCGGCTTTATTATGGCCGTGAAGAAGCGAACATAAAATTACCACAACGCGGCAGCCTGCCAAATCTGCGTGTGTAACGAGCGTCAGAGCTCAGGATTTATCCACAAAAATCCTATTCGCTGGAAAATGTCTTCCCCTGGCTGGGAAAACGTATTTTCTTCCTCTCCTTCCACTACTGGCAACTAACGTAAAACCCTTGCGGTTCTGCGAATGCCCCAACTTTGCCGTGGGAGAAATTTTGTGGTCTCAAAATTCCGCTCTCATTCCCACAAAGCCGGTACCTGCTGTTTTAGACAAAACAAAACAACAGCTAAACAAACCATAATAATACATTTCAAATAACAATTAACTTCCTTACTCTTCACCACGTAACTCCCCTCTCTACCTGAGCCTACAAAGTAAACATTGGCTAACCCAGATCGCTTGTTCTGCCTGACTAACTCCGAGCAACAACAATATTTTCACTGGCCCGTCTGGGCAGACGTACTGTGGCCTACTTCTTACGCTGACACTAATGCCGTAATGTTTAACACAACTAAAACTAGCCCTCTCTAGGAATTCCTAAAATTCCCGTCAATAATAGTAATCACATTCAAAATGTAATACAAAATAATTCCCTTTAAAATTACTTCTCCCATCTTCTGAATTCACAGAACAATAATGCACAATCAATAACATATAATCCTGTTTACGCTAGCATCTACCTGCCGTCAAAAGTTATAACATAACCCCCGATTATCAAATTGAAAACCCCGTAGTTCAGCCACGTGGTGCCGCAGTTTTTCAACCACGCGCTCCTGCATACATATTCATTACTGATAGCACACACGTGCTCCAATTAATACCTCTATCACTTCCGTCCACAGATATATGCGTAACTATATAAATAGCGAGCATCAATACTCTCACTAAAATCACAAATAAAAATACACATTATTACACGCTCCCGACTATTCTGTAAATAAATAAAATTCGCAGATGCGAGTTTCTCTCCCGACCGACTTTGCCATAATACAAAGCGGTGATATCTCAACTTTTAAACCATGCCGCTATTCCTTCAACAAGGAATTACATGGACCTAGTTTCTCCTGTCTATCACTAAGATCGAATTTTTGATGGCTCTGGCGATGAGAATTAACATTAAACTTAAACTTCCCAAGAAACTTAAATGATCGGCTAGGACTAGAAAAATTAAATAAAGTCCTCACGCAAAAATTCATGCTTACCAAATCTCGAATGTCAAACTGAAGGCAATCGACTTGACTCTGGCAACCCGGCTTTGGCAATTTTTCATTAAAGAGAAAGAGGCTATGAAATATAGGCCGTTTTATAATCAAGACCCCCACGCGCCGACTTCATGACGTCATATGCGCGGCGTGGTTCTAAAGCCAATGAGAGCTCTGCATTTCAACTGCAGTTACCTCTCAGCCAATCAGAACCTTAGATCGTTCTGATGTAACGTGCATGGGTTTTAGACAAAGAAACGAGATTAAGCCTAGCCCTATACTGCGGAAATGAAGCAAAAATGGCCGCAAATAATTTAACTCCCGAAAAATGCGTATATGGCCACGCAATATCTTTAAAAAAAAGGACACTGGTGCAAATCCTGATCTAGCATCTATAATCTTTCTTCTAGAAAAATACTGTCTAATTCCCTACACCCCCATTCTAAACACATAGATCAAACTCCATCGTGATCTCATCTTGAAAAAAAAACGTAAATAATAGAAGGAGAAGAAACATGGAGAAGGATTTTTCTGTAATCCCTCCTAAAAATAGTGAACAAATAGCAAGGAGAAAAAGACATGGGCCATTTGAAAGACAGAATCTCAGTACTCTCGTCACATCACTCCCACCCTCAAAGATTGAGCAACGATCTCATTACTGAAATCTCTGTGTTTCACACTGGCCCTTATATAAGTCTACAGATCTGCCTGTCAGTCCTGAAGTCTCATGGTCACGACTGGTGATTTCCACCTGGCGACTGCAACACAAATGGTCGCTCTTCGCCTGTTCTCTCCCTCTGTCTTTGAGTCGCTCTGCAACTGGCAGGCGGCTGGGCCAATCAACCATAACATACTTCCTTCCTGTGTGCACCTGGCCATGTTTACCTAATTTTCTCCTCCAGGGTTTCTTCCTGATAAGTGTCCTTGGCCTTGGTGGAGTACAGCTCCCGCACAACTCCCTGACCACTGTACAGGTAATTAGCGGGTTATGTGCTGTCCGATAAAGGCTATCCGCTGGGTGTTTATGTTTGTATGGCCTGTACCTGGTTGACCTGAGATACCTGCGGCCGATTGTAATGTCCCTCGAGCGAGAATCACTGTTCCAAAATTGGAAAAGTTTGTTGGCCAAAGAAACGCGCACCTGTTTCTTCTTCTTCCTCTCCATAACTACTCCCATGCTCTGGTGGGAGAGTCGATCTCTCTTCAGACCTGTGCCCTCCAATGGCGGGTCTGGAACTTCCCTTGCCTTGTCCGGCGCAATGCTGGCTTGGTCAACTGACATGACCGAATTGCTATGTAGAGGCCTGGCGATGGCGACTACCTTGCTGCTCATCAGCGGGTTTGAAACCGCTGGTACCTTAAAATGAAGATGCCCCATCTCGGGTTCCTCTGGTGTCGAGTTTCCGATCTCTTGCTTGGTTTCTACTGAATTCTCACTGATCCCAGTAGCTTCTATCTTGGGGAAAAGATAGGTAATATCTGCCCCTGGCAGTGGTTCTGTGATCGCTCTTCCCCTACCAATATGAAGCGGGACAGAGCTCTCCAAAATAGCTCCTTGCAAATGCGTAAGGTCGCTTTTCTCACTCTTTTCTGGCCTGAAAAGTTGGTGAGATGAACCTGTAGACCACGGGAGCTCTCCGTCTAACACCCTGGTTCTACCTTCAACCTTGCCCTCCCCTGTGAGAGTTACTGGCGTCAGTTGGAATGTGTCCTGCAATGACACTTGACGGTTTAAGATCCCGTTAGATCGCGGAGAATCTGAGATAAAGCTCTCAGTGACTTGTTCTA
This sequence comes from Oreohelix idahoensis, assembly GCA_024509875.1. Taxonomy (NCBI): domain Eukaryota; kingdom Metazoa; phylum Mollusca; class Gastropoda; order Stylommatophora; family Oreohelicidae; genus Oreohelix; species Oreohelix idahoensis. The sequence goes on from JAMPIV010000906.1 coordinate 217,848, forward strand.
CTGTTCCTTGAATACAGTTCTTGTCAGTATGTCCCTCTCCTGAAGGAGCTAATACCATCGGGGGCCTAATTCCCGACGACAAAAAATGTACTTCCACAATCACCACTGTTTTGCCATTAGGCTGCACAGGGATGTCAGGCGAATGCGCCTCTGCCTGTTGTTTTTCGCTGTCCCGCTGGGGAGCTGGCGAAACATGCCTTATTAGGGATTCGAACCCTGACCTCGACTTTCCGTGTCGAGTATGTTGTGCTCTCTCACGAGCATGGGAGAATCGGTAGCCATCCGAATTATAATGCTTGCTCGCATTATTCCCCCTGTTATGCAGTTTCCACGCCTGGGATCGCTTCGTAATCTTCCCAGCGTTGCAAGGTCTGCTTTCCTTACTTAACTCCCTCCCTTGTTTGGGCTTCGGGTCCATTTCCAACAGAAAGTCCTTTTCCTGGAGTTGGGGCGCGGTTTGAGCCGACACGTTTGCTATGGGCGCAAGATTTTCAGAGGGGTGGTCCAATATGGGCGACATAACTTGAGAAATAGAGTGGTTAGATTCATCGGCTCTTTCTTGTTGCTCTTTTTCCCTTGCTAGTTGCTCCATCGCCTTTGCTAGTCGATCCATCTCCCGTTTCTTGGCGCTTTCTTGTCGCTCTCTCTCCCATTTCTTTAAAATGTCATCCGAGGCTCCAATTTGCAGTTCCAGAGAACGCATGGCAAGTTCATGCTGTCTCTCTGCTGCCTTCTCCCTCTCTTGGGCTTCCCTCTGTGCTAACTTCTCCTGGGCTTCCCTCTGTGCTATCTTCTCCTGGGCTTCCCTCTGTGCTATCTTCTCCTGGGCTTCCCTCTGTGCTATCTTCTCCTGGGCTTCTGTGCCTCTCCTGGGCTTCCCTCTCTGCTTTTCTCTCCTCTGCCTGTCGGGTCTTCTCTTCTTTCTCCGCTTCCCTTTTCTCTCTCTCCGTCTGCCGGTCCTGTTCCCTCATAATGTAAGCCCTAGTCTCGGCCTCATTCATCCCCATGCTTTTAGCTGCGTCCTTCCATGCAGTAAGTAGCTTGACCAATTCAGCCATCTTACCTGACAAATCAGCAGTACTCACAACGAGGGGAAATGACAAAAAAGGAACAAGAAAAATTTACTGTTACCTACTAGGAATATGCTGTCGCAAAAACCCGCACTCAGACTAGCACCAAGTCTGACTAATAACTACCTGAAAAAAATTCAAGTTATCCAGCTACCCAAAACCCGAATTTACTTTCCTGTTAAGAAAAAAAAATTCAATTAGCCATCAATTACCTCTAAGTCATAAACAACCTTACTACAACTATCATCTAACTAACTGTAACCTGTGGAAAAAAACTTATAGCTGGATCAGTCTTAATATAGCTCAAGTCTAGGGGATATTATAAAGAAAATCTATTTCCAGAACTTTCTACAGAGACAATCTATGAATCTAGAAGTGATCCCAACAAAGATGATCCCAAGGACGACGCCACCCACTTTGTCAAGATCACAGAATTGAACGTAACAAAGATGATTCACCGGACGATAGCACCCACTTTGTCACGAAATGGATTTAGGACTAGAGACTGTCTACATATAGTGACAAGACAATAGTAAGAAGAAAGACTGAAATGATAGATTCAGATAGAAATATAGTGCAAAATGTGAAAGTTGAGACCATTGGCTCCGAGGTTGAGAACCGAGGTTGATTCTTTCCTCGCCACTTCGGACGTTTAAATTGCTATGGCCTCGAACCACCTCTAACTACCCTATGGGATAAGGTTCAATTAAGATTCACAAACACCAAGGTACAGACAACATATAGCTACTGTACTAAAGGAAATGACTGATGCCAGCTACAATTTATACAAGTTTATTATACACCTATAAACAACTCATATACATAAAGTGCGAGGATGCACACCTGAAAACAAAATCAAGCACAGTTAAAAATGCATCAACCCCAACCCTTCTCCCACAATTGCAACCTGTATGGAGAAAGAAGGTAAGGTTAACTGAAATGAACTACACTGCACTTGATGTCGCCTACACTCCAAACTAGCTGTTCTAAATTCTAACTCTAACTCTAAGTCCACTGATAGCTGGAACGACGGCGAAGTGACTACACAATCTCTGCACAGACTTCGGTTCTACACAGCCTATCCTGGAATCTCCTGAACACAACTAACTGCACCTCTAAACTTCAGCAGCTGTCCTCTGCTATGATTCACCAAAACTAACAGTTCTGCCTATCTGTGCTGACTTCAGTAGAGAGAATGTTTACCCTCTCTCTCTCCACTAACTCTGGAATTGATGACTGAGGTTTAACAGAACCCCACTGGATTCTGGACTGGAACTGTAGCGGACTTCTACCACTCTGAAATTACCTGCCCGAGTACCTATAACTGGGCCGTCGGCTTTATTATGGCCGTGAAGAAGCGAACATAAAATTACCACAACGCGGCAGCCTGCCAAATCTGCGTGTGTAACGAGCGTCAGAGCTCAGGATTTATCCACAAAAATCCTATTCGCTGGAAAATGTCTTCCCCTGGCTGGGAAAACGTATTTTCTTCCTCTCCTTCCACTACTGGCAACTAACGTAAAACCCTTGCGGTTCTGCGAATGCCCCAACTTTGCCGTGGGAGAAATTTTGTGGTCTCAAAATTCCGCTCTCATTCCCACAAAGCCGGTACCTGCTGTTTTAGACAAAACAAAACAACAGCTAAACAAACCATAATAATACATTTCAAATAACAATTAACTTCCTTACTCTTCACCACGTAACTCCCCTCTCTACCTGAGCCTACAAAGTAAACATTGGCTAACCCAGATCGCTTGTTCTGCCTGACTAACTCCGAGCAACAACAATATTTTCACTGGCCCGTCTGGGCAGACGTACTGTGGCCTACTTCTTACGCTGACACTAATGCCGTAATGTTTAACACAACTAAAACTAGCCCTCTCTAGGAATTCCTAAAATTCCCGTCAATAATAGTAATCACATTCAAAATGTAATACAAAATAATTCCCTTTAAAATTACTTCTCCCATCTTCTGAATTCACAGAACAATAATGCACAATCAATAACATATAATCCTGTTTACGCTAGCATCTACCTGCCGTCAAAAGTTATACATAACCCCCGATTATCAAATTGAAAACCCCGTAGTTCAGCCACGTGGTGCCGCAGTTTTTCAACCACGCGCTCCTGCATACATATTCATTACTGATAGCACACACGTGCTCCAATTAATACCTCTATCACTTCCGTCCACAGATATATGCGTAACTATATAAATAGCGAGCATCAATACTCTCACTAAAATCACAAATAAAAATACACATTACACGCTCCCGACTATTCTGTAAATAAATAAAATTCGCAGATGCGAGTTTCTCTCCCGACCGACTTTGCAATAATACAAAGCGGTGATATCTCAACTTTTAAACCATGCCGCTATTCTTTCAACAAGGAATTAAATGGACCTAAAAAGTTTCAAGTCTATCACTAAGATCGAATTGATGGCTCTGGAGTTAAGAATTAAATTAAACTAAAACTTCCCAAGAAACTTAAATGATCGGCTAGGACTGTAAAAATTAAATAAAGTCCTCACGCAAAAATTCATGCTTACCAAATCTCGAATGTCCAACTGAAGGGCAATCGACTTGACTCTGGCAACCCGGCTTTGGCAATTTTTCATTAGAAGAGAAAGAGGCTATGAAATATAGGCCTTTTTATAATCAAGACCCCCACGCGCCGACTTCATGACGTCATATGCGCGGCGTGGTTCTAAAGCCAATGAGAGCTCTGCATTTCAACTGCAGTTACCTCTCAGCCAATCAGAACCTTAGATCGTTCTGATGTAACGTGCATGGGTTTTAGACAAAGAAACGAGATTAAGCCTAGCCCTATACTGCGGAAATGAAGCAAAAATGGCCGCAAATAATTTAACTCCCGAAAAATGCGTATATGGCCACGCAATATCTTTAAAAAAAAGGACACTGGTGCAAATCCTGATCTAGCATCTATAATCTTTCTTCTAGAAAAATACTGTCTATTTCCCTACACCCCCATTCTAAACACATAGATCAAACTCCATCGTGATCTCATCTTGAAAAAAAAACGTAAATAATAGAAGGAGAAGAAACATGGAGAAGGATTTTTCTGTAATCCCTCCTAAAAATAGTGAACAAATTGCAAGGAGAAAAAGACATGGGCCATTTGAAAGACAGAATCTCAGTACTCTCGTCACAAACCTCAACGTGTAAAACAAATTGCCACAGAAACCACATCTATGACCGCTTGGTGGAGGCTTCATGCCAGAGGACCTGCTACAGTGCTGGCTGCATGCACTGTCATCGTCATCATGTAGCATGTCCTTTGCAGAACTTCGCTCTCATCACAGCCCGCCTGAAAGACTCTTGATCTCTAGCATTCACTGTAAGGACATTTAATGTAGTTAACTTGTATTTATTAATTTTTTTTGTTTGAATGCCGGCATACTTCGCTTTAGAATGCTTCGCTAATACGGCGCTTGTCAATTATATTCATGTTTATTATTCTCGGCGCTTGCCTTGCTCTTAAGGGGGTTTTCGGCGGTAACGTGCACATCGGCTGACTCCTTGCTGAATAGAGCAAGTCGACCGGTGCCATTTTGTTACCCGTGCTCAGTCTGTTTACAGCATTTGTGTCTCAGTGTCGTATTCTGGCAATTTTCAGAATTTTCTCAAACTTTTTACTTGTGTTATTGTTGTAGTTTGGTGGTCCAGGGTTCTTTTCCCAGTTGAGGTGGGATTTTTTAGCCCACAAACGGCTCTGGGGTCAACCCAGCATCATGAATTGGGTACCAGAGGAACATCTGGGAAGGTTAAGGCAGCCGGCATGATGCTGACCACATCACCCCGAGTGTGCCGATGGTCAAGAAAATATGGGCCTAACATCATATTCCCAATATGCCTCAATGAGCGTGTAACGGGAGGCCTTAACCTTGTTATTATTGTAATTATTAATTACAGTACAATAGCCCCTACGTGTAGTGCTAGTGAAAAGAAGAGTCGCTAGCCTCTTTCCAAAAATCAAAAAGCTAGAAGTGATTAAGCTTAGTGAGAAAAGCATGTCAAACGCCTAGATAGGTTGTAAGCTAGGTTTGACGCGCCAAACAGTTATCACAGTAGTGAACTCAAAGGAGAAGTTCTTGAAAGAAATTAAAAGTGCTACTCCAGTGAACATGAAAGTGATACGAAAGCGAGACAGCTTTATTGCCGATATGGAGAAAGTTTTAGTGGTTTGGATAGGACAAACCAGCCACAACGTTCCTGTAAGCCACAGCCTAATCCAGAGCAAGGCCCTAATTCTCCTCAATTCTGTGAAGACAGAGAGGTGAGGCAGCTGCAGAAGAGAGGTTTAAAGTTAGCAGAGGTTGGTTCATGATGTTTAAGGAAAGAAGCCATCTTCACAACATAAAAGTGCAAGGTGAAACAGCTAGTGCAGATGTAGAAGCTGCAAAAAGCTATCCAGATGAGCAAGCTAAGGTAATTGATGAAGGTGGCTACACTAAGCAGCAAATTTCCAATGTCGACGAAATGGCCCTATATTGGAAGAAGGTGCCGTCTAGGACTTTCAGAGCTAGAGAGGAGAAGTCAATGCCTGGCTTCAAAGCTGCAAAGGATAGGCTGACTCTCTTATGTAGGGGCTAATGCAGCTGGTGACTGCAAATTGAAGCCAGTGCTCATCTACCATTCTGAAAATCCTAGGGCCCTAGAGAATTTTGCTAAAGCTAACCTGCCTGTGTATTATAAATCGAACAACAAAGCCTGGATGACAGCAGATCTGTTTATTATGGGGTGTACTGAATATTTTAAACCCACTGTCGATGCCTACTGCTTAGTAAAAAAATCCTTTCAAGATATTACTGATTAGTGACAATGTACCTGGTCACCAAAGAACTCTGATGGAGATGTACGAGGAGATATAATGTTGTTTTTCTGCCTGCTAACACAACATCTATTCTGCAGCCCATGGATCAGGGAGTAATTGCTGCTTTCAAGTCTTATTATTTAAGACGGACATTTGTTAAGGCTATAGCTGCCTTAGATAGTGATACCACTGTTGGGCCTGGGCAAAATAAATTGAAAGCCTTCTGGAAAGGATTTACCATTCTAGATGCCTTTAAGAACATTCGTGATTCATGGGAAGAGGTCAAAATATCAACATCAAAAGGAGTTTGGAAGAAGTTGATTCCCACCCATGTGGATGACTTTGAAGGGTTTGAGACTTCAGTGGAAGAAGTGACTGCAGATGTGATGGAAATGACACTGGAAGTGGAGCCTGAAGATGTGGCTGAATTGCTGGCATCCCATGATCAGCCTTTAATGACTGAGGACTTGCTTTTGGTAGGTGAGCAAAGAAGGTTACTTCTTGAGATGGAATCTACTCCTGATGAAGGTCCAATGAGCATTGCTGAAATGACAATGTAGGATTTAGAACACTAAGTTGGCTTACTTGATACAGTAATGGCAGGCTTTGAGAGGATGGACGCCAATTTTGAAAGAAGTTCTATAGTGGGTAATGTACTATCAAACGGTATAGCATGCTACAGAGAAATCCTTCGCGAAAGAAAGCGTCAAATCAGAGGCACATCTCCAATCCAACCTGCAAGTCTGCAAGGAAGAGCGGGAGAAGAGAGGGATGGTCATAAGCAGCTCTAAAACAAAATCCATGGTGATATCACGAGAAGAAAGAAGACATCAGATTAAGCTGGGAGAACAGGTCCTGGAGCAGGTCAACCACTTTAAATACCTCAGAGCTATTATAGACTGAAAGGGAGGCATCAAAGAAGAGTTGGCCATTCGAAAAGCAAAAGACTTTTTCAGGCCATAAATCAAGGATTCCTCAGCAAGAGAGAGGTTGGTAAGAAAACGAAGAGGGCTGTATACCACTCCACCTATGTCCCAGTCTTGACATATGGATGCGAGTCATGGGCAATGACTACAACCCACAAAAGCCAGATCCAAACCTCAGAAATGAGGTATCTGAGGAAGGTGGTTGAAGTAACAAGAAGAGACATGGTCCGCAACCAGACGATACGTCAAGGCCTAAAATTCCACCCCTGCAGACCCAAGTAGAACAGTCCCAACTAAGATGGTTTGGCCATGTCTGCAGAATGGGAGAAGATCGGCTACCACGACAAGCATGGGAAACAAAGAGCCAGGGATCCAGACACCCAGGGTGACCCAGAGTCCGCTGGGAGGACAACATTAGACAATCTTTGAAGGACCGAGGACTAGAATGGAACCATGCCAGGAGGAAGACAGCAGATAAGATAGTCTGACGCTCTCTCTTCCAAACCTCTACACCTCACGGTAGAAGGGGAACGACTAAGTAAGTAAGAAGGGAAGCGTCAGTCAATGAGGCAAACTTCATTGTTGTCTTCTTTTAAGAAAGTGCCACAGCAACCTCAACCTGCAATAGCAAGTAGCCCTACCATTCAACAGCCATCAACATCAAGGCAAGACTCTCCACCAGCAAAGAGAATCTGTTGAAGGCTTAGATGATGAAGCTCCACTATCTCCTTCAGCCTTCCTTCAATAATTACTTCTAAAATGTTCATTCATCAGTCACCATAAGAAAAGGAAGAAAATATTTTAAGGTTAGAAATACAGTACTGTAGCATTTTTTTTTAAATTTATTATTTTTACCTTTGCATAGTTATTTTTGTTAGGCCTAGCACTGTTTCGCAATGAATAAATGATAGTGTAAACATGTTTTTAGGCTTTTATATGCACTAGTGAAAAAAGGCTGTGATTCGCTTTAAGGTGATATTTGCTTTACAGCGGTCGTCTAGAACGAAACTCACCCTATTAGTGAGGTACACCTGTATCCACAAATATAGAATCTGGTTGTGTCTTCTGGTATTGAGGATCAGCTGAGAGCATTAAAAGGCAGTCCTTGTTCCAGAATCCTTAAGTTAAAAATTAAATGCAGGACGCAAACACGCATAGAGAAGAGCTTTGGAGACATTCTTGATAAGGATGAGGACATTGAGAGAACTTGAGCAGATTACACATGAGCAAGCAGCTTGGCATGAACCAGTTAACACTTATGCTCCTTAGGGAGCCAAATGATGGATGTGTTGTTGTGTGTAGGTATATATATATATATATATACGAGGGACGGTCAAAAAGTAATGCCTCGTAATTTTTAATTTCATTCAATAGGCAAGAAAACAGATAAAATTCACATTGAAATGTAGCCCCAAGTCTGAACTTCAAAAATTTATTTCTCAATGTAGTCTCCGTTATTTGTTACAGTTTTTGTCCATCTTCTTACAAGGGCATGTATCCCCGCACGGTAAAAATTTGTGTCCTTTTTCCTAAACCACGGGCGTACGGCGCGTTTAAGGGTCTCGGTGTCCTCAAAGTGATGTCTGCGAAGATCTTCTTTCAGTGGTCCAAACAGATGGAAGTCAGAAGGTGCAAGATCGGGACTGTAAGGGGGATGTGGTAATAATGTCCAGCCAAATTCTGCAATCGCATCAATGGTGCGTTTAGCGGTGTGTGGCGTGGCATTATCATGCAACAGTAGTGCAGTTCTCTGATCTTTTAATGGGTAAAGTCGCCGAAGACGACCTCTAAGCTTCTTCAAAGTTTCAATGTAACGGTCTGCATTCACCGTGTTTCCCTGTTCCAAGAAGTCGAGAAGAATCACACCCTTCTCATCCCAAAACACTGAGGCCATAACTTTCCCTACAGATGGTGAACTTTTGAACTTCTTTCTTGTCGGTGATGTTGTGTGATGCCATTCCATTGACTGCCTCTTGGATTCTGGTTCAAAATAAAAAACAACGATGTACCCAACGTCGGACAGTGCTAACATCCACTGTTGAATCTCCATAAACATTCTTCAAACGTTCGTGGATGCGAATTGGGGTCTCGCCTTCAGCATTGAGGAATTCTATGACATAACGTTGTTTTAACCGAAAGTCTTTGGCAGCCATTTTTAAACTGTTACAGTGGTGCCACCTGTTACTGAAACAGGTTGGTAATGCTATACAGTGCAGAAGAGTGAGGAATCCTGCTAAATTTACAAATTGCACACCGATGCAGTATTTACATACATAAAAAATAGGAGGCATTACTTTTTGACCTTAATGTATAATATATATATTATATATATAGATATATATATATATATACAGGGTATACGATAATACAGTGCAGAAGAGTCTCGATCACTGCTATAAATTAAAGACAATTATGCATAATTGCACTTTTTGATAAGTTGGATGCAGTATTTTCGGTCATCCGAACTATATATAAGGAAAAGAACTTTTCATATATCGGTCTTCCTACGACATAATGTCTGGAAAAAACAGAATATACAGGTGAGGAAGCTCTCTGCTTGGGTCCTGAGGATCACCCTGAAAAAAAGGGAAGGGGTCGAAAACCTAGAAGAACACGGTAATATGGAAGGGAATTTTCGGTCAAATGAAAATTGTCTTTGGCTAAGAATGCTGGAAACTTGCCCAGAATCGTGATGGAAGCATGGTCCCTGGAAAAATGGAGACAACGTGACCTAAACGAAAGATATTTCACACCCATGATTATATATGTATGTCTAGTTTTTTTCCATCAGGTCTGCCATGGTTTTTCCTCTCCGGTCATTTTAATCAGATTTGTCATCTCTGACATCTGTCATTTGTTGTTTCCCATAATGTTTTCTTAAATAATGAAATAAACTGAATACTATGCTTATAATAGTGTATGTATGTATGTCTGTTTTTTTTCTTTAATTCACTTAATGTTTGTCCCACAGGGCATGTCCTGTTTTTTCCCAAACCCGTGTATCAGGGACCTGAAAGCATTGTGTATTTCAGAGGACCAAATCTCTGTGTAAGCCAGTTCATTAATTTGTTAGTCTCTTTAGATTAATACACTAAAAAGAAATTTGCCATAATACTTATTACTACAAGAATATGGTTTTTTGTTCCAACAAGAGGTGATTTTTTGAAATATCATACATGGCTGAATCATAAACACATGCTTAGCTTAAGTGTTTCAATTGTAGCAGTATGATTTTTGTTAGCATGTTTTACAGGCATACATTCTTTGGGCAATAAACACAGCTTAGAGGTTTGACGTGCCTGGTGAGGCATGTCCTGTTTTTTTCTTCTCAGACAGATGGAAACAACATGAGACAATGGTGTATTAAGGAAATGCATACATTATCTTGGCAGCAGTGTAGACTCATTTGGAGGAATGGGCAGTGATATCAAAGAAAAAGAATCCAAAAGCCCACAGGAGCTTTAATTGCATTGTGAAATATATGGAGATCAAGAGAAATCCAATCCAACATAAAATCAAAATCTTCAGCTCCAGCGTCGTGTCAGTCCTATTGTATGGCTCTGAAACATGGAGAACAACAACCTGGAAGTTCATAAATGAGTGCTTACATAGAACAGAAGGATTGAAGTGGCATGACAAGATCACTACCGTGGAACTGATGATGGGAACTGATGATGGGAACTGAGCAAGTGCCAGTGCAACAGGAGATAAGATGCTGGTGATGGATAGGATATGTATTGAGGAAACATGTTGATAACATAACAAGGATGTATGTGTTCTGAAATCCCCAGAATAAGAGAGATAGAGAGACCAAAAAACACACGGAGAAGAGAATTGGAGACAGAAATGAAAGGGATAAAGAAGACGGAGAAACCTTGAGCAGACGGCACATGACACGAGGACTGTGCTCCATACAGAGCTGAAGGGTAAGCCCAGGGTTGTAGTCGAAGGAGGTGTGCTACACAAAAGAAAGCAGCAAACATCTTAAGTAAAAATAAATTAAAAAACCAAAATTTCTACCAACTACAAGGTCCAAACATTGTGTTCAACTGTAATGTTAATGTGGCATAACATGCTATGTAATAAAATAACAGTTAATTCTCTTTATTGTGATGTTTGTTTTGTATAAATTAGTTGGATAGGAATGAAGAAATAACAGGTTAAAAATAGAGAATGATTTTTCAATAACCCTGTAGATAAAAACCCAGTTTCTACAAAGCCTGCTTCTTCATGCATCTTTCTTGTTTTCATCTGTCTGGATTTGCAGGAAGAACTTGAGCGGAACAAGCGAGTCACCTGGTTGATATGTTTTTATGCTGCCTGGTCGCCCAAATGTATAAATTTTGCTCCAGTGTTCTCTGAGCTTTCAAATGAGTGAGTCTTCTTAATTGTTCCAAGCTACCTTCTTTTTGCTTATGTGATAATCTTAGTTTTCACGTGTGAATTGTTAACTTCTAGATTATTCCGAACTGCCTTCTGTTAATCTGGTAGTCTTAGTTTTCACATGTGTATATCGTTAACTGCTAGATTATTCCGAGCTGCCTTCTATTAATTTGATAGACTTAGCATTCACATAAGTAAATTATTAACTGCAATTGTTCATTAAAGCTATGGTTTGTTAATTTGATAGTTTCAGCTTTCACATGTGCAAGTCGTTAGCCGCTAGCTCAGGGTTTCTTGGCCTTTTTTGTGTGCCTTGGTCCCTTTTGATTGTTCGATGAAGGCTGTGGATCCCTTCTTGGAAAAAAATGTACATAATAGCATAAACAAACATTTTACATTTTAAAGTTTAGATTATGGACACAGACCACCTAGAATCCATGTATGCACTCCCAAGGGGTCCATGGACACAGGTCAGGAAACCGTCTGCTAGATTGTTCTGACCTACCTTCTGTTAATGTGACAGTCTTAGCTCTCAAATGAGCAAGTCATTAAATTCTAGATTATGCATTGACAGTGCACAAGTGTGTTAATTTTGCTCATATTTTCTCAAAGCTCTCATAAGTGTAAGTGATTAACTACTTGATTGTTCATCGAAGCCACCCTCTGTTAATCTGATAGTCTCAGCTTTTCTACACTTCGTACTTGTGTATTTTCATTACCTTAATAATTTTTATTTATTTACTTCTTTGTTTTTTTAAGTCTCTATTCTGATCCAGTGACAACCAGAAATATACATAATTCCTACTCAAGACACTTAATGTAACTAGCAATGACATTCATGAACACTACTCATCCAAACTTACCATACTAGCATGCAGAATAATATATATAGTTTAATGAAATAACTTCTTTGTTCTTTACTTACAACCACACAAAACATCATCATCATCAGGTCACATTCACACTTCAGCTGCAGACGCTATGTAGTGATACTAGTTCATCTTTCTTTACCATCATGCTTGAAAAACAGCATTCCCATTACTCATCTGTTTTCAGAGCTGAATATTCTTCCACTCAAAACATTCTTCCTATTCCACGATCTTCTGTTTTTACATCAAATTTTGCATGGTAAGACACCTTCATATTTGTAAAAATTCTTTCACTATCAATACTGCTCATATTTTATACATGGCGACCTACTTTTGGATCGTGCAAAACCTCAACCTACACCAGAGAACAAACTCTTGCAGTTGTAACTCTTTCGTAGTTGCTTTATCGTGGAATGCTTTACCAAGGTCTGTCAAATTTAATAATTACACCACTTTCAAACAGTACCTGCATTTACGTGTCAAAATCATGAAATCTTGAAAATACACTTACTGGCAACACTATTACAGTTCATACAATGTTTGCATGAGATTTTACTTTTACATATTATAGCTTCAACTTGAATTTTCAATATGTAATTGCTTCCTCTCTGTCCCTCTCTCCATCTCTCTCCATCATTCTGTGTGTGTAAGTATGTGCAGGTTCAGTTACTGAATGCAGTGTTAATATTCAGAAGAAGTTAAGAATGTTTTAATTTGAAAACGCTTTTACAATTGTATAATTGCAGGGAAGAAATGTTTGTTGTTGTTGTTGTTGTTGTTTAACTAGGGCTGCTGAGCTTCTCGCTCTTTTGCAGCCAATACCAAGTTGAAGATGGTCCCAAGCTAGGAGGAAGAAGCATGTGGCATACTGCGCATTCCCCGCCATCCAAATGGGCTTTCCAAAATGCAGAGCTAAAATACTGTGCTCTGGTTCTGGGCTTTCTCAATGAATCGTCACGTCCTATGCAGAGTCACTTCTCAGCTCCCCCTGCCTATCATGGCAGTGAAATCCTACTGCATGCAGGCAACCAGGTAAAAGCCAGAGTTACGTCTGGGGCTTAAGTGACTCCTCCAAGGTTAGTGCGCATTGCTGGGTTCTCAACATGTTTCACCACAGTGGGAATCCCTGGAAGTGTGTGGATGATGTCAAGAGTCAGTGTGGGTGTAATTAGTCTCACAGAGGTTCACATCCAAATCTACATACTATAGCATTGTGCATAGCTGGTGGTCATATAAGGATGACTCCAATTATGCCTCCATGTGGGGGCAGAAATGTAAACAGGCAATAATGCCTATTTCTTTATCCTGATCGAGTAAAAATTTTGTTCATTTGGTCGTACTATTTTCCAGATAATTTCTTAATCTGAATACCTCACACTGTTACAATTTCTCTTCTATAAGGTACGCTTTAGATAACTTGAAATTTGGTAAAATGGACGTCTCCAGATATCCGAACATTGCAGAGAAGTAAGTTTTTGTTTGTTTGTATACTAATACAGTTTTAGAGCAATTGGGTACTTTTTTCAGCAAATACAGTTTTTCTAGCATCCTCTCATTACTTCTCTCCATTTTCATATCTTTCTTCTTTTTAGATAAAGTCCTTTACTGTCCATCTCACCTCTTTGAGATTGGCAGTATGTTTTGTTTCACTTGGTTTGATGATTTTTTTTAACTTCCAATATTTCAGTATATGAACGCCCGATTGGCTTAGTTCTTAGAGCACTGTCCTCTCACGTCAGAGGTGCTGGGTTCAAAACACGAAATAATCATGCTGCAGTCTACTGTAACTGGGTACCTGACTTCTGTTGAGTTAGAGAAGGCAAAGGCAATGAGGAAAGGAACTGGTCACCTCACCTCTCGAAGCTAGTATAGTGAAGTCTCTAACACTTTACTCCCTTGCAGCAGTATCTGCTTAGGGATTACCTTTACATTTGATGGTGCTGTCCTATCTTATGGCTGTGAAACATGGCAAACAGTTATTGATATTGTTGAACAGAATTGACATCATTGCACTCCGGGCAAACCCTTAAGTTCTCAGTCTCCCTCAGTATATGTTGAAGAGTGTGAATGCTAACTGTTCCTGTAGCTCGCTTCTTGTATACACGACGGATGCATCCTCTGATACGCCCATCTCTGCTAGCCTTATGTTTGATGCCAAATTCGAACAGTCTTAACCTTGATGATTCATCTATTGCAGCATCATTCTCTAACAGGCGATCATTACCTGTTCTTAATATCTCTTCCATATCCAGTGTTCCCCACTGTGGGTGCTCTTGATGCCAGTCTGTCAGCTCTCTCATTACCGCTTAATCCTGCATGACCATGACACCAGGACAGTAGATCCACACCAGCTACTGCACATTTGAAGCTTCTATGAATGTTTTCCATGATCTTGAATCTTTCGAAGCATGGACTGAGAGTAAACATCTAAAAAGTGACTTCTGGAAAGATACAGATATTCATAAATGGGTGTTTTTATTTAGGACCATCTTCACTGTACATGAACTAATTCATCAGTGCTCCAATCTCCTCCCTTAGAACAGACAAGGAGGATCTCATAATAGTGCACGAACTCTGTAGTACCGGTGAGAATCTCAAAGTGTGTAAATAGGAATCACACATTCTATAAATATTTTTGTCTTGGGATTGGTTTCTTATTTTTAAATTTTGCCAGGGCAGCGGCCATATGGCCTACTCTTTACGATCTCCAACTGCTGTGGGATTTTTTACGTGCGCAATTTGCACACGGGACCTCCTATGTTTCCGCCCTTATCTGAGAAGGCTAGGCATCCGATCTCACTACCCAGGAGTATGACATCATTAGGACCACTGATTTTGAAAAAAATTGTTCATAAATTATATTCCCTCTACTGGGAATTGAAACTGGTACCTTTAGAATTGGAGTAGGACGCCATACCTCTTAGCCACTACGACCCCCTCATAAATGGGTCCATGTGTGGAATAGGAGAATTGAAGTGGTATGACAAGATCACTAATGTAGAACTGATGGAAGGAACCAGACAAATGCCATTGGAACAAGATATGAGATGTCACTGACATTGAATAGGATGTTTGTAAACACGCACTGAAAAAGTTTATAGCACTACAGGCCAGTTCTGTTTCTCGAATCCCCAAGCGCTAGAGAAATAGAGGGGGACCAAAAAAAAACATGAAAGGGGTCAAGAAGACATGGAAAGACCGTGCATGGATGGCACATGACATCTGGGAGGCTTGGCTTGTATTTGTTGATATCCTGTTCTCCATTGGGAGCTGAAAGGCGGTGATGATGATGATGATTTCAGTATGACATTCCAGTGCTGTTGTCCTGGCATATCACTAGATACTAACAAGGCATCAACACGTTACTATAGTTTCATGAAGTAGAAAGATTCTTGTAGATGTTAACGTGTCCATGATTTTCATTGTATTTCTTCATAATTCTTTATCATTTTTCTGTGACGCTCCTTACAGAGCACAGAGCCATCCCTGCAGCTGGTCCTCTTGAAGGAAGCCTCACATGCTCTTGCAGCTGTGGTTCCTGTGATAATTTGTTTTTAATGATGAGGTTGTCAGCCTCACGCACAGCCTTATATTAGTCACCTGGTACCTGAGGAAACAGTAATCCTATTCACATTTTTTTCTGCCTCTTCAGCAACCCCTGGGAACTACATTGGGGGGGGGCATAATGTAGAACGGTGTGCATTATTGTCTTTACCACAATTATCCACGAACAATAGCTTTGTTTGGTAAAAGAAGAACTGTCTGTCGTAAAAGAAAACGTGAAAGAAACAAAGAGTACTCAATAAATTTTGTCTTGGCTTAAAGGGGAAGGAATAAATGTGTCTTTTGAGGTAAAGAATTCCTATGCTTAACTCTTTGACTCCACAGCAACGCTCTGAGTGTTGCAAAATTCAACACGCCGTGCCCCAGCAACACTCAGAGCGTGGTTTTTAGTTTATCGCGAATAAACCCTAAAAATCGTCCGCTTAATGCAGTTCATATATTAAAACTCGTAGAATGACTTCCGCTACTATTTAAACAACTAATTTGACTTTAGTTAATCAGCACATGTGCGTGTTTTGATGTTATTATCACAATTTTTGTGAAGATTCGCGTGTTTACGTTTTTCGTTGTTTTTGCTAGAGAAATATGTCACGCTTTATATTTACATTTTCTAAGTCTCCTAAGCAAATAATTGTGTCAAACTACTTTGAAACATTGCTGACATTGATAATGATTGTTTGGTAGTCACAGTTTGTTGTCAAAATACGTAATATATGCAGAAAAGCTAGACACACTAGATTTAGTTGATGAGTGGGCGTAGTCATATTCTGGCCGATCAAAAAGCAACAAAACTAGACCTACCGTAACATCTAATCACTAGTTCTTGGTAGAAGATGAAGCTAGGGATACTATTAAAACATTAAACAAGAGTAAAAAAGTATTTATATGACGTTATTCTTATTTATTTGTTTGAAAATTACGTAATGCACGATTGCATAATTTATTTTTTTCTTACAAAGAACCACGGACAAACTGGTGCGAATAACACTAAATCTACTAATTTTGGCCATAAGCATGTTTTTTTACTTTGTATATGGATTAACTTGACGTTTGAAGACTAAAAAGAAAGTTTTATTGTCTACGACAGTAATTTGTCTTTGGTAAGATCGTATTCTACAGTCAACTTTTTAGCGTTTTTCAATTTTACATGCAAAATGATTAAATTATACCGAACATACTTGTGCTAATACTACCACAGACATTATATATTTGAATTCTCTATCCATTTCCCTACAGTTTGGTATATAATAAGTACATGTTCAAAGGAAAATTCACAAACAAATTTAGACTGAAAGATGAACACTTCACTCTATAAAATTCTGCCCACAAAAAAAGTCTGGCACAGCGTGCAAAATAACTCTGGAATGAATGAGTTAAAGAATCTTGTGCAGTGTTTTTTATTTTTTTTATTTAACTATCACCAGATACACAATTTTGAGTGATCTATCCCCAGATACTAAATGTTGATTGAACTTTCCCTAGATACAGAATTTTGATTGAACTTTCCCCAGATACAACATTTTGATTGAACTTTCCCTAGATACAAAATGTTGATTGAACTTTCCCTAGATACAAAATTTTGATCGAACATTCCGCAGATACTAAATTTTGATTGAACCAACCCCAGATAACAAAATTTTGATTGAACTTTTCCCAGATACTAAATATTGATTGAACTTTCCCCAGATACACAATTTTGATTGAACTATCCCCAGATACTAAATTTTGGTGCATCTATCCCCAGATACAAAATTTTGATTGAACTTTCTCCAGATACAAAATTTTGGTTGAACTTTCTCCAGATACTAAATTTTGATTGAGCTTTCCCTAAATGCAAAATTGTGATTGAACTCTCCTCAGATACTAAATTTTTATTGAACTTTCCCCAGATACTGAATTTTTATTGAACTGTCCCCAGATACAAAATTTTCATTGAACTTTCCCTAGATACAAAATTTTGATTGAACTTTCCCCCGATACTAAATTTTGATTGAACTTTCCCCAGATACTAAAATTTGATTGAACTTTCCCCAGATACTAAAATTTGATTGAACTTTTCCCAGATACACAATTTTTATAGAACTTTCTCCAGATACTAAGTCTTGATTAAACTATTCCCAGATAAAAAGTTTTGATTGAACTTTCCTCAGATACTAAATTGTGATTGAACTATCCCAAGATACTAAATTTTGACTGAACTTACCCCATATATTAAATTTTGATTGAACTTTCCCCAGATACAACATTTTGATTGAGCTACTAAATTTTGACTGAATTATCCCGATTCTAAATTTTCATTGAACTATCCCTAGATACAAAATTTTGATTTGAACTTTCCCGAGATACTAAATTTTGATTGAACTATCCCCAGATACAAAATTTTGATTGAAATATTCCCTAATACTAACTTTTGATTGAACTATCCCCAGATACAAAATTTTGATTGAACTATCCCGATACAAAATTTTGATTGCACTATCCCCAGATACAAAATTCTGATTGAACTATCCCCTAATACTAAAATTTGATTGAACTATCCCCAGATACAAAATTTTGATTGAACTATCCCCAGATACAAGATTTTAATTGAAATATCCACAGATACAAAATTTTAATTGAACTATTCCCAGACACTAAATTTTGATTGAACTATTCCCCAATACTAAATTTTTTTTAACTATTCCCTGATACTAAATTTTTATTGAACTATCCCCAGATACAAAATCAACATTGGCTCCCTTTCACGACAGCTGCCTACAGTCATCATGTTTCAAGAAGGGAAAGAGAGG
Source organism: Oreohelix idahoensis (assembly GCA_024509875.1). NCBI lineage: Eukaryota > Metazoa > Mollusca > Gastropoda > Stylommatophora > Oreohelicidae > Oreohelix > Oreohelix idahoensis. The sequence goes on from JAMPIV010000906.1 coordinate 236,285, forward strand.
GATCGGAGACCTGTTCCAACAAAGCATGTGACTCTGAAGTTTGATTTTACTAAGGTAATTTTTTTAAGTTATACAGTTCCGCAACCCCTTATCTGAAATTTGGCACTTTTGAAAAGCTCTGAAACCCAAGTTTTTGTGTGGGGTGTCACTGGTGAGTATCGCCTGGTCCAAGCAGGTGTAATACTGCGACGCTAGTGCATGTGCAGTACAAAGTTGTTGACAGCACCAGACCATCATCAAACTTTCAAGCATAGCATGGACGGTTGTTTGTCAGCACCATTACCAGCCACACATTCAGCTATTAATTAATATTTACATTAATTAATATTTTAATTTGTAAAAAACATTGAGAATTTTATTGCAGGGCAGAAGTATAAAAAGGCAATTATGCCTAGTTCTTTACCCTGATGAAATAAAGATTTCATTCGTTCGTTCATTCTCCTTTGTGCTACTTACACAGCATGAAGCCCAACTATGTAGCTGGTCCCTTTGTAGGAATCATGCACCCAGCAGTCACAAGTTCTTGCAGCTGTGGTTTCTGTGGCAAGTGGTTTTGCATGATGAGGTTCTTAGTTTTTTTTTTTTGTGTGGTCTACTTCGTTATATTCCATTAAAACTGGCTGCCACTTCTTATTTTTGCAGTAAATTTTCTTTGAACTTTGACTTTTTTGAAGATATTTTTATTCAGTTGCTCATGCATTTTTTTTTTTTTACAAAAATTTGATCTCTGTAGCCTCCAATGCTCTTATTTGTTGTCCAATATGTTCTCATTTGCTCCATGTGATGGTATTAGCTCTTTGTAACACTTTATAGCTATTCCTTATATATATATATATATATATATATATATATATATATATATATATATATATATATCTATATATATATATATATATATATATATATATATATATATATACACATACATACATACACACACACACATATGCACATAGTCAATACCTCGCTATTCACAGGGGTTAGGTTCCTTGAAAACCCTGTGAATACAAAAATCCGCGAATACGAAACCATTGAACCTATGGGAAATAGGGGATTAAGTTCCTGTGGGACCCCCTGTACACTATACTACCGTTTTTCTACCGATGTGCATAAACTCTTCATTTTGTGTACCCTTCTTGCAAAAATAAAAGAACTTATTTATTGTACTGTACATTTTATAAATGTATTTTATACACTGTTTTCTTTGTAATAGTACAGTATGTACAATCTTTTGGTGTAACAATACTCACTCATTCACCCATTCACTCACACTGTCACTACTAATCCACTCACCAACACGTACATTATTACTAAATCCCTGGAAAACAAACATTGAAAACATTTACACAGAACATTTAAAATTAAGAAATAAAGAAAATTTCATACAGACATCCCAGAAAGTAGTTTATCTAACACGTACTTTATCACTGAGGCTCATTATAGCCTGCTTGTGCTTAGGCACACTTGCCAACACACTTTCACTACGCTTGAATGCCATTATTAATTCCAGATATAATCAAAAACAGAGTAAAACTGCAAACACGTGATGAAAAGATGCTCGACAAGACAAGTATGAACACAACAAAACCCGCGTGAACAAGAAGGCAGCCTTTCCTTGCTGCGCGATAGGCGCCTTGAAATTTTTTGCCTACTGTGCATGGCAGCTAGGTGCCTGCGAATGGCTAAGAATCTGTTATGCTTTAACTCACACGAATACAAAACATGCAAATAGTGAAGGTTGACTGTGTGTGTATATATGTTGCAAAGGACATTTTGCATTTTCTGGAATGCTGTTTTTGTATTGGTCGCTCTCTGTAATAACCTCCTTCAGTCATGACTGATTATGGGAATGATGCGCTCGTGAGGTGATAACCCTCAGCTACTTTTTTAACCTGGTGTTCCGTTCAATGTATTTGTTCCTTTTCTGCTTCTTGTAAGTGGTTCTTTTCGCCCAATCTGAAATGGAACCATAGGGAGCATCGTCACTTGGTGTGATCATCAGCTTCATCCTCCCAGGTTGCTGATTTATGCCCAGTGCCTACATATCTCTCTTGCACACATCTTTAAACCTGGACTATGGTCACCCAGCTGTTCTTTTGCCTTCTGCCAGTTGTCCAAAGAAAATATCTATGGGGATGTGACCAACTTCAATGTGGTGAACATGGCTGCTCTCTGCATTTCTGAGTTATACTTTTCACCTTGTATTACTAATCTGCCAGAGTATTTAAATTTTAAAGTCAACCCAAGTATGTAAGGCTACATTTTAGATATTTTCTTGTATTAGAGAAGACCTTTAATTATTTTGATTGAGACATTTAACTTCCTCGGTGCTTATAAATGTAAGACTTTTTCACAAATGGTAACCCTGGCTTACTTCGTCAACAAGGTTGGTGTTTTGGTCTGAGACTCGGGCACTCTGGCAATTGACAGCCACTGAAAATGCTCGTTATGAGGTTGCTAGTCTCATGCACAACCTCATATCAATCACCCCCGTATGACATGCCTGAGGGGGTCTGAGGGAGCAGTATTCCTATCCTATCTTTGTCTCTCACAGGCCCCTGGGATCTAGAGGGGCATTAGTTTTTTATACCTTTATCTTGGTTTGGTTTTAAGGACTATCTTTATTGCACACATACAACACCATCAGTCTACAAGAGCTGGTGTGGATATACCGTCCTGGTCATGCTGGGGTATGTGGTAATGAAAGAGCTGACAGACTAGCATCAAGAGCACCCATAGTGGGGACACTAGATATGGATAAGGGAGATATACTGATAGCAATTAATGATTGCCTGTTAGAGAATGACACTGCAATAGATGAATCATCAAGGTTAAGACTGTTGGAATTTGGCATCAAACGTAAGGCTAGTAGAGATGGACGTATGAGAGGATGCACCCGTCGTGTTTACAACCAGCGAGCTACAGGAACAGTTAGCATTCACACTCTTTGACATATACTGATGGAGACTGAGCAGCTATGGGTTTACCCGGAGTGCAATGATGTCAGTTCTGCATAACAATAAATCCATCAGTGCTCCAATCTCCTCCCTTAGATCAAACCAGGAGGAGATCGGAGAACTGATGGAGTTGTCCTTGTTCTGCGAAGGTGGTCCTTAAAAATTAAACCAAACCAATAATGTTTTATGAAGTATTATTTTGCTTGTTTAGATAGCTTTATAAATTGTGGTTCTAGTTTCACTTGTTATTAAGGCTGATTCCTGTTAATTTTTATGATCAATCTATACAGCCCAATGTCATCAAGGACTTTCAGCTGAATGAAGTCTACAACCAGTGTAAGAAAACGCTGTCTTCCAAGAATAAAACCACAAACGCTGTCGGTGCAGGGGAGACTAAAAAGGAGAAATAATCTCTTCCTTAGAGATGCATTTTCACGATGCTCCAAAAATTTGAGAGTTGTCTTTTCCATTAGGTCTGATTCAGTTTCTCAGGATTAGTCAGCATATCTTAGTGTGAGTGTAAGAAAATGTGTGTCATGGGAATAAATGAAGGTATGCATCTGTCTACTTAGTACTAGTCACAGAACATCTAGAGCAGGGTTACTTAATCTTATTGTCTGATGAAGGCTGTAGACCCTGTCAATGTGTGGTTGTAATGGGATATGGCTATTGACATAGACTCTTGCTCACTCAACACATGCCCCTGACTTAAAAGACAAAGCTAGAGTCTGGTAATCAAATCCTTACGTATAATAGAACAAATTTGGACAATCTCTTACAGAGATCATTAGTACATACACCGACATCTCAGTTTGTATATATATTTCGTATCGATCATTATCACTTGATAACTAGGCCGCATTTCAAAAACACCAGATTCTCTATTCTTAAGGACACAAAACAATGCAGAGAGTTTCACATCACACCACACCACAACTGCAGGCATTCTCTTCGCTCCTGTGATGCGCACCAGTGCATGGAATATGAACAAATTGAAAACTGGAAATTCCATACAACGGGCGTATCTCTTTACAGACCCCTTAGATTGTCCAATGAAGATTATTGAGCCCTTCTAGGAAAAAATTTATACCAAGGGGGCCGTGGACCACAAGTTAAGAAGCCCTGATCTAGAGTTTGGGGGAAAAAGAGACAGCAGGGAAGAAGGTGGGGCTATGACTAGGCCTACTGCCATTTGGCAAGAAAAAAACCCTGCAGTTTGAGGAGTAAGGGGGTTTCTTTGAATTCGTCTCTTTCAGCTGGTAATAGAATGTGGAAGTTGTGTGTGTGTGAATTTGTTTACTTTCAACAAGCAAGAAAATGTATATTATAAACAATTTAAACTTGAGCATACGATATTCACCTACGTTCAGCTAGTTATCATTCCCTTTTCTGCTCCTTCTGGAGCATGGATCCATCACTGCAGCTGGTTCTCTTACAGGAAACCTGCACCAAAACTTTCATGTGCTCTTCCTGTGATGGTTGATGTAACAACTCATTTTACATAATGAGATTTCCTGCCCCATGCATTAGTCGTCTCTTCTTATGCAAGTTTGAAGGAGCGGTAGTCCTATTCATACTTTGTCTACCTTAGACACCTCGGAGAAATACACAGGACACTTTGGCTAGCACTGAAATCCAATACCATAATTCCCACCATAAGGTCTGTCACACTTTGCACACCGTCGTTTGCGCACTTTTTCTATTTTCGAGAGAGTGCATTAACTTTCGAGCACAGCTAAAGGGGGTGCAACTGTGGTTGAAAGTTAGACAATAACATTGTATTGTTTCCCCTTATATGTACTCTCCCAAAAATAGAAAAAGTGCGCAAATGAAGGTGTGCATGAACATTTTGATTATGGAAAGAAGCCAACAACATGATTGATAAACATATTTAATACATCCATATAATTTTCACTACAAATATCTAATGACGGTCACCTGCAATCAAATGACCACAGTAATAATAGTACCAAAGAAGACTGCGCAAATGATGGTGTGCATGAACAGTTTGATTATACTGTATGGAAAGAAGTCAACAAACTCATAAACTGGAGACAGGAAGATGCGGAGATCCATGATTTAAGTTGTACCGGATTAAAACAACAGAAAATCAAGATGCTCTTCTATCATGTTCAGACTTTTAACATCAGATGTAAAACAAATATTTAAAAAAAAAAATACTTTTGAATAAGTAAAATGGCCGTTAGGTATTGGTGCTTTTGAACTTAATTCCCGTCTTATGACGGCTTTTACACTAGTATTTATAGAATGTGTGATTCTTATATACACACATTGGGATTTCGCAGGTGCTGCGGATTTCATGCACTGTGCTGAGATCCTCTTTGTGTGATCTAAGGGAGGAGATCAGAGCACTGATGGAGCTGTCCGTGTGCAATGAAGATAGTCCTTAAAACCAAACCAAACCGATCTTGTCATATCACTTCAGTCCTATTCTAGGCATGCACCAATTTATGAAAGAGATTTCATTTAGATTCCGTAATTTTGTTTGTCTTTAAAAATTGTGGAATGAATGTATAAATCTCACTGGATGTTATAACTATATCAGACTTAGTTATCTCTTTTTTTTGTCGGTTAAAAAGAAACTAAAAACAAGGAAACAAATTCTCTATAGGTCCCAGGGATCTCTAAAGACTTGCAACTCCTGGCAAGCATTTCGTACAAGGCAACTAACGCGAAGTTGTGCATGAGGCTGGCAGTTTGATTTTGTAAAACAGATTGCCACAAAAACAGCCACTGCAAGCACACGTGTGATGGCTTCCTGCAGGCTTCCTGCAAAGGGGACCAACTGCAATGGTGGTTCAATCCTCCATAAGGAGCCCAGTGATGAATGATAATGAAATACTGTGTAGTGCTTGTGGTATATCAAATGTTAAGTGTCATCAGAGGAACTGAAAGATCTGTGTGAGATATAAATCAAATGTGTGAAACATTGTGAATGAGAGCACAAGTATGCTCTGGTGAATGAATGGAATGACTGTACTGAGATCAGTAATACTTTATGGCAGTGTTTCTTAACCTTTAAAAGGTCCTGCACCCCTTTGCATCATCATAAGATTGCATCATCTAAAGAAGCCTCGCACACCTTTACAGCATCTTAAGAAGCCTCGCATCCTTTTGCATCATCTTAAGAAGCTTAGCACACCATTATCTTTTAACTCACAAAATATGCCAAACATGAGAAAAAGAGATACAAGTATTGTTTTGGGAAAATGTTATTTACAAAATGTGACTAAGATTCAGTATTGAATTCACGTTGTCAATGTTTTAGTTTGTACAGAGTTGTGTGTGTTATATAATGTTAATGGGGATTTGCTTTCTGAAATAACTGGCAAGTCATGCACCCCTGGTTAAGAAGCACTGCTCTGTGGTGACGTGTAAGCTCCGAAAACTGGTGATATGATGAAGTGTTGTCATTTTAATTTGTTTCATTTGTTAACGAATTTAATGTAATTATGTAGAATGTATATGTTTGCATATTTTTTCTCATGTATTCATGTTGTTAAAGTTATGGTTGAGAATAAATAGAAAAAAGACTCCTTAAAGATCTCATCATGTAGCATGTCCTTTGCAGAACATCGCTCTCATCACAGCCCGCCTGAAAGACTCTCGATCTCTATCCAGCCCTCCTGCCTCCTCCAATGTTCTGTGTCCACCGTCGTCTTGGTCGGCCCCTGCCTCGCCTTCCAGGTACCATACCCTCCATCACTGCTCTCTCTAAGCCACTATGGCGTTTAATGTGGCCAAAATATTTCAGTTTCTGGGACATGATATTGTTTATGAGCCAGTTTTCCTTGATGTTCAGGTCGTGTAGGATGTCTATATTTTTCTTTTTCTTGGTCCAAGATATTCTGAGAATTTTTCTGTAAACTTTACTTCGAAAGATTCAATTTTTTTCTTTAATATTTGAGTAATGGTCCATGATTCACATCCATATGTTGCTACCGGAAAGATGCACGTTCTCAGAAGTTTTACTTTTATTAATTTGCTTGTGTTATGCCATAGGTTCTTCATTTTATTTAACCTCTGCATTGCTATGGCCAGTCTCCTTCTGACCTCTTTTGAGCAATCTCCATTGTTGTTAATTATGGAGCCAAGATATTCAAAATTTGTGACATTTTCAATTCCCTCATCATTGATGGTAATTTTTGGTTGGCATCTTGTTTTGTCTGTGGACATTATCTTTGTTTTTTTTTGTGTTCAGAAAAAGGTTCTGATCCTCACTGTGTCTTTTGACAGACAGGATTAACTGTTCTAGTCCCTTGGCACTGTTTGAAAGAATAACTGTCATCTGCGTACCTGAGTTCTGGGATCGCATTTCCACCAATTGTGAACGGATCGCAATGTTCACATTCTTGGTCACTCCGAACATTTCTCATTATATTTTCTGCATTGATGTTAAACAAGTATGGAGAGAGGATGCAACCCTGTCTTACTCCCCTTTTCACCTCAAACCATCCTGATGTTTCTCCCGCTACTCTTGACAGCTGCTTGTTGTTCATGGTATAGTGTTTCAATTAGATGGATCAAATGCGCTGGGAACCCCATGTCTCTCATGATGTTCCACAATTTCTGATGTTGTACGCAGTTGAAGGCCTTGGTGTAATCTACAAAACAGGCATGAAGATCTACATTGTATTCTCTGCATTTCTCGAGGATGTTTCTCACATTAAAGATGTGATCTCTCGTACCTCTGCCTTGTCTAAAACCAGCCTGTACTTCATGTATTTCATGTTCTAACTTTCTTTCTATCCTCTTGATAATCCGCAAGAGGATTTTGCTGGCATGACTTATTAAAGCAATAATACGATAGTTGGTACACAGTTTTAAATTGCCTTTCTTTGGGAGAGGGATATACACAGATCTTTTCCATGCTTTGGGCCAGATTGCACTGTTCCAGATCTTCACACATCGTGCATGATAAATGAGGACACTGGCCTCTCCTCCTGCTTGGATTAGTTCAGTTGGTATATCATCGCATCCTGGTGATTTCCCTTTCTTCAGGCTTTTGATTGCTGCACGTACTTCATCTAATATAGGTTGGTATCTAGATACCAATATTCAAAAGACAAGATTACAAAAAAAGTTGTGGGGGAAAAATGCAGGGACAAACTTGCAGCTTTAGCTGGTTCTTTTTGTTATTTAACAAGGGCTGTCATGCTTTTGCAAAGAGTTTATTTCTTTTATATTATCTATAGTGTAGATAAGAATTTTCCTGTGGTTTTTTTCTGCCCTTTGGCAACTTGCTGAGTTGGAGTAATGAGTTCCAGTTCCCCCCCCCCCCCCCCCCCCCCCCCCCCCCCCCCCCCCCAAGTAACCAGCATGCATTTAAAGAAGCCTCTCCATATAAGCAGGGCTAAAATACTATGCTGTGGTTCTGGGCTGTCCCAGGGAATTATTACATCCTGCACGAGTGGGATTGTCCCACATACAGTTGACCACATAAAAGTTGGAGTTTAGTCTGAGGCTAGAGTGATTCCTGCAAGCTAAGTGTGCAAGGCTGGGTTCTCAGTATGTTTGACTACTGTGGGAATCGCTGTGTCAGGCAGCTCTGGTGCAGCTAATTAATCCCAGAGCGTTGGCCAGGAAACTAGAGAACTTGGAGGTTGACTGTTTCCAGGATGCATCGTGTAGAGCTGCTGCAGGGTCTTGGTTAATTGTCTAACCTTGGAATTCACGCACGATCAGTGTGAATTCCTTTGCATTGCAGTTAGTAATACTGCATTGTCATGGAAATTAAATCGGCTACTTAAACAACTACAGAAGATATGAAAGAGGCTTTTATAGCACTGGAAAATATTTGGAAATCAAAGATGAAGCTCAGCACAAAAATACAAATTTCCAACTGAAAAGCCACAGTGATCTTATTGAATAGTTCTGAAACATGAGCAAAAAACAAACATTTAAAAAAGACAACAAAGAAGTTATCTTCATCCTCATTATCATCAACCTTCAGCTTCCCAAAGAGCTTCAACAAACTCATGGCAAGTCCCCCTGCCTGTGGCTTTCCCTTACCAGAGGACCACCTCCTTCTATCTTTGATGGCCGAGTTGAATTATTTTCTGTAGTTGACCTGTCCATATTTTTGTTGAAGTTTCTCAGGCTTAAAGTGTCTACAGGATGGGGTGGCTGACCTCATGTCTAATTCTTGTCAGTTACAGACAGGTTATAGTGTTTTTATTCTCTGCTCCCCTCTCGGGCCTGGTAACAAAAAAGTACAGACAACTTTTTCCACAAAATAAATTCAAAGTCCTTTTTATCCAAAAATGAAGAAAATTTAACATTCATTGTCTGAACATGTATGCTGAAATCTGAAATGATAACAGATGTCTTGATATGTAGTTTCAGTAAATGATAAAGACCATGCAAAACATGAACCAGGTTTGAATGAAATGTGCTTTTTTTTCTATCTCAATGTTCCTTGTTCCATTTTACAATTAACTGTACAGATTCCAGATTTTATGTTGTATTCATATTCACGAGTTGTATTTTACCCAAGAAACATGTACATAAACATGGAATAAAATCTGTTCAATTTTAAAATGAGCATTTATTGTGAGTTTCTTATTACTTGCTTGTCTGAATGCCAGACTCACTTTTTGTATGAATACCCGATTGTTACAATCCAAATATCATAAGATAAGCTAATAAGTCATTGGTTAATATTGCAGTGCCTCATTAAGAGAAAGCATTATGTGTGATCTTCACAATATTATTTACTTTGTTAAAAGAAATGCCAGATACACAAATAATTTGCAGTCATTCACAACAAGTTAATTTACATCATCATCATTAGCTGCTACCTCTACACCTCACGGTAGAAGGGGAACAACTAAGTAAGTATCATTAGATGCTACCTCTACACCTCACGGTAGAAGGGGAACAACTAAGTAAGTATCATTAGATGCTACCTCTACACCTCATGGTAGAAGGGGAACAACTAAGTAAGTATCATTAGCTGCTACCTCTACACCTCATGGTAGAAGGGGAACAACTAAGTAAGTATCATTAGCTGCTACCTCTACAGCTCACGGTAGAAGGGGAACAACTAAGTAAGTAAGTATCATTAGATGCTACCTCTACACCTCACGGTAGAAGGGGAACAACTAAGTAAGTATCATTAGATGCTACCTCTACACCTCACGGTAGAAGGGGAACAACTAAGTATCATTAGCTGCTACCTCTACACCTCACGGTAGAAGGGGAACAACTAAGTAAGTATCATTAGCTGCTACCTCTACACCTCACGGTAGAAGGGGAACAACTAAGTAAGTAAGTATCATTAGCTGCTACCTCTACACCTCACGGTAGAAGGGGAACATCTAAGTAAGTATCATTAGCTGCTACCTCTACACCTCACGGTAGAAGGGGAACAACTAAGTAAGTTAGTATCATTAGCTGCCATGTCCACAACAAAGGTTGGATGCAATGAATCTCCGTCTTCTGTCTCATCTTGATGGTGCACTCTGATAGACTCCTTCCAGTCCATCTCTTGATGGTGCACTCTGATAAACTCCTTCCAGTCCATCTCTTGATGTTATCCTCCCATTTATTGCCCTGTCTTCCTCTTGCACATTTACCTTCACCTATTCCTGTCATGTGTTATGTCTTTTTGATATGGCCAAAATATTTTAACTAATTTTGATCTCCCTTCATTAATTGTCTTTTCATTCCAAGGTTTTCTAGTACCTCTTATTTGTTTTTCTTCTCTTTCCATGAGATGCGCCCCATTCTTTTACATATCCACATCTCAAAAGCCTTTTTTCCCAATAGCTTGTTCATTCTCCATGTTTCTTCACCGTACAGTAATGAAGAATACATATAACATATGACTATAATTTACAATGGCAATTCACATATCATAATGATAACAGACATACTAAAAACTCGCTGGATAATCTTGCACAGCTTGATTCTGAGAAAGCTTGATTATGTGACCTTTATAATATAATTTATTTTGTAAAACATCAAACCAAAAACGCCCCGTGTAGTTCCTAGAGGTCTCTGAAGAGACAAAGAAAGAACAGGTCCACTGTACTCTCAGGCATATCGTACAAGGGTGATTGTTGCGTGATAAATTCTCGCAACATCGTTTTTTACAATATCTATTTTATAACGCAAGGGCAACAACTGCTTGAAATTTATAGTCACTTTTCTCGGTAAGCATTTGTCTTCTCGCGTTGGTATCGAATGCAGTTAAGTTTTGAGCTGTGGTCATTTTGCGCTGGACTGCGCATGACTTGTCTTGCTTTTTGGTCGATCGGTTTCCGCCCACCACTAGTGGAGTGAGCGATTTGGAATGGCGAAAGAGATGCCTCGTTGAAGAGGGGATCTCCGCTATTTTTTGTTCTGTCAGGGATGTGTAGTCCTCTTATGGATATTTCGTTTATTCGGGATAATACCTCTAGTGTATTTGCACATGCCGGGAGGCGTGATATTTCTGTATTTCTTGAAAACAAGGTAAATTGACTTTTTTCATTAACTCTATCGATTTTGGGTCGTGAGCGATTTCGATTCATAGCCTGTCTTCGAAAGTCGTCGTCACGAGATGTTTTTTCCCAGCTCACATGTCGCTGCATTGTACTGCATCGGTTGATGCATGTACCAAGGACCATTACTTGCTACTTTGTTAAATGAACCTCTCCACATGTAAGCCTACCTTGCCGTGGTTGGAGAGCTTGAGCGCCTCAATGATCCCGGGAGCTATGCCGGCGGGAGTTTTACTCCTGGCAGGGTCACCCAAGCCGGACAGGTCCTGGGTGAGGGGCCAGACTAAATGGGCTGAGGAGTGGGTGGAACCCTATAGGTGTAGATGCAGAACCCACCGGCGAGTGGTACATGCTCTGGTCTGCACCAATCCACCCCCACTTCATGGGTTAAATGCTTTCTTGCCTCATTCTTCACTGTTTGTCGTCTATCACGCCCATGGCGACCGTTGCCTCAATTGGCTGTGTGTGGTGTACCCGGAAACGGGGCCTCCCAGTACTGAGGCAAAGTTAAGTCCCCGATGTCACTTATCGGTGCAGAATTGAGAGAGATGGCTGAGCATCACAATCCCTCCTGTGTTGCAGCATGATGAGAACCCAGCATTGCACACTGAGCTTGGGGGGATCACTTGGGCACCAGACTTAATACTGGCTCTTGACTGGATGGCCGCATGCAGGAGATTTCTACAATGGAGGGTTGGCAGGTGGTGGGTATCGGGAAGTGGCTCTGTGCAGGACGTGAGGATTCCTTGGGAGAGCCCAGAACCAGAGCACAGCATTGTGCAAGCTCTGCATAGTTGGAGAGCCCCCTGGATGACGGGGAATGCACAGTGTGCTACCCCACCTATCCCCAACTGCTAACTTAGAACCAGAAGTGGGGTCCTCTGTATGCGTGCCAGGCCAGGATAAAATGCCTGGGAAAGAGACTGGAGCTCAGAACTCCCTAACTCAAAGTTGCAGGATGGCAGAAAAGCCACGGGAAAGACAGGGCTATTTTGAAGATAACGCAACCATATTTTCACCATACGAGCTCGGACGCCGCCTCGGTAAACAAGGTCCGCGCAGAGCAGTGACACCCCCAGGCTGCTTGCGAATAGTCTACTACTGGGAACATAAACAGATTAGGGATGAGCCCACTCTCCCGTTGAACAGGTGCTAAAGTCGTAGATACTGGGCCAGAAGGCGCACCGGAAACCACAGTATCATGCAACTCGCTTTTTTTTTTCTATGGAGAGTACACCGTCAAATAAATCTCGTTCTGGTGCTCGCCCTGTGGAGCTCCACCAGGCAGGTGCAGTGCCGGGCTCTGAGCCTCGACAGAGCCCACCCTCAGCTACTGGAGGACCCTCTAGACCGTCTTGTGGAGTCAACAGACGGCGGAGGAGAACTACTGACCAAAACAAAACAGAAAAAAGAGAAACCCAGAGTGCCACTTGTCATGATGCACTGGAATGCAGAGGGAGTGAACAGCAAGCAGGCTGGATACAGCAAAAAGACAGAGCTGGAAAACATCTTGTATGAGAAGCAAGTCAGTGTTTGCTGTATCCAAGAGACTCACTTGAAAGCAGATCAAACCTTTAAAATAAGGGGATATCAATGCTTCAGATCCGACAGACAAGATAGACGAAAAGGAGGAGTACTTACTCTTGTAAGGAATAACATTCCTGCACACGAAAGGAAAACCTTCATGGATGGAGCAGAATATCAGCTGCTGCAGATAAAGGTAGACAAGATGGAAATAGAACTCCTGAACTATTACTGTCCGAACAACAAACCCCTGAGTCTCAGCTCTATACAGGTACCAGCCACCAACTTTATAGCAGTTGGAGACTTTAATAGCCACTCCCAGAGCTGGGGCTATAACCATCTGGATCACAGAGGTGAAGAGGTTGAAACTTGGCAAGATGATCACTCCCTAATCCTAGTCAATAATGCCACAGATACTCCTACCTTCTACTCCAGAGGATGGCACACAACCTCAACACCAGATCTTGCCTTCTCCACACCAGATATAGCTGGATCTATTAGTAGAGAAGTAGGAGACCAACTAGGGGGAAGCGACCATCGCCCAATCTTTCTTACTGTCCAGAGTGCAACTCTCAGTACAGGCCCAGCCATTACAAGATGGAACTACAAAAAAGCCAACTGGGGTTTATTCAGGCATCAGGTGAACACGCTGCTGTCTACCCTCAAGGTACAGAACAGAGACATTAATGAAGTGGTAAAAGACTTCAACAGATGCATACTACAAGCTGCAAAAGAAACCATTCCCAAAGGATGCCGGCGTAACTACATACCATACTGGTCCAGCACACTCCAAGAACGTCAGGAAGCTATGGACAAGGCTAGAAAGGACGCAGAGTCTCAGCCTTCACTTGAAACTCACAACAAATGGAAAAAGGCTGTAGCAGAGTTTCAGAGAACAAAGCTAGAAGAAAAGCGGAAAAGCTGGAGAACTAAAACGGCATCGCTGAACCTTGAGAAAGACGGCAGGAAACTTTGGAGATTAGTCAAGTCTCTAAATGAAGAGCATTCCTCACCAAGGCAGACTATCACATTGGATGAAGGTGGCAAACTTTTCAGAGGAAAACAAGCTGCAGACTTGTTTGCTAGAAGATACAGTTCAGAAAGCAACTTACCCATTAACATAGACCATCAGAGAGAGATAAGAAAAGAAATACTGGCAACCATGGGACAGACAGATACTCCTGCCCCAATGAGGGAACCCATCACACTAGGAGAACTACAGAAGGCTATTTCCAAGCTTAAGTTTCAAAAGTCACCCGGCCCAGACAAAATCAGCAACGAAATGCTAGTAAATCTGAGCTCAGCAGCAAAGACAAAACTGCTTGAGATATTCAACCACAGCTGGTTGAAAGGAACGGTACCCCAAGTATGGAGAGAAGCCATCACAATACCCATACTAAAGAAAGGGAAATGTAAGACCGAGGCTGCAAGTTACCGGCCAATCAGTCTCACAAGCTGTGTTGGGAAGACTATGGAGCGAATAGTCAACCACAGATTGAAATGGTATTTAGAGTCTGAGCAGATCCTGGTGCCGGAACAAGCTGGATTTAGAGAATGCTACAGTATAGAAGACCAAGTTACTTACTTGTCTCAAGCAATAGAAGATGCCTTCCAGGAGAAGAAAAAGGTCCTAACGATCTGGGTCGACTTCAAGCAGGCCTTTGACAAGGTGTGGAAAGATGGCCTCATTGCAAAACTTAGGAGAAGTGGAATCCAAGGCAACATGATGAAATGGATCCAGTCATACTTGCATAACAGGAGAACTAGAGTCACTCTTGACGGTCTGCAGAGCAGAAAAGTGTTGCTCTCCATCAGGGGGTACCTCAAGGAGGAGTAATTTCCCCAACACTCTTCCTTGTTTACATCAATGACCTGGTGAAAGATCTCCCTGCAGGAGTTAAAGCTGCCTTATATGCAGATGACCTAGTACTCTGGTGCGCTGATGAAAATGTCACCACAGCAAATTATAGAATGCAGCGGGCAGCAGACATGCTAGTGTCATGGGCAGAGAAATGGCTTATCACAATAAACACAGACAAAACCTCCACAACACTGTTCTCCCTCGCCCCCAAGGACAAATCAGCTAACATACACCTAGGGACAACCGTGATCAAGGAAGAAAGCTACCCCACCTATCTTGGGGTGACATTTGACCAAAGGCTTACATGGAATAAGCATATTGAAAATGCAGAAGGAAAGGCCCGAAGACGACTAGGCACACTCAGAAAATTAGCAGGTACCAACTGGGGAGCAAATGAACGAAATCTAAAGAAGATTTATAATGGAGTAATAAGACCACACTTAGAGTTTAGCTCAGCAGCATGGTCAGCAGCTGCTAACTCACATCTGCAGTCTTTGGACAAGGTGCAAAATCAAGCTCTCAGGCTCATTACAGGAGCCATGAAAACTACACCAATAACAGAGATGCAGAAGGTTGCTGGATTACAGACATTGTCCCATAGAAGAGACACAAAAACCATGATCCAGATGGAAAAGTACAACAGTATGCCAATGCACCCAATGAAGGCAAGACTAGATGATCTGGCATTGGGACGTCTAAAGCGTAGCAGCTTTGTGCATCGGGGGAAAAGACTTATAAGACAGCATCAAGAAGACCTATCCATGAAGACAACACCACTGAAGCCCACCCTATACCCTGTACCATGGGAGCAGGCCAGCAGTGCCCTCCAAATTAATACAACAGTCAGTGGTCTCACAAGTGGATGTGAGTATAATGATCTGCAAAAACGAACTGCTACATTGAGTATGATCCAAGAAAGCTATCCCGATCAATCATGGATACATGCCTATACAGATGGATCAGCAACTAATGCTGTTAGGAATGGAGGTGCCGGTATCTTTATCTCATATCCTGACAACCACTATGAGACTAGGCACATTCCCACTGGTAAATTCTGTTCCAACTATACAGCTGAGGTTCAAGCTCTAGAGCAAGCTGCAAATATGATTTATAACACCAACTCTGACTGCCACCAGGTAGTCATCCTCACAGATGCACTGTCTGTCCTGCAAGCTCTCAAGGGTGGTAAACTCCCGCATCTGAGAAATGAACTAAACAAGGTAGCTGCCAAAAAGAGAACCATACTTCAGTGGGTACCATCTCATTGTGGTGTACCCGGAAATGAAAAGGCAGATAAACTTGCAAAAAAGGGAGGAGAATGTGAACAAGAAGATAATGAAGTCACATACTTTGAGAAAAAGAGAGCTATCCAGACTATCAGAAGAGAACAGAACCAACCCAAAGACGACTATCACACTCTCGACCGGCAGGGACAGACAACTATTTTTCGACTCAGGACAGGGCATAACAAACTGAATAAACACATGCACAAGCTACGATTGTCTGCTTCACCACTGTGCACATGTGGATTAAACGAACAAACTGCTGAGCATGTTCTACAGGACTGTCCTCTGTATGACCAGTTAAGAAAGATATACTGGCCCAATGACTCAACACTAAACTCAAAGCTATATGGAGTTAAAGAGGAACTTCAAACAACAGTCGAATTCATCATGAGAACTCGTCTGACGGTGTAATCATCAAAGATGCGATCGCAAGAAGAAGAAGTTAAATGAACTAGGTTTGGAAAACCTTTATTATCTAGAGGATATTTTTGAGGACATTATTTATACTTCGGCAGACGTGTCGGTCTTGCTGAAGTCAGACTAAGGAGAGTGAACTGATCTCATACATCTGGTTATCTCCTGGCTGTTATAGAAAAGGATGGAGTTTTCCACCTGACTACATTTACAGCACTATGAAATATAACATGCATCTGACTCATCATTGTAATGCTGTCTACCGTCTATTGCTGTATTGAATGTTGCTGTGATAATGACTGTTTGATGTGCCCACATATTCGCGTAACCATTTTGTCACTGTGGCGTCCACAATAAATAATGAAGAAAAACGTCAACGGCTGTTACAAGAATCATTGACTTTATACGTCGTGAGTTTACTGACGTCCTATGTGGATTGCCCTGTTATTTTTGTATGAACATTGTTTTGACTGAACACATCTGCACACCACACAAAACCAGACATGCGGATACCATCCATCATCATATGGCATCACGCATCATTTGGTGGCCATAAGCTGGTTTGATTCTGGTACTAGCAAACACGGGGTCCCTTACCCACTTCATTTTCAACAAGAATTCATCATCATCCTTCAAGAAATTAACATTCTTCAATACAGTCAACATCTTCAAAATTTTCAAAGTACTCGGCGTTGCCCGGTAAAAGTCAAAATTTCAACTTTTTGACGGAAACAAGAATTTGACAGTACCCGGCGTTGTTACATGTTGCCGGATAACTCGGATTGCTGTTATCTTTTACGCAAGTCAAGCAAGTTGCTGCTGTCAAGGTTCCAGTGCTGTCGTTTTTTGAGAAGGTCAAGTGCCGGTTGAAACGGGTTGTTTTCTGAAGAAGGCCAAGTACCGATTTCCATCAACTTACTTTGGATTAGAAGGTCAAGTGCCGAAACAACTCAACACACAGTATTTCAGAAGCTCTTGTACCATCGTGTTAGCAGTGGAAGCAGTTCAGATGTGCCATCATCGTTGGAGCTTCGCTCTTTAGGACGTTGATTGACATCCGTTTTTTCTGCTGTTCTACGATTGGAAGCCTATAAGTTAAGTGGCCTGTTTGTATGTAAACTGTGCCCTTATACTTCTGCTGAGTCTTCTGTGTATCATCTCATTCTATATGTTATATGTTTATATGTTATTTGTATATTTATATGTTTATATTTCAGCGGGTTCTCGGTTGGGTGGTGTCTCCGTTAGATTATGCCACGTCATAGAGGTCGTCTATTGTGAGCGTTTTCTGTAGGGTTTGCAAATTTCCGATACTGGAATTTGCTAAGCGACTTCTGTTGCTATTTATGTTAGCTGTGATGACATGTTTTAATATTGTTTTCGTTATTATTTCACATTCTTTAGTTTTGTTTTGATTTGTTTGTATTTGTTAGCCTACTCTTGTCTATAATTTAGTTTCATACAACATTTTTGTTTATACACTGTGGTGTCATGTATTTTGTTTAATTATAGCGCAGATATCGTCACATTTTTTGTGATATGTCATTAATTTCTGCTTTATTTTTAGTTGATTTCTGCGAACGTTTTTGTATTGTTGCTGATCTTTGTTATTGTTTACATTGTTATTGTTTACATTGTTTGTATTGTTTACATTTTCAATGTTTACATTCTGCATGTGTTTACATAGTCATTGTTTACAGTTATAGTAATTAGTTAATGGGCTATGCTAATGCACTGTTACTACTACACTGATGATAAATGAATGATGAATAGTGTCGTGCACTATTGAATGAGAAGTGCACTTATGATCAAGAATTGATTGTTGATATTTCATATACAAGTTCTTTGATTGGAGACTTGTTTCCCACAGAGACTGGGATAATATAAGGTGATGTGAATATACAAGTGCTTAATTAAGACTTGTTACACTTAGGTTTGAAATAAATTAGTTAATTATTTCAGGTTTTGGACTTATATATTACTCATCATGTCTACATTTGAGCACTTTATTGAGCAGGGTAAATTGCTTGGGAAGACTGGTGATAAGTTAGAAGAATTTGCAACTGCTCGATATGATAAAGCAATGGAAGCTGAACAAAAGAAACTGCAGATGGAAGCTGAACAAAAGAAACTGCAGATGCAGGTGGATGAAAAGAGATTCCAAATGGAAATGGAAAAACAAAAAAGGGAATCAGAAGCTGAGGAGAGAAAACTCCAGCTACAGCTAGAGGCTGAGAATAAAAGACTTGAAAAAGAAGCTGAGAATAAAAGACTTGAAAAAGAAGCTGAAAATAAAAGACTTGAAAAAGAAGCTGAAAATGAAAGACTTCAAATGCAGGCTCAAGCTGAAGAAAGGAAGTTACAAAGAGAGGCTGATGAGAGGAAAGCAAAAATGGAACATGAAGAAAAACTCTTAGCTTTAGAGTTGGAGAAATTGAAATTGACGAGCATGAGTAATGGTAATGATTCAAACAAGGGTTCATCTTCTGGGAAGGCTAATAATGATACTTTTAAGATTAAGTTACCAACATTTAGTCCTTCCAGGGATGACATAATGTTCTATCTGGACAGATTTGAACAAGCATGTACAGCTCATAACATAGACAAAGCAAAATATGTTTATCAGTTATCAGGGATACTGACAGGTAAAGCTCTAAGTATATTAAATATGGTGGATGAACCTGACAAGAACAATTATGAGGTTGTCAGGGCCGCTTTGTTAAAGAAATATCAGCTTAACGAAGACGGCTATCGTCTACAATTTAAAAACATGTTACCCGAAAATGGAGTTGAATTCTCCGAGTTTATTGCAAGAATACGCATTACTTTCTCACGATGGGTTGAACTATCTAAGACGGAAAAAACTTATGAAGGACTTATGGACTTAATACTTAGAGACAAAGTCATGTCGTCTGTCAATGAGTCTTTCCTTGCTTTCCTTCATGAACGTAAACCTAAAACAATAAAAGAAATGGAAGATTTCTGTTGCCAGTACGTAACTGCGCACCCACACATAACCATGGGTAACTCTAAGGTGAAAGAAGGTTTACCAGTTGCTTCGGCAGCTCCGTATGGTCAAAACTTTGCTCGTAGATTCCAACAAAATTTTGATAGAAAGAGTAGCGGTAATTTCTGTCAAAATCATGGAAACCAATTTCATAGTGTTTCTTCTTCGAAGAATTGGAGACAACCTGATAGTACTCGTTACTATCACCCTAATAATTATAAGCATTTCAAAAGAGGATATGGTAATAGGGGTTATTCCTGCCGAAGACCTCAGAACCAAACAAATAGATGTTCGCATCAATGTGAACATGATAGTAATCGTGGAAACTGGAATTCGAACCAGGATAACAATTACAATAGAGACAATAATAACTGCAGAGATAATAATAACTCTGATAACTTCAGAGGTAATAATAGTCGTGGTAGATCTCAACACAAAAAAAAGAGATATCAGCAGGCTAATGCTGTACAACAGGAAACTGAGGGAGCCTGTAATCATGTTGTTGATAGTAAAAACTTTGACGCTGTCACTGGTTCTGCTTTTGACTTTGAGAGAGCAAACAAATGCCCCCAATGCAGTACTTTATTCGAACCGGGTACCATAACTACTTTGAGTTGTGGTCACCCACTTCCCGCTCTTCCTGCTGCTGTTGCGCATGACGGGAGGGGTTCTTTACTTCTACATAAGGGTCTTGTTAATGATACTCCGGTCTCACTACTTTTCGATTCCGGATGCACCACTATTGGTGTTAGACAATCGCTTGTAGATCCATCTTGTGCTACAGGAAGGGTTATTAAATGTGTCACATTTGGCGGCACTCTAGAAAAATATCCTACGGCTGTAATTCGCATTGCCACTCCTTTCTTTACTGGAGATGTGCATGCTTGTCTCTTACCTAATCCTATTGCGGACCTTATTATTGGTCGTATTCACGGAGTTAGGGAGTGTACCCCACAGCAGATTGCTGCTTGGGAAGATAATAACATGCAAGCTACAAATGCAGTAGTTACAAGAGCACAAGCTCTACAACCACCCGAAACTTCACTGAATAGTGATAATGAAGTTGATAGCCAAGATAGTCACTTAGCAATCACTCGTGACTCTTTCATAAAATTGCAAGAAGAAGATCCTTCTTTAAAAAAATTCTTCGTTCTTGCGAAGAAAGGTGATCCGAATCAGGATACAAATAGAAAATCTTGGATTGCAATGAGAAACGGCGTACTTGTACGTATGGTACAAGATTCGACTACGTCGGCACATTCGCAAATTCTTGTTCCCAAGAGCATGAGAGTGCAGATATTGCAACATGCTCATGACTCGCAATGTGCTGGACATATGGGTTTTGCCCGTACGAAGTCGAGAGTCCTTGCGGCTTTCTTTTGGCCTTTTGTCAATAAGGACATTCGTATTTACTGCCGATCATGCAAGGTATGTCAGGAGGTCAAATCTAGAGGACCACGACATGCTGCGCCTATCCAGGCTGCTGACATTCCTATTCGGCCGTTTCAGAAAATGGCCATAGATATTATTGGCCCTTTTAAGGTCAGGTCGGCCAGAGGACATCAGTTTATCCTTACATGTGTCGATATGTGCACACGTTGGCCAGAGGCTATTCCTCTTAAGAGCATATCTACTACAGATATCGCAGATGCTCTTTGGTTGATATTTTCTCGCTTGGGGTTCCCCAGAGAAATATTGTCAGACCATGGCACTCAACTCATATCTGACACTATGTCACAGGTAATGTCTACCTTACATATTGAACGATCTCTCAGTAGTATCTACCATCCTATGTCTAATGGGTTAGTTGAGCGTCTGAATAGAACGCTCAAGACTTTGCTTGGTAAGATAACTGAAGATCATCCTCAAGATTGGGACAGGGTTTTACCCGCGGCTCTCTTTGCCTATAGAGAAGTCCCTAATGAACACACAGGATTTTCTCCCTTCGAACTTGTCTTTGGCGCGCGTACACGCGGCCCTATGTCTTTATTACACGATCTCATCACTGCCGATGATATTAGCGATGAAACTCAATCCTCATATGAGTATGTCATTGCTCTTAGACAAAAGATCATTGAGGCATGTAAGCTAGCAACTGCTTCATCAGAAATTGCTAAAGAGAAGGCA
Organism: Oreohelix idahoensis; assembly: GCA_024509875.1. Taxonomy (NCBI): domain Eukaryota; kingdom Metazoa; phylum Mollusca; class Gastropoda; order Stylommatophora; family Oreohelicidae; genus Oreohelix; species Oreohelix idahoensis. The sequence goes on from JAMPIV010000906.1 coordinate 257,968, forward strand.
AGGCAGTTTGCTAACAAGAATAGATGTCTACGACAACTTTGTCCAGGTGACAAAGCATTCGTCCTACTCCCCAGTAGGGAAAATAGACTTCTTATTGCATGGAAAGGTCCGTAAGCAATAGTCTCTCGGATTTCCGATGTTGACTATGTGGTCGATATTGATGGAAAGCATAAAACTTTCCACATAAACATGCTTTCGGAATTTCACGAACGTCCGGACTATTTGCTGCCTATTTTCCAGGCAACGGATGATGCTCCTGCACCTCACGGTCATTATTCATCCCTGTCTGTCATACAGGATGAGGAATCTACCTTCTCTGATGTCAATCTTCCCCTTCCAGTGGTTCCATTACATTCCACGGAATCTTGGAAAAACGTTTCTGTTTCTCCTAATCTTTCTGGTGACGAACATCGACAAGTCTCGTCGATGTTACAAACATTTCAGGATGTTCTCACTGACATTCCTGGACACACAGATGTCATAGAACATGACATAATTCTTACCGACAATAATCCAATTAGGGTTAGGCCGTATCCTATTCCTATACACTTTCAGTCGCAAGTGGAAAAGGAATTGGATGAAATGATTCAATTAAATATAATTGAACCATCGACTTCACCATATTCTTCTTCCATGGTTATTGTCCGGAAGAAGGATAAGAACATACGAATTTGCGTTGATTATCGCAAATTGAATCAGGTCACAAAGTTCGACGCTGAACCGATGCCTTTGTTAGAAGATCTACTGATTAGACTTTCTAATTCTAGATTCTTCACTAAACTTGACTTGTCTAAAGGTTATTGGCAAGTGCCTTTAGCAGAGCATGCCAAACCTCTTACTGCTTTTTCTACACCTAGGGGTCTATTTCAATGGAATGTTATGCCTTTTGGTCTCATGAACGCCCCTGCCACTTTCGTTCGCATGATGCGTCGAATTCTGTCACATCGTTCGGATGTCATCGCATACTTAGATGACATCTGTCTCTTCAGTGATACCTGGGAAGATCACTATTTAGGGTTATATGACTTACTGTCCACTCTACGTGAGAATAATTTGACAGCGAAACCTTCTAAAGCTTTTGTTGGTTTTGGTGAAATCTCTTTCCTGGGTCATCGTGTTGGTCATGGTCTCTTGAAGACAGAAGACCACAATACTTCCAAAATACTGAACATCTCTGTTCCTAAAACGAAGAAACAAGTTAGGAGTCTCTTAGGTTTAATTCAATTTTATGGGAGATTTATTCCAAATTTATCTTCGATCATGGCACCTCTATCAACATTGTTGAAGAAAGGTTCGCCTAATCTGGTCCGTTGGTCTGAAGAATGCCAATCTTCACTAGACCAAATCAAGAATATATTTTCTTCTCCTCCCATCTTAAGATTACCTACTCTTGATAGGACTTTTGTTCTTCGGAGTGATGCTTCATCCACTGGGATTGGAGCAGCACTGATGCAAGAATATGCAAATACTCTGCATCCTGTTATGTACATTTCTAGAAAACTAAATGCGGCAGAGAGGAACTACTCGGTTTTAGACCGTGAGTTGTTAGCGATGGTTTGGTCAATTCTAAAGCTACAAAGATTCCTCCTGGGCGCACATTTCATTCTAGAGACTGATCAGAAAGCTCTTACAGCTATTCAGACTAAGAATTTGAAGAGTTCGAGATCCACTCGATATGCTATAGCTCTTCAACCTTTTCACTTCACGGTACGAGCTATCCGTGGTGCGGATAATGTGATGGCTGACATTTTGTCTAGATGCCCACATGACTCCAACTAATACTTCTGTCCTATATTTCCATATATTACAGAGTCATAACACACCTATATTTCTACAATAGATTAGCACATCTGTACTTACTCTATATGTACACTATCATTACATGTCAAAGACTTTACTATTTAAATTTTCCTATTAGATTTGTACATCCATTTTTAAAGACAATATTAGAGTATGCTGTTTAATGATGATTATGGTAACTTGCATACGTATATTGTGTTTACATGCTAACGTGATGTGTGTTGGTGACACCTCCCCGATGTGAATATTTTTTGAGACATATTTATTTTTCTGTTGAGGTATATCCTCACCAGACACTCTATAATTAGCCTAATGTTAGGCAATTTAATTAATTATCAGCGCATAATTCGTGCGTTTTGAGCCGCTTATCGCATGCTCTTTGATATTTAAAAAAAAAATATGTTCCACATTTTTTTTTTTATCGGGAGGAGGTGGTGATATGTTGCGTGATAAATTCTCGCAACATCGTTTTTTTTACAATATCTATTTTATAACGCAAGGGCAACAACTGCTTGAAATTTATAGTCACTTTTCTCGGTAAGCATTTGTCTTCTCGCGTTGGTATCGAATGCAGTTAAGTTTTGAGCTGTGGTCATTTTGCGCTGGACTGCGCATGACTTGTCTTGCTTTTTGGTCGATCGGTTTCCGCCCACCACTAGTGGAGTGAGCGATTTGGAATGGCGAAAGAGATGCCTCGTTGAAGAGGGGATCTCCGCTATTTTTTGTTCTGTCAGGGATGTGTAGTCCTCTTATGGATATTTCGTTTATTCGGGATAATACCTCTAGTGTATTTGCACATGCTGGGAGGCGTGATATTTCTGTATTTCTTGAAAACAAGGTAAATTGACTTTTTTCATTAACTCTATCGATTTTGGTCGTGAGCGATTTCGATTCATAGCCTGTCTTCGAAAGTCGTCGTCACGAGATGTTTTTTCCCAGCTCACATGTCGCTGCATTGTACTGCATCGGTTGATGCATGTACCAAGGACCATTACTTGCTACTTTGTTAAATGAACTAGGTTTGGAAAACCTTTATTATCTAGAGGATATTTTTGAGGACATTATTTATACTTCGGCAGACGTGTCGGTCTTGCTGAAGTCAGACTAAGGAGAGTGAACTGATCTCATACATCTGGTTATCTCCTGGCTGTTATAGAAAAGGATGGAGTTTTCCACCTGACTACATTTACAGCACTATGAAATATAACATGCATCTGACTCATCATTGTAATGCTGTCTACCGTCTATTGCTGTATTGAATGTTGCTGTGATAATGACTGTTTGATGTGCCCACATATTCGCGTAACCATTTTGTCACTGTGGCGTCCACAATAAATAATGAAGAAAAACGTCAACGGCTGTTACAAGAATCATTGACTTTATACGTCGTGAGTTTACTGACGTCCTATGTGGATTGCCCTGTTATTTTTGTATGAACATTGTTTTGACTGAACACATCTGCACACCACACAAAACCAGACATGCGGATACCATCCATCATCATATGGCATCACGCATCAGTGATTAATGTGAGGATGTGTAGGGAGCTGGTAGCCTCATCATGTACAACAAATAGCTACAGAAACCATCGCTGCAGGAGCATGCCAATGCTTGGTGCAAGCTTCCTGCTACAGCGGTAGCTCTGTGCTCTGTAAGGAGTGCAAAGGAAAATTATATGATGAATACCAAATACACAAATAATTTCGGGAACCGCGCTGGTGTAATGGTTACCACACTGCGCTGGCGATCAAGTGATCCAGGTTCGAGCCCTGGCGAGAACATCTGAAGCAGTGTCGTCGAACAGGGACTGGAATAACCTGAACGGCTCCTGAGCCGACCCAGCTCTAATGGGTACCTCCAAAATCGGCGAGTATCTGCCTGAATGGCAAGAGGACACCTGTCATTATACAGGGGGAAAAAAAGGGATACTCAAGTACTATCAGTCTCAGGTTAGACATATTAACCGGAGATTTTGCCTCGAGTAATAGCGGGCGTATGTTATAAAATAAAAATAATTTCCAATCAATCATGTTAATAATTTACAATGGCACTTTTCAAATATCATAAGGCTAAGCTAAAAACTTAATGGCTAATCTTGCAGGGCTAGATTCCAGTAAAGCGTGATTGTGTGACCTTAATAATATTTATTTCATTTTAAAATAATGCCAAACACATTTTCAGACGATGTAAGAAAAATTAAATGTGCAGGTTGAACTAATAGAGTGCATGGTCCATCTGTTCAAATAAAGTGGAAAGAAAATATGTAAAGTGATCTGATACATTTTTGACATTTTGTTTCAATTTCTCTGTCAAGTCTTCCATTTTCTGTAAAAATGCTTCCCAGGTATTTGAACTCTGAAACCTGCTCATGCCTGACATTGTTGACATGTACGTTAAGTGGGCCTGGTGATCTGCATCATATTAACTCATTTTAACCCAGGCAGTTTTCCGGTTTTACACAGGCCCCAAAATGGGGGCTTTTTTTTTCTTTCTTCAAGTGATGTTTTAACTCAACTAATTTCGAGGCTGTAAAAGCTAGGAACCGAAACACATATCCAGTTGAAAATTAATCCAAGAAGTTTGATCAAAAAGAAATGTAAACAAACTGCCTAGTGACATCATTAATTGATAAAAGTATGCAAAAATTAAGCACTAGAAAACTTATTCCGCTACCAGTTCAAAACACATGGTCCGCAGGAAGTGGTTTTATGATTTGAACAAGCTATGGCCACTTATTTTCTAATTTTTCGTTCAGATTCAGAACTCGTATCGAGCGGACACACCATGCGCCAGTGGATAGATCTATAGTGTAACTTGACGTACCATATGGCTCGTGGGTAAGAATCAGTTAATCAACCCAAATCATATTTAAACTGCATCGGTAATCCACTTCATTAGTCTAAACTATGCTGAAGTTTTTCTATCCCTGGCAAACTTTAGTTTTTATCCAGGCACAAAAATGCGTGCCAATTTGTTTCCCACAAATGACGTTTTAACAAAAGCAGTAAACATTTATATTTACATAACAATATGTCATAATAATATATAAATTCATTGTAAATTGGCTGCAGAATAGTTTCAAGATTTACAAGTCTTATGTGCAACAAATACTCGTGTATTTTTTATTGTGTAAAGTGGAGACATCAGGAAATCTGACAAACCAAACTGGCGTACCAGATGGCCTTGGGGAGAATAATGTACCATATCTTGGTGAAGTCTGACAGCTCGTTTAGTACAGATTTAAAAGTAAGGTTACACTTAGAAGTAAGACTGTATTTGATCTACTTCATTAACTTAGATTATGTTTTACAGTAAGATTATAATCTGCTTTAATAACCCATTCAAAAGTAAGATTATAATCTGCATTAATAATCCAGATCACTTTTAAAATGAAGGTCATAATCAGCTTTATTAACCTAGATTACACTTAGAAGTAAGGGTGAAATCGGCTTCATTTACCCTGTTACATATAAAGGCTGTGATCTACTTCATTAACCAAGATACAGATTATAATTTGCTTAAATAACCCAGATTACATTTAACAGATTAAAATCTGCTTTAATAACCCAGATTACATCAAAAGTAAGATTTTAATCTGCATTAATAACCCAGATCACATTTAAAATGAAGGTCATAATCAGCTTTTTTAACCTATATTACAGTTAGAAAGCTGAAATCTGCTTCATTTACTCAGTTACATTTAAAAAGCTGTGATTTACTTCATTAACGCAGATTACATTTAACAGATTATAATCTGCTTTAATAACCCAGATTACATTTATAAGTAGTCATATTCTGCTTCTAATAGGATACGAACTAATCAACTCCTGGAAGTAATTTCAAACTAAATATCTACAGGCACACACATTTTGTAAAATGGCACCCCAAAAAAAAAAAAAAATAGATAAAGTAATTAATCCCCATTTAAACACGACCAGTCACTATCTTTGTGCTCGACAAAATGGCAGACATTAACTGTTCTCAACTTCTGCCTTTACTTGCTTTTATCTGAAAGTACTAAAGATTATGCCCTAATGCCCTAAATTTTTGAATACATTGCTGGCTATAACAATGCGTTGTATTTCACTTGTCCCCTCATAGATCTCTGTGATTCGGGCATCTCTGTAGTGACGTTCAGCTGGCATATCTGTTACATATCCCATGCCGCCAAGAATTTGAATGGCCTGGGAAAGTAATTTAAAAAAAAAAACCATGAGGTTTTAATTTTAACTTTCAATGTCAAACGAAGTTAAATTGTTATACTTAATTTTTAATTCATAATAAATTTTCATAACTGGTTTCCATGGTTATTTTCTCTCATAAAGGATTCATTCATTCACTACCCTTCTGTTCCCCAAGGAGCACAGACCTCTTGTCCTGTGCCATCCATTCAAGGTCTTCTCATGTCTTCATTAACACTTTCATTTCTGTCTCCATTTCTCTTCTCCGTTTGTTTTTCTAACTCCTTCTAACTCTTACCCCGGGAATTTCAGGACAAGGACTGCCTTGTAATGCTAAAGTTACTGTATCTATGATGCAGTGGATATAACTGGGAGATATATAATGTGCAGGGGACAAAATTGTGAGCACTGCAAAGAATGAGTCTTGATGTTGAACGTGATCATTGCGAAAGAAATAAAGAAAACAGATATGACGTGCAAGTTAAAGGGTAACGGATTAGCTATAAATATGAATGAGTGGACTCATTTGTGTTCTTTTGTGCTCATTTTGCCTCAAGGTCTCTAGCAGGTGAACTCTAGTAATGTTAACGTGGGGTTTAACCATGTTTGCTCATTTCTTGTAGTTGATGATAACAGGGTTGAACTTGAAGAAACACCAATACAAGATGTAGAATCGTACACATATCTTGGCAGTAATATAGACAAAGTTGGAGGGACAGACAGCGATATCAAATTAAGAATACAAAAAGCAAGAGGAGCTTTCTTTGCATTGGGAAATATATGGAGATCAAGAGAAATTGGATCCAACACGAAAATAAGAATCTTCAACTCAAATGTCAAGTCAGTCCTATTGTATGGCTCTGAGACATGGAGAACAACAAAGACAACAACCAAAAAGCTACAGACTTTCATAAATGGGTGCTTGCGTAGAATAGAGGGATTAAAATGGTATGACAAGGTTACCAACGTGGAACTGATGACAAGAACTAGACAAGTGCCAGTGGAACAAGTGATGAGAAGAAGACGATGGCGATGGATAGGACACACCCTGAGGAAACCTGTTGATAGCATTACAAGGCAGTCCTTGTTCTGGAACCCCCAGGGCAAGAGAGGCAGAGGTAGACCAAGAAGCACATGGAGAAGAGAGCTGGAAACAGAGGTGAAAATGATGAGGAGAACGTGGAAAGAACTTGAGATGATGGCACGTGACAAGAGGACTTGGCATGTGTTTGTTGAAGGCCTATGCTCCTTTGGGAGTGGAGGGTTATGATGAATGAATGTAGTTGATGGAATGAGAAACAAGCAATGAGAAGAATCAAGAAACAAGCAGAATATTTTTGAAGATGACAATCTTTATGACATTGTTATTTCAAGCCATCATTACGGGTTGGAGTGGCTAAGACGTATGGCGTCTGCTTCAAGTTGTAGAGGTACTGGGTTTGATTTCCAATTGAGGAAATATAATTTATGGAAATTTTTTTAAGAACCAGTGGTCCTAATGATGTCATACTGGTCTTCTGGGTAGTGAGATTGGATTCCTAGCCTTCTCGGATAATGGAGAAAAAATAGGAGGTCCCTTTTGCAAAGTGTGCATAGTAAAAATCCCACGGCAGTTGGAAATCGTAAAGAGTAGCCTGTCTGGAAGACCGCTGCGCTGTCAAAATTTTAAAATTAGAAACCTACCCACCACAATAATATTTATAGAATGTGTGATTCCTATATACACATAATGGGATTCTCGCCGGTGCTACACAGTTTGTGCACTGTGCTGAGATCCTCCTTGTGCGATCGGAGCACTGATGGAGTAGGCAATGAAGATAACCCTCAAAACCAAAACATTATCGAAGGTAATTTGTATCCAGGTTCATGAGATTTGATCAATGCAGTGAAGTTAAGAGTCCAGTCATAGAGTACATGTTTTTCGAGTTAGGAGAAATCATTAAGTTAGTAAAGGAATGCGACCTGAGCTGTTTAAACTGTTGAAGTCGCCATATTGTAACTTTTGTGTAGATCAAGTAACTATTTCAAGTTTGAGATATTCAGCGGTGATTGTTCAATGACAAAGGCAAAGAAACATGAAGAGTTAATGAAGAAACTGATCATTTTTGATGAAGCTGAAGAGACCCTTTATGACTTGGTCAAATTTTCATCCCTGGAGGTGGCCAGTAAAACATCTAATTGAGTTAGCGAGATAGATTAGAATAGAAGTGGAGAGTAATGAAGAACGATATTTTTTTTGGTTCTACAAAATCAAAGTTGATGACCAATTGTTAATATCAAGATAGTGTTTATAAGTAATGGAGATGTTCTTGCACATGGTCAATTGTGACTAAACGCTATGCCATGTTGTTCTACTCCGCAGAATTGTCATTGGTTGTACTTTCCACACGAAATCATTTACATACGTTATGAGAATAAACTGTGCTGAAAATCTTTGTGCTGAGAAAGTTGCTGGTCCGTGAAGAAAGGGTGCAAGGTAGAAAGGACATTTGACATTATCAAAGTTGAAGAGGTTTTAATAACAAGAACTAAGATCCTGGGACACTATAGATCACGAGGTAGCTTGACTACTTGATGTGGCCACCGTGGCACTTAATCCACACTGGTGCCGTGCCAGGCCACCAACGGTGATACTAACAACAGGTTTCCTCAATGCGTGTCCTACCCAAAGCTAGTGTCTTATCTCTGGTTTCGCTGGCACTTGCCTGATTCTTGTCATCAGTCACATGTTGGTGATCTTAGAGCACCATTTCAATCCTTCTATTCTACGTATGCGCCCATTTATGAAAGTCTGTAACAGAGCGGACACTGGATATGGATAAGGGACAGATATTGAGAACAATTAATGATTGCCTGTTAGAAAATGACACTGCAATACTTGAATCATCAAGGTTAAGACTGTTGGAATTTGGCGTCAAACTTAAGGCTAGCAGAAATGGATATCTGAGAGGATGCATCCGTCGTGTATGCAACCAGCGAGCTACAGGAACAGTTAGCATTCACACTCTTCGACATATACTGAGGGAGACTGCACACCTATGTGTTTGCCCGGAGTGCAATATTGTCTATTCTGTTCAACAATAACAATAACTTCTTTTTCATCATTATAATCACCAATTTCCTTTGCAATCCTTACAGAGAATGGAACCACCATTGTAATTTGTCACCTTGCTAGAAGTCTGCACCAAGCATTCACATACTACTGCTGTGGTGGCTCCTGTGGCAGTTTGTTTTACATGATGAGATTGCCAGCCCTTTGCATAACCACATATTAATTGCTTGTACAAACTATGTCAACGTTTCAAAAGTGTTGTGATCCAATGGATCCCATCTCATTGTACATCACCGGCAACGAAGAGGCTGACAGATTGGCAAAGGAAGGTGGAAATCTACCTCAGCCTGATGCAAGCATAACTTTTGAGGAGGCAAAGAGTTTTATCAGAGTCAGATACAGAAACAAACGGGATATAGAGCATCCAGGTCGCACACAAAATGATGCATACTACTAGCTCAACAGAAGAGAACAAGTGGTAATCTTCAGACTCCGCACTGGCCACAACAGACCGAGATACCATCTATTCAACAAGCTAAAGATAGGAACTACCGATCAGTTAACTGTGGCACTGATAAAATGACTGCCGAATATCTGCTTCAAAGTTGCCCAACATATGCAGAACAGAGAAAGCGAATACGGCCGACACCAGTACCATTCGTGGAAAAGCTCTACGGAGATTCAAATAGCCTCAAACTGACCATTGCTTTCTTTGAAAATATTCAAATAGGTCTAAACGTCTGAGAGTGTACAAAGAAGAAGAAGCAGAATCGCTTGTACGACATGCCTGAAGTAGCAGTGGTCTTAATCTTTCTGTGTCTCTTCCAAGATCCCCAGGAACTGCATAAGGCCATGTGCTCAGAGCTACACTTCAAAATCAACCACCCCTACTTTGTTGTACTTACACTGTGGGCATTGAACGTAGCTGTTTCTGATGCTGCCAACTTGGCCATAGCAGCCTCCTAAAAAACAAAAGAATGTACTGGGTAAATGCATACATTTAAACATTTATACAACATGCATGATCATTTTCTTTTTTTTCTCAGTTTGCTCCCTGCGGAGAATGGGGCAACCTCTACAGTTGTAGCCCTTGCAGGAAGCTGCACCAAAGTATTTATGTACTTCTGTTGTGGTGTTAGTCCTATTGTACAGTTCTGAGAAATGGGGAGCAACAAAGGCAACAACCGGAAAGCTATGGACTTTTATAGGCAGGTGTTTGCGTGGAATAGAAGGACTGAAATGGTATGACAAAGTCACAAATGTGGAATTGATGACAAAAACCAGACAAGTGCCAGTGGAACAAGAGTTGAGAAGAGGACGCTGGCGATGGATAGGACACACATTGAGGACACCTGTTGATAGCATTAAAAGGCAGTCCGTGTTCTGGAATGCACAGGGAAAGAGAGGCAGACCAAAAAAACACATGGAGAAGAGAACTGGATGCGGAGGTGAAAGTGATGGGGAGAACATGGAAAGAACTTGAGCGGATGGCACAGGACAGGAAGACTTGGCATGTGTTTGTTGAAGGCCTATGCTCCTTGGTAAGCTAAAGGGTACTGACTGATTGTTGTGGTGGTTTCCATAGCAAATTGTTTTACATGATGAAGCTGCCAGACTCATTCACAATCTCATATTGGTTACCTTTTACAACATGCCTGATGGAGCAGTATTCCTATCCTTTCTTTGTCTCAGAGATCCTGGGAACTATGTGTGGTAAACAGTGATGAGACAATCACTATTACATCACTTGTCCACAAAGACATTTTCTTGTCCTTGCCAATCTATTGTTCCATTTTTAAAAATCACCACTTGTTCTCATTTTTAAAAACTGTTGATGACTTGGTACGTGGAACCAAATGAATTTACTCCAAATCAACAACTCTAGCTGAAAAAAGCAAGAGACCAGACAGCAAAACCTTTCTGGGTTGATCATCTAAATTTTATTTTGTTCATCAATTTTCCCACGTTTCCAGTGTCCTTTGTATTTTTATCTTTACCTATCTATACTTCTTATCTTTGTCTCCAGCGCAACTATAAAACTGACTTCTCATATTTTTATTTATTTTTTTTAATCTCCCACTATGTAATAACTGAGTATTCCATAACTGAATGTATGCATGATGATCATATCAGAGTACTTAATTCATTTTGTCCCAGGCAAGCTTTAGGTTTTACCCTGGCCTGGAATGTGGACGTCAATTTTCTTTTCTCAACAAGTGATGTCTTAAAAACAAACAATAACCAGATTTGTGAGAAAATAACTTGCAATATAACAATATATATCTTCTTCTTCTTCGTACACTCTCAGACGTCAACTTGAATATGTTCAAAGAAAGCAGTGGTCAGTTTGAGGCTGTTTCTATCTCCATAGAGCTTTTCCCGGAATGGTAATGGTCACATGTGCTTTCTCTGTTCCTCATATGTTGGGCGTCTTTGAAGCAGATGTTCAGCAGTCATTTTATCGGTGCCATGGGCACACTCATCAGTAGGTCCTATCTTTAGCTTGTTGAATAGGTGGTATCCCAATCGGTTGTGGCCTGTGCGGAGTCTGAAGATTACACTAGTCAACAAATTTTAAAAAGTTATTTGTACCAGAAATTAAATATACCATTTCTTATTGATTTTGACATGCTGATTTCAAATATAATGAAATTCACCAATTGGCTCTGGTTTATTTTTAAATGATGAATTTACATTACAGTAATACAAATAATGTACGCTGGTTTAATTCTCTGGGGTGAACAGCTAGTCTTTCTACTTTAGCATTATAAAAATTGTGGTAACATACTAAATTAATTGATATTTCAACATAAAATGATAGAAAAAATAAAAACATTATTTAAAGTTCACATATCATGTTTTAAAAAGGCACATTTGAACCCATTCCGTCATTATTCAGTCGCTGTTCGAGCTCTCTTTTCTTGCTTCTTGTAGTCAATCGATGAGGTGTCTCTTGTCACAGTCCAACAGTAATCAGCAAGCATTGAAGGGCTCCAATTGCCTTGATACCTTGTCTCCATAGCAGCAATGTCCTGGTGAAATCATTCACCATGCTCATCACTGACTGCTCCACAGTTTGACATAAAGAAATCCAGATGAGAATCCAGAAAATGAATTTTCAAAGACATGTTGCAGCCAAGACTCTTATACTTCAGAAGGAGATTTTCTACAATTTCATTGTAATTATCAGATCTGTTGTTTCCAAGAAAATTGTCCACCACTGACTAAAATGCTAGCCATGCTGCTTTTTCCTTGCCATGCAACACGCAAAGAAACTCGTCATCATGAAGAAGTTTTTGAATTTGCGGACCAACAAATACTCCCTCTCTTATTTTAGCTTCACTCAGTCTTGGAAATTTTCTGATGAGGTATTTGAAAGCCTCATCTGTTTTCTCCATTGCCTTGACAAAGTTTTTCATGAGACCCAGCTTAATGTGCACGGGTAGCACATTACCATTATTCAACAAAACAGCTTTAAGACTCATCTTGGATGAATCAATGAAAAGCCTCCACTCTTCCGGTATGTAATTGATTTTGAGGGCTGCCATTAAACCAGAAATGTTGTGGCACGCAGAAAGGTCACCCTCTTTGAAAAAGAATGTAATAAGCGGCTTCTGGCGGTTCCTATACACAGAAATTGTAACATCTACTGCCAGGAGATTCCACTGTTGCAATCTGGAACCCAAAAGCTCCGCCTTGTTCTTCAGTAAATTCAGATCTCTTACAAGTTACAAGATCATTCAGTTCACCTTGGGTTATTAAGTGTGGTTTAGTGGATGTAGTGTGCTCAAAATCTGGGTCGCTTGAGGTTAATGATTCAGGACCACCAATGTCCTCTTCTTCATCAGTGGAAGCAGCTGAAAATGATTCTGGCACTTTGGGATCTGGTAGGTCATCGCCATGTGGTACCGGACGTATTGCAGAGGGGATGTTTGGATATTCCAGAGTCCATTTTTTCTTCTTTGATATGCCTTTCCCAATTGGAGGGACCATGCAAAAGTAACAGTTGTTGAGATGATCAATGGGCTCTCTCCAAATCATTGGGACTGCAGAAGGCATAGCTTGCCTTTTGCCAGTCAACCACAGTTTAAGATGTGCTGCACATGTATTGCAGCATATGTGTGGCGCCCAGCTCTTATCTTGATCTCCTATTCTGCAGCCAAAATACAAACTGTATGCCTTCTTAATCACTTTAGTTATATTTCGTTTTTGTGATAGAAATGTCACCTCACCACATATATAACAGAAATTATTAGCACTGTTCACACATGTCCTAGGCATTTCTAACTACGATACTTTTGATAAGGACAAATGCACTAACTAATAGCAAAATTTTATCAGAGATAAGATATTTATACACAAAGGTGATGTAATCATAGGTAGGACTGCATCATCAACTTCTAGTTACATTTTTATTGGTCATTAGAAAAAATTATGCAATCGCCCACAACAGTTGCTTCATATATATAAATTGACCGTAATTAAATAAACTAGTAGCATATATCTTGAAAACTAGAGCCAATCAACATTTTTTAATGTCATTTTCGTTTTCAGCACACCAAATTTAGTTAAGATCAGCTATTTTCATTTCTGGTACATTTTGGTTGTTGACTAGTGTTATCACTTGTTCTCTTCTGCTGAGCTGGTAGTATGCTAACAATATATACAATACCTTGGCTGCAGAATATTTTCAAGTGTTGTCTTATATGCAGTAAATACTTTTCAGACATGGAGGAAATCTGATTACAGATATATATCCATTTATCCAACACCCAAAAACTGAAATTTTCTGAAAATCAAACGTTACTTTGGGCTAATTTTTGGCCGACATCTGAAAACCGAAAAATCTAGTTTCCGAAACAAAGCTGCCCCCAAAGATTTTGAATAAAAGGATACAGACCTGTATAGCCAAACAGGCATACCAAACAGCCCTTGGGAAAATCATCATCGTCATTTTCCTTTGTACTTCTTACAGAGCATGTGGTCACTATTGCTGGTCTCCTGGCAGGAAACCTGAACAAAGCATTCCCAATCTTTTGCAGCAGTAGTTCCATTAGAAAATTGTTTGACATGAGGTTGTCACCCTTCTGCACAACTTCTTATTAGTTGCCTTGTATGACAAGCCTGGTGGTGCAGTAGTCCTATTCTCTCTTCGTCTCTTCAGAACCCCCCCCCCCCCCCCCAGGAAATATACAGGGGCTTAGAGAGAATAATGTATCATATCATGGCACACCATACAGCTCTAGGGGTAGAAAGTGTCAAGAAATACTAGGCAGGGTCTGTGACAATAGAAGGTTAACGCAGAAGAAAAAATATAAAGCAGAACCGGTAAATACCATTGTAAAGTTCCTTCCTGCATCCTTCAACATGGCTGCCTTCCACGTAAGTAGACGTGCACTCTCTAAACGCACTTGCATATCTGCTACTTTCATCTGGGAAAATGAAGCATACAGTAAAAATTCATAAGCATTTAAAAAACTACTTTGGTTATATATGACAGCATCCGCTGTAAAAATTTGTTTGGCCTCCTGACCATGTCATATCAAAGCCAGTACTGCTACTACTTCTGAAGGCAGGCTCCAATGGATCTCCAGCATTTTAGTCTCTTGCCTTGACAATATAGAGGTCAAAACCTTTTATATGAACACCCAAAAACCGGAACGTTTTGAAAATCAAAAGTTTCATTAGGCTACTGTTTGATCACAATTTGGGCAACGTTTGACTTTTTTTTTGGGCGACTTTTGAGTATTCTTTTAAAGCAGATTGGCTGACATGGGCTATTTTAGGTGAATCTGGGTGTTGCGGGGCTTTATACGATTCACTTCTTTTATTGTTGTTGCGGCCCCGTCTTCTATTTCAGTGGTCGTTGTGGAAAGCCACCGTTCTCATTGATTCAATAAGCTTCTTAGTTCTGGTCATTTGATTCATTAATTCTTGATCGTGCTATTGTTGGAATAGTTACGCGAATGTGAGTTAATACTTTCTGTCTGTCACAAGGTTTGAACTCAGTATCATAATTGTTGAATTTGTAACTTCAATGAACGTGATAAGTCTCTTCTCGAGTCCACACAATTTTTAATATACATTTCAAACAGTAGACAGTCCATGGAGGTTGATTATGAAAACATTATATATTAGAATTGAATCATACATCATAAATGCTATCCATGCATTATAGTCCTGGTCCAATAATATGCAACACTTTAGTCAGAACGTCGTAACTATATGTACGCGCGGTTGGGACATCCAACGGCCGACAATGAGATTAGACGTCTGGCGATATAAAACGAATGTGGACCATAATTTCATCCTTCCTTGACTTTAGTTAAAATTACTAACCTCGATACATTCCTCTCTTCATAAGAATATCGGACTGACCCATGTCCGTACTGCAATAACATATGTGCGGCAATATCATGCCTACCACTGGAAGGATTATAGGACACGTCTTATCCGTTTGACGGTCATCTAAGAAAAGGGTGTGGTAACCTAGTCACGGTGCGTGACATACCAACGCATACACGTCATAATCAATCGTGTGTATCGCGTACACTAACTAACAATTATTTACATTATATTAAACGTAGTCACCTATTAATCTTATGCTGTTAACCTCTAGCAGACCATGCCAATAAAATACCTTAACAATTCCCTGTCCACTGGGGGAAAAAAAAAAAATCTATTAGATAGATTTTTTTTAACAAAAACCCATCTGAAAAAATACCAATATGTTAACAATATCAAAAAAAAAAAAATTTAACGAGATTGCGGCATATGGCCTACGACGTTCTGTCTAGAACCAATGTCGTGGTCATGTCGACTAACCAATAGTCATGTGTAATATATTCATTATTTATATCATAAATAAATATAAATGGTAATAAGAACTAAAAGAGAATGGTAATGTCGATCTCTAATTAAATAATTAATTAACTTAAAATATGTCGTGATAAAATGTCATGTCAGACTAATTTAAAGTGTTAAAATTAAACTAAATAACTATACTAGGTATGGAATAAGAATAAGTTGTTGAAAATCTAATGTAAGAAAAATGAGAGGATCTGTTAAAGAAAGACATAATAACGAATAAAGAATAAATTAGAGAAAGAAAAAAAATGATGTATAAATTTAACTAAGTTATGTGTGTTGAACATCAAGTAAGTGTAGTATTAAGTTATTAATACCTTTCTAACTAATTTAAACAATAGTATGCAATATAATCATGTAATTCTAAGAATATAATCAAAGAATTATGTGAGTTTTCTTTTCTTTCTTTCATTTTTTTAAGTTTCATTCATTTTTTTAAAATTCAACTCACTTGTCATTTTAATGTGGATTAGTTTTAAAGAATAAATTAAAGTAATTAACATTGGATATGAAGATCCATTCGTAGTCTTGATCCTTGAATTTCCATTAGACAAAATGTTCAAGTATTCTGAATCACGTTATATAACGAATTAGTTCGACTGGAATGTCATTTATTTTCTCCGAAGTGTTTTGAAACAATGTTGTGACAAATGTAAACCAGGAAAGTCCCGGTGTAAAGACGAATATAGTGTCAATTGATTGCAGTCACTTTGCGTATAATTTGCCTATAGAAAGCAGCTGAGTAAATGGTTCATTCATGTGTCAAAAAGCAACGATGGTGCTATGTTCTTTGATTAAGTTTCTCTGTACATAGTATTGTCTTTGCGACAAACAACGTAAATTAGGAATCGACATCATTAGGATTTCGAGATAATGTATCTGCCAAGATGTTGTCGGATCCTGTGATGTACTCGATTGAAAACTCGAAGGGTTGGAGGAGTATAGCAAATCTGGTCAATTTTGGACTCTTGTGATTTGCTCGTTGTAGTGATGCTACGGCCCTTTGATCGGTTTGTACTACAAAAGGGGCTCCCAGTAGGAATTTTTCTAGTTTGGTTATCGCCCACACGACGGCTAAGAGTTCGCGATCAACCGTAGAGTACTTCACTTCTGGTGGTTTCAGTTTTCGTGACACGTACAAGTTTGGATGGAGGATGTCGTCATGGTATTGGAGCAAACATGCGCCAATTCCGTAGTTACTCGCATCTGTACGAAGAATGAACTTTTTAGAAGCATCAATTAATCTCAAAATAGGTGGATTTGAAAATATAGAAATTATTTGCCGAAAAATTCTGTCACATTCGTCAGTCCATGTCACTTTCACTGGCATGTTCTTCTTTAGTAATGAGGACAATACAGCAGTGATGGATGACAAGTTAGGTACGAATCTACTGTAATATTGGACTAGACCTAACAAGCTTCTCACTTGTTTCTTCGTTTGAGGAACGGAAATGTTTAAAATTTTTGAAACTGTACTGGGTAATGTTCGGATATATCCAGCTCCAATAATGTGACCCAAAAAAGTGATCTCATGAAATGCTACCTGTAATTTTGTAGGTTTAGCAGTTAACTTGTACCTTCTCAAGGTATCAAAAACGTATCCAAGACCCAAAAAAATGTTCCTCAAAAGATGAACTAAACAAGCATATGTCATCTATATATGTAATAATGTCTGGTCTACCTGAAAAAATGTGTCGCATCATGCGAACAAAGGTAGCTGGAGCGTTAACCAGCCCAAAAGGCATCACGTTCCACTGGTATAGACCTAGCGGAGTTGAAAACGCTGTGTAGTATTTTGCTTTTTCGGTTAGTGGTATCTGCCAATAACCTTTAGTTAAGTCTATCTTAGTAAATATAGTTGCTGTCGATAGACGTGGCAGTAAGTCATCGAGAAGTGGATGTGGTTCGCTATCAACTATCGTTTGTGCATTTAATTTTCTATAGTCGACGCATAGTCTAATGTTATTGTCCTTCTTTCGGACAATAACTAATGGAGAAGAAAATGGGGAATTACTAGTTTCGATAATTCCTAAAGATAACATCTGTTCAAGTTCCTTAGTAGTTTTAGTAAGAAAGTGTATAGGAACAGAATAAGGATGTACCCGAATTGGAGTATCCTCGTTAAGAGTGATGTCATGATTAATGACTGATGTGCGACCTGGAACATCGGTCAACACATCTGGATAAGATTGTAGCAGATCAGCAATCTTTTGATGCTGTTGCGGTGTAACCGACGAAGAGATGGTTACGTCCCGCCAAGATTCGCTAGATTGTACTACAGGTACAGGTAAAGCTAACTGTACCTCAGGAAAAGAAGATTCTTCTTCCTGGATAACGGATAAATTAGAATAGTGACATGTAGGTCTGAAAGTGTCATCTAATTCATGAAAAATAGCTTGTAGATGTTCAGGTCGAGTATGAAATTGCTTGAGCATATTTATGTGAAATATTTTGTGATGTCCCTTAATGTCCAGGACATAATCAACATCAGAAATCTTATTGATAACCTGGTAAGGACCATTCCACGAGATTAGTAGTCTATTATTGTTATGTGGCAATAACACATAAGCTTGATCTCCTGGAAATAATTGACGTAATCGTCTATTACTGTTTTGGAAAGTTCTAGCTTTCTCTTTCGCAGCCTCAGATGAAGCTGTTGCCATTTGACAGGCATCAATAATGTTATTCCGGAGATTAATTACATATTCATAGGATGACTGAGTGTCCTGAGTCATCTCAGAATCGATTAATAAATCTTTTATCAGTCCCATAGGACCTCTTGGAGGAGCGCCAAAGACTAAATGAAACGGAGAGAAGCCAGTTTGTTCATTTGGCACCTCTCGATAAGCGAATAACACCGCTGGTAGCACTCTGTCCCAGTCCTGTGGATGGTTAACTGTAACTTTATGTAGCATTTGTTTGAGTGTACGGTTAAGTCTTTCTACAGCACCATTACTCATTGGGTGATAAATGCTGCTGAGGTTTCTATCTATTTGCCAAGTCTTCATTACCTCCGTCATAGTCTCAGATATAAATTGAGAACCATGATCTGACAAAAGTTTTCTAGGAAAACCTACTCTAGAAAAGATCAAGTGTAGTGCATCAGCTACATCTGTGGTGGTGGTTGTTTTTAATGGGATGGCTTCTGGCCATCGTGTGCATAAATCGATGCAAGTGAGAATAAACCTATGTCCTCTGGCTGATGGTAAAAGTGGGCCAATGATATCAATGGCCATTTTGTCGAAAGGTCTCACCGATATATCACAAGCCTGAATAGGCGCCGTGTGAAAGGCTCCCCGTGCTTTCACTTCTTGGCATATCGTACAGGAGCGTACGTACTGTGAAATATCTCGTGATACTCCCGGCCAAAAAAAAGAAGATAATACTCGTGAACGTGTACGAGTATAACCCATGTGACCTGCACACTTAGAATCATGTGCATGTTGAAGTATGTACCGCCTAAAAGCAAAAGGTACCATGACTTGTTGTCTTATCTGAGTTTTATCCATAAAACATCTTAATAAAATGTCATTTTTAATACTAAACCACTGACTATAATTTATGTTCCTAGAAAGATTGTCATCTTTGTTGACCAGCGTAAAAAATTTTGTTAGTGACCTGTCTTCCCTCTGTTTTGCAGCAAATGATACTCGGTCAATAGCAGAATGAATCTCGATATTTTCATGATCATTTGTTTCCTTGTTTTCCGTGTCTATAGTCTCTAATTGTTTTGTATGTGCTCTGGTTATTGCTGCATTTCCGATGTATAGATTATTTTTTTCCCATTGAATAATCTCATCTGGTGTGCAATCTTTACTCCCGTGTATGCATCCCACCATAAGGTCGGCAATTGGGTTTCTTAACATGCATGCTTTAACATTGCCTGTGAAGAAAGGTGTGTCAATGTAAATAATAGCTGTTGGATAATATTCTATGGTTCCCCCAAAAGTCATGCACCTGACATGTTCTCCAGTTGCACAATTTGGATGAACAAGTGTCTGACGGATTCCGATCGTGGTCGATCCCGAATCTCTTAAGACTGAGACGATGGATCCATTAACTTTTCCTCTGTTGAAGATCAGTGATCCTGTTCCGTCATTGACTGCTAGACTGACTTCTGGTAGAATATGACCGCAGTTCAGAACTGTCTCTTTTGCTTTCTGAAATATAAGATTACATGTTGGGCAACTATTTGCCACGTTATAATTCATTGCAAAACAAGTAGACGATGACTGTATTTTGTTATCAGTAGTTGAACTCTGAACCCTAGGGGTTGTAGCAGTAGTAACAGCTGCCCCTGTATTATGGTTATAAGTTGTCGATCTACGAGAATGAGAACGATGACGAGAATAATTAGATGAATTATCCCGTTGTCCTCTATTGTAACTGTTATCTCGATGTCTCGAGTTATAATTATCGCTATTGTTCCACTTGTAATCATTATTATAGTTATATGATCGATTATAACTTGAGTTACGTGGATTACTGTTATTTCTTGACTGAGGTGAATAGTTTCTGGTTTGTTGTCGTCCTCTATTAAAGTTATTGTTAAAGTTATTCTGTCCCTTATGAAAATTAATGTCATAGTTTCCTTTGAACCTACCCCTGTCTACACTGTGTGTTCTAGGTTTGTTATGATTATGATATGCCATATTGGAGGCTACAGGAAGTGGTTCTCTTATCAATGTGCCAGAAATATTAGCATTCGGATGAGCTGTGCAGTAATTTAAAGAAATTTTTTCTAACTCATCAATAGATTCTGGTTTTCTTTCTTGCAGATAAGCAAAGAATGGTGGGCTGACAGACGATAATACTTTATCCCTCAATAACAAATCGACTAACTTGTCGTAGGATTTGTTGACACCTGCCAGTTCAACCCATCTGTTAAAAGTATTGCGTATGTTAGCAATAAAACCTGTGAAATCTCTATTGTTATCTGGCAACAAACTTTTAAAACGCAATCTACATGCCTCTTCGTTCAAGTGGAAACGACGTAGTAGTAACAACGTCTTAATGGCCTCATAGTCTGTTGATAGTGTTGGATCTATATTTTGTGCTGCACTTGCAGGTTCGCCATCTAGAAATTCCTTAAGTTTCAGTGCCCATGCCGCTTTGTCAAGGTTATTCACCTTACATATGTCCTCAAAGCGCGCGAGCCACGATGAAAGGTCATCTACGTGTAACTTGAATGGAGGCAGCTTAAAGTAATAATTACCTTTAAGTCGTGTGGATGAAGATCCAGATTGAGCAGTATCATTTTGGGTTGCTGCAGCGCCCTGTGAATTAAGTTTTGCTGTTTCTAATTTAAGTCGTTGCAATTCCATTTCTTGCTGCAGTATGATTTCTTGTCGTTTCAATTTATTCTCTTCTTCAATCCGTAGGATTTCATCTCTTGCTATCTTTCTTTCTTCTTCTTGTCTTAATTCTGCCTTCTTTTCCGCCTGTTTTCTTTCAAGTTCTTCCATCTCTGCTTTAGCAATGGCTTTCTTTTCCGCCTGTTTTCTTTCAAGTTCTTCCATCTCTGCTTTAGCAATGGCTTTCTTTTCCTCCTCTTCTGCCTTATATTTTGCAAATTCAGCCAATGCATAAGCCTCGAGAAGTTCTCCTTTTTTCCCAAAATCTTTACCATTTTTAATAAAATAGTCTAAGTTAAGCATCTTGACGTTAATATTGTACGTAATGGTTATGTAATAATCACCAATAAATTTTAAGTAATTATTATACTTATTCAATTTATGAATAGTCGATATAAACAATCATAATATTATTGAACTTAATCTGGGAATGTTCAATTTAATTAATTGTAATATTATCTAACTATTATTTGTAGATTCCATACATAGACATACTATGTTGGGAAAATATTACATATATACTCGTTAATATATCATAAATAGTTATGATATTTATCTATTTCGGGTGCTGAATTACTATCATGCACCTAATAATAAATAGTATTATTCCTCAAGTATTATATCATTCAGTCAGTGATATGTGCTAAGTAAATCATTTAGTAATGGAAAAAATGTACCAAATAATATACACTATGTCCTTTATATGCAGGACAGACTAAAAAGTCAAATTATTTTATAAATATATATTATTATTATATTATGCCTTAATCATGAGCTATAAAGTGCATCGCCCATTTCTTGGACTACCACTGCAAATTGGTGCAAAGTCCCTAATTCTCCTTAAAAGTCATTAAATTTTAATTATATTCATATACACTCTTATTAAGCAAGAAATTATATTATTAGTGTTAAATCATGAACAGATGAAATGAGGACATACGATACGATGGGTAAACCAAGGATAAACAAACCATATTATCACGAAACAAGACGTTTCTACAATAAAAATTGATATTATGAAACCAAATCTGCAAACCGGAAATATAGAGTAGGGTGAAGGTTAACTGAATATAGAGTTAAATCTGCGTACACAAAAATTAATGACGCAAACATGGACTCATTGACGGTTATACAAAAAAAAAATGAACTGAATAATAGCAAGATCAGAAAGAACAAGATAGATTACTAACATTGTTACCAAACTAAATAGAATTTAAACTGAATACGATAAAATACACCGATTATTTCACCAAACTAGACATCTAACATATACTGTGAATTAAATGCAGTCCCGAACGAAACAAGCCCCGGAAATGTCATCGACGCGTTCTCCGCGAAATGCGATTTAATTCACTACCCTAAAGACCGTTCAGAATGAATATCGGCAATCCGTAGAGCCATAATTTATTCATTCTGAATCTCCACTCCAACCTCCCACAAATTAGGCACAGCACAAACAATGAAAACAAATATAACGTGCATATAAAATATATAGAACGGACATGCCTGCAAAATGTGAATTAGACTCAGTGATGTTTCTTATGAATGACAACAGTCACGAACTGAGACTTATCTTTTAACCCGTCGTCCGATGCGATCTTCACCAACGGCCTAGACTAGAGGATAGGACTGTTTGCTCCTTGTTGGTAAATAATGTCTTTTCAATCCTATGATCTACTGAGAAGTTGTATTCTTGAATGAAACATTAGGTGAGCTGGCATCGTCCTTCGATCGTTGGCTTGTACACGGAATATTGTGACGTCACTGATTTTTGCATAGTTACACAAGCCACGTCATGTTCGGAATCATGTGACTTGAACGTTTTCTTGTAATCGTAAACAGTCCGTGAAAGTATGTAAACAAGAAAAATTTCTTTCTTCCTTCGTTCCCCAGCAATGGCAACCACTTTGTTGCGGGGCTTTATACGATTCACTTCTTTTATTGTTGTTGCGGCCCCGTCTTCTATTTCAGTGGTCGTTGTGGAAAGCCACCGTTCTCATTGATTCAATAAGCTTCTTAGTTCTGGTCATTTGATTCATTAATTCTTGATCGTGCTATTGTTGGAATAGTTACGCGAATGTGAGTTAATACTTTCTGTCTGTCACAAGGTTTGAACTCAGTATCATAATTGTTGAATTTGTAACTTCAATGAACGTGATAAGTCTCTTCTCGAGTCCACACAATTTTTAATATACATTTCAAACAGTAGACAGTCCATGGAGGTTGATTATGAAAACATTATATATTAGAATTGAATCATACATCATAAATGCTATCCATGCATTATAGTCCTGGTCCAATAATATGCAACCCTATAGTCAGAACGTCGTAACTATATGTACGCGCGGTTGGGACATCCAACGGCCGACAATGAGATTAGACGTCTGGCGATATAAAACGAATGTGGACCATAATTTCATCCTTCCTTGACTTTAGTTAAAATTACTAACCTCGATACATTCCTCTCTTCATAAGAATATCGGACTGACCCATGTCCGTACTGCAATAACATATGTGCGGCAATATCATGCCTACCACTGGAAGGATTATAGGACACGTCTTATCCGTTTGACGGTCATCTAAGAAAAGGGTGTGGTAACCTAGTCACGGTGCGTGACATACCAACGCATACACGTCATAATCAATCGTGTGTATCGCGTACACTAACTAACAATTATTTACATTATATTAAACGTATTCACCTATTAATCTTATGCTGTTAACCTCTAGCAGACCATGCCAATAAAATACCTTAACACTGGGCTACTTTTCAAACAATTTCGGCAACATTTGACAACCGAAAAAATCCAGTTTCTGAAACACAGCTGTCCCCAAGGATTTCGGATAAAGAGTTACAGACCTTTATTCTGAAAAAATCAACAGGAGGAGGACACTTTCATGAACCGCACTTATAATCTACCTGTCTTGGAAACTTTCACTATATTTGTTCCGTGATCTTAAAGGACCATTGGAAGAAAACATAAAAATCCAAAAAATGAAAGCCACAATATAAAAATCTAGGTGAATAAAAGCCAGAGTATTAAAGGTCAACAGACAAAGGTCAGAAGGTGAAAGATGTGTAAATAAAAATTATATAAAATGTGGGTTTACCTGAATGGCTTGTAATTTAGCAATGGGAGTTCCAAATGACTGCCTTTTTGTTGCGTAATCCACTGCGCAATCTAAAGAGGCCTGTTGGTTGAACAAAAAATAAATAAGTCTTCTATGTGCGACCCATATTACCAAAAGAAATAGATAACAATGAATGAAAAAGTGGGAATAATAAATCATGCAAAAAGAGGAGAAACGCCATCACAAACATGCAAGGATTTAGGCTTTAACCTATGTATGATCGGAGCTATTGGGAAGGACAAAGTCTGTATAAAGGAACAAGTGAAAGGATCAGCTCCATTGAAATCTATGATCAGAACTGTTTGGAAGGATAAAGTCTGTATTAACTCTTTGACTCCATAATTATTTTCCACCCTGTGCCATAATTATTTTTTGAAGAATTCTAAACGGTGAAGTGTACTGTATTTTAGTGTAAATTTTATGTAAATCTTTTTTTGTGAACATGTACTTATTATATACCAAACTGTAGGGAAATGGATAGAGAATTGTAATATATAACGTCTTTGGTGGTATTAACACAAGTGTGTTCGTTATACTTAAAACATTTTGCATGTAAAATTGAAAAACACTAAAAAGTTAACTGTAGAATACGATCTTACCAAAGACAAATTACTGTTGTAGACAATAAAACTTTCTTTTTAGTCTTCAAACATCAAGTTAAAAAGTAAAAAAAACATTGCTTATGGCCACAATCAGTACATTTAGTGTTATTCACACTAGTATTTACTGTGGTCCCTTGTTAAAAAAAATAAAAAATTATGCAATCGTGCATTACGTAATTTTCAAACAAATAAAGAAGAATAACGTCATATAACAATTTTTTTACACTTGTTTAATGTTTCAATAGTATCCCTAGCTTCATCTTCTACCTAGAACTAGTGATTAGATGTTACGGTAGGTCTAGTTTTGTTGCTTTTTGATCGGCCAGAATATGACTACGTCCACTCATCAACTAAATCTAATGTGTTTAGCTTTTCTGTACCGATTCTGTATTTTGACAACAAACTGTGACTACCAAACAATCATCATCAATGTCAGCAATGTTTCAAAGTAGTTTGACACAATTATTTGCTTAGGAGACTTAGAAAATGTAAATATAAAGCGTGACATATTTCTCTAGCAATAACAACGAAAAACGCAAACACGCGAATCATCACACAAATTGTAATAATAACATCAAAACACGCACATGTGCTGCTTAACTACAGTCAAATCAGTTGTTTAAATAGTAGCGGAAGTCATTCTACGAGTTTTAAAATACGAACTGCATAAAACGAACGATTTTTTGGGTTTATTTGTGATAAACTAAAAACAACGCTCTGAGCGTTGCGCGCTGGCACGGCTTGAATTTTGCAACGCTCAGAGCGTTGGTCTGGAGTCAAAGAGTTAAGAAACAAGTGAAAGGACCAGCACCACAGAAGTCCATGATCATTACTGAGCAGAGTAATAGTTTGCTTACTGAAATGGAAGAAGTGTCAATGATCAGGCCTGAAGACCAGAATCAATGGTGTTTGTCAATTAGCCACAGTGTTATTCAAGAAACCTCTACACCTCACGGTAGAAGGGGAACGACTAAGTAAGTAAGTAAGTAAGTTATTCAAGAAAAAAGCTATTACGCTGTATAAAGACTTAGGGCAGCTCTTGGGTGGATCCTAATGAGGAGGGATTCACCAAGGTATATATAGGTGTCACCAAAACTGTTTGGTGGTAGAGGTCTATTTCCTTTGATCCAAACACCCAAAAATAGAAATATTCTGAAATTCAAAAGTTTCCTTGGGCTACTTTTTTTATCACAGTTTGGGTTTTTTCTGACTACTTTGGGTAATTTTGGACTACTTTTCAAATGCAATTGGGGCAGCATCTGTGTCACGAAGTGGTTTTAAGTTTATAGAGTTTGCCTGAATGAAAACAAGACCCTAGTATGAGAAAGTCTGAGAAAATAGAATTTAGATGGAAAATGACATGCCTGTGGACAGATGAGACTATTGACTCAAGAGATAAAACCAGGAGTTGACTCTCCCCTTGCCGCTTCGTGACTTCAGAAAAAGTTATAATCTCTCTCCCTCTAGCTACCTTTGAACACAAGGAGATAAGGTGTATAAAAACGACCACAGACACCACTATACAGACCACATGTAGGTAAAGTATAGAATAGAAGCTGATCCAGTAAATAATATATGTATATATTTATTTACATACAAGAAAAACATAAAATGGCATATTACGTCATCAAGTCAGTCGATAGCGTGCACTGTTGCACGGCCTGAAAACAAGTAACGATTAAATAGCAAGACCCTCAAAAAAAACCTCAATCACATTCACTCTTCCTGTCACCCTGCTGAGGAACAATAAAAATGGTTAGTGCTTTAAAGTATTTTGATCTTGTGGGGCTGTCAACTTTAGCCTCCACTCTCTAATACCACTAAGATTGCTACTGTCTCAGTCCTGTTGACTCTTCCTCAACGAACCGTCTACACCGTTTTCCTCTTGTTAGGCGATATGCGCCGCTAACTAACACCACTGGAAATGCTACAAATAATAGACTTGGAGTAACACAATGGCTCAGTATCTATCCGTCAAGTGGATACTGAACAGACCCTACTGGTCCTGTCTATTTTTTCCCTCCTTCCCTCTCTCTATCTATCTCTCTCTCTCTTGGTCTCAGTGTCTCTCTAACACTCGACGACTGATGATGCGGCGTCTCTGTTACGCTCTTCTCTCGTTACTTCAGGACCTAGGTATGGTAACCCTGTCACCTGTTCCTGAATTCTGCGATGATGATGATGAAGTTCTGGCGTCAAGCATGAGGTACTTGATGAACTGTCGACAAAACTTCTCTGCTGCTGAATAGCTTCCCTCTTTTAACCCGCTCCGGAGTTAGAGGAAAAAAAAAACACAGCCTTGATTTCCGGCTGTACGCAATTGAAACCAGTCTCACAGCCACCTGCCGTTGCTAGAGACTATAATAGCGATGCTCTCGGCTGTATGATAAATAAACCACGGTCCAGCTGAAGCATAGGGTCTTCACTGCCAGAGACCATAGGTCTGACCCTTAAGATAGGTCCTGTTGCCGTGGGTAATTTTGCACATGGGCAAATTTACGCTCCCCCACTATTCTTGCCGCGACTCGCTGAAATTAAAAGAAGATGCGTCTATTGTATAACAATTCCAACCTAACGCATCTCTAACCTAACTCCCCTTCACTCGTCATTTAAAACAATACATCAAATAATATTGCCCACGTGGCTCACTCGTCATGTACAACAATACAAAATTAATATTACCCACGTGGCACTTAAATCTCTCTCCTCCCTCTCCCCATCTCTCGTTCTGAAAACGATACATAAAATATTTCTATCCACGTGGCACTTAAATCTCCTTTTTCCCCCTCTCTCTCTCTCATCTATAATCTGCCAGGTAAGTAAACAGAACCTCCCGACCTGTCTGCCTCTTATCTATTTGTGACGCGCGGCTACCCACGTGTCAACATTTTCAACTCGGGAACTTCTTTTGTCCGAAATTCTGGGGTCTCCTTTTAAACATTTACCCATGAGGTTTCCCGGCTTGCTCCAAAATTAAATTAAATCTCGCTATAGGAATAGTTTCCTCCCCTAAGCAGTATAATTCACTTACAACGTAAATCTGAACCCTCCGACAATATTTCTCACATTTAAGGCTCAGTAAAATTAACGAACGCACCAGGGATTTCCCCATAAAATTATATTAGTAAATACACAGAAATAAATGGTGGTTTTACATAACATTCTACAAATATGGGCACACGTGTTTCTCACAACTTCCCACACTCCTAACTACTGCCAAAATCATAGAAAGAATAAGCACACTGTTACATTTACGTCGTTCTTCAAAAAATGATAATGGATGGCACTATCGTTTATTTTAAAACTGAAAAGTTAATGTCCCCCGAAGAAATTAACTACGGACGAAATTCGAAAAGAACCACTAATAAATAAACGATAATAAAATCCTACATACCTATTATCGCTGGTTTTTCCCACCGTGGAGAACGATAATGCGAAGTCTGACGGCTGACAATATTTCTTACGATAGAGAACTAGGCCGCCGTTTAACTGACTATTTATACACACCGGGACCAACCCCGCGTGTTCTCTCCTGAGCATACCCTAGCTTTCCCTCGACCAATGGAAACGCTCAGAAAAATAAACATAACTATGAGCTATGCCAATCAGATTTGAAAACAACCCGACCGCGTGCCCAAAATGACATCACGTCCACGTGCGTTTCTGACGCGTCATACCGGCGTGCCCGAAAATAGCGATTTCCGTAAACAACGGAAAATCGCGTGATCAGAAGAAAATAAAACTGGTCGAGTGAAAAATAAACCTACCGTCATAAAACGAACCCATTTAATTTTCCTACTCAAAAATACCAAACACGATATATATTCAAATGAGAAGAAATAAAATGGTGAAAATTCAAAATAAAAGAACAGGATCGGCCCGGAAATACAAATTAGACGACAGAAATACAAAATAGATGACAGAATCGGGCCGGTTGAAAGACAGAATTACAGTGTGGCATCACAATCTGAAAACCAAAAAAATCCAGTTTCCAAAAGAAAGTTGTCCCCGAGCATTTTGGATAAAAAGATACAGACTTGTACAAATAAATTTACAAAGAAAATATAGAAAGTGTCTGTTAAGATTTCATTGCATAAATTCTACACAAAATTTGACAAACGCCCAGTAGCCATTTCTCCAGTTCCAAGGTCCTGTGCAGCTGATGTGTCAATATCATTTGCCAAATTGCCAATTTTTATGCGTAAGTTAGAGATACCATATTAAAATTTTTAGTTTGAACCATTTTCTTCTGCAATTTACTTCATTTTACTACATTGTCAACATATGTCAATTATATGTGTCACAGCATGATTAACACAGCTGTGGACTGGCGGTGCTCCGCTGGGAGCAGGTACGTAATGTCAGTCGTGTATGAGAGGTAGTCAGTAGAGTGGTCTGAACTTAACAACACGAAACTGCGAGGTCAGCAGGTCAGGGGTGAATGCAAGGAGAGTTCTGATTGGGGCAGTGAAGAAACGGGGGTCAAGAGAGCGATGAGGATTTTGGTGGTGATGATGAACTTGAATTGTCGAGTGCGAGGAGATATTTATTTGTGTGAATATAACGCATTTTGTGATCTGAGATTTTCATGAATGTGATACACTTCGCTGACTATATATATTGTTGTAATTTTGTGATCACAGTTATTTGAATACATTAGACAGAGTTGGGAATATGACTTGTGTTGGTTATTACTTGAATGTGTTCCACTCCATCCCTCGCTCTCTTGTTTAGTATCTCGAGGACTAAGACATATGTGTGTTTAATATAAAATACTCTGTGTCAATATGTCATATTAGCTCAAGTTATAAGCTTAAGGCCTTTTTCGGTAAAATAAATGTTATAAAGCATTATTTTTGCCAATGTTTTATTAACAGACATGTGCACAGAATTTACTTACGCATATTAACTGGATGTACAAATTCAGAACTAATGAGAGAGGTCAAAGTTCGGCAGCTAAAATACTTTGGCCACATAAAAAGGCATAACACCTTGCAGAAGACCATAACAGAAGGGAGAGTTGAAGGTAAACGTGCAAGGGGAAGACAGCGCTATAAGTGGGAAGATAACATCAAGAGATGGACGGGAAAGAGTCTATCAGAGTGTACCACCAAGACAAGAGACAGAAGACGTTGGAGATCCATTACAGCCAACCTCCGTTGTGGAGATGGCAACTGATGATGATGATGACAAATTCAGACTTGCGTATAAAATCAGGATACGACCACCTTTAAGAACAGATTTCGTTCACAACCTGAAACCTTACTGTAGTGCTCAATGTGAACGGAAGCATATAAGGGATATGTCAAAATGTAATTAGTCCTCAGCATGATAGGGCTTATTAAAGGGCCAGGTCATTGTAACAGGAGCCACAGTAGCGCAGTGGTTAGTGCACTGGCTTCCTAGCTCAGTGGTCCATGGTTCCATCCCCAGTTGAGGTGGGATTTTTTAGACCGCAAACGGCTCCGGGGTCGACCCAGCCTCATGAATTGGGTAACAGAGCAACTCTGGGAAGGTTAAGGTGGCTGGCGTGATGCTGACCACATCACCCCTAGTGTGTCAATGGTCAAGAAAATATGGGCCTACCATATGCCTCAATGGGCGTGTAACAGGATCCTTTACCTTTACCGCCCTTATTGTATCAGGATGCACATATTGCCCAGACAAGAACTCCATTTAGACTTGGGCCTCTTTCTCCTCTATTCTGTCTTTCTTTTGTAACTCAATACCCTCGTCACTAACAACATCATCTTGTTATTCTCAACTATGGCATGATACCAAGTCACCATAATATTTCTAATAACCACTACAAAATGCCTTGAGTCTTCTTGAGGGCAATGACTTCTTCTTTTCTTCTTTGATCCTTAGCCGCCGGCCGTCAAAGCAGTCAGTGGCCATCACGCCTGGTGGCGTCTTGTAGGGTAACAACAAATTGATTCCACTTTGCTCGGTCGGTGGCTATCCTCCGTACAGTGCCCCAACTCTGGTTCATTCTTTGCATCTCAGCCTCCACAGTCCTCCGCCAAGTTGTTTTTGGTCAGCCTCTCTTTCATTTTCCTTCAGGGGTCCATAATATAGCTGTTCTTGTGATGGCATCGGGGTCTCTTCTGAGGACATGGCCAACCCAGCTCCAGTGTCTGCCAGCTATGATGGTGTGAATGTCCTCTTGCTTGCTCTGAGTAAGCAGATCTTGGTTGGTGATGGTATTCGGCCAAAAGATTCGGTGAATTTTTCTTAGGCATGTTGTGTGAAAAGATGACAATTTCGACATTTCCTTCTCTGTAACTGTCCAGCATTCCGCACCATAGAGAAGCACAGAAAGCACACAGCTCTGATATAATCTTAATTTTGTCCTTGTGCTGTACTGAGAGGACTTCCAGATGTTGTTTAGACTAACAAAGGCTGTTCTTGCTTTGTTCATTCTGTTGTTGATGTCTTTGCTTGCTCCGCCGTCTGGTGTTACTATGCATCCTAGGTATGTGAAGGTGTTTGTCTGTTCCAGTTGCCGATTCCTTACTGATATGGGCTCAGGGTTGCTCACATTGAGCATCATGACTTATGACTTCTTTTGATCGATGTTCAAGCCCACCTGCTGGCCATACTTATTAAGTCTATCCGTTTTTTCCTGGATGTGTTGATGTAAATGTGCTAGTAGTGCAATGTCATCTGCATATTCCAGATCTTCTAATGTAGAAAATGTAGTCCATCTTATTTCTCTTGGACTGCCCTCTGTTGTCTGGCGCATCACCCAGTCTATGACTGTTAAAAATAGAGTGGTTGATAAGGGGCATCCCTGTTGTACTCCTGTCTTCACCTCAAAGGTTAGGTTGCTCTGCCCAACGCTACCTGTAAAGTTGGCATAGAGGCTTTTTATGATTGACACTATGCAGCTTGGAATTCCATAAGCCCTCAGTATTTTCCATAAACTGTCCCTATGTATACTGTCAAAAGCCTTTTCAAAATCAACAAAATTAATGTACAGCTGTCTTTGCCATTCTCAGCACTGCTCTATAATGTTCCTGAGGGTAAATATATGATCTACACATCTTCTGTTCTTTCTAAATCCTGCTTGTTCTTTCCTCAGTTTGTGGTCTACTGCTTTTGAAATTCTCTGTATAATTATCCTGCCTAGTATTTTGCTGGGAACTGAGAGAAGAGTGATTGATGAAAAGAAAGAAGGGCTATGACTATAACCCACAAAAGCCAGCTCCAAACCTCAGAAATGAGGTATCTGAGGAAGGTGTTTGAAGTAACAAGAAGAGACCTGGTCTGTAACCAGACTATACAACATGGCCTCAAAACCCAGCCCCTGCAGACTCGAGTGGAACAGTCCCAATTACGATGGTTTGGTCACGTCTGCTGAATGGGAGAAGATTGGCTACCACGGCAAAAATGAGAAACCAAGAGCCAGGGATCCAGACCTCCAGAGTTCGCTGGAAGGACAACATCAGACAATCTCTGAAGGACAGAGGACTAGATTAGAACCAGGCTAGAAGGAGACGGCCAATAGGATAGTATGGTACCCTCTCTGGCAAACCTCTACACCCCAGGGTAGAAGAGGAACAACTAAGTAAGTAATTAGTACTACAAAATCAAGAGTAGCAACATCATAAAGACTAGTATCTACACTGTCTCTGCTATGGAAACTATCATCATAATATTGTGACGTGAGCTGACCCTGACCTAGGGGATAGGTCAAGGTTAGTTTACTGGATAAGGCTCGCCTGTATGGCTGACCATTGCTGGATCTAGTGCAGAATAGGATAACTCTGCAAGCACACCACAGGGCTTCATTTTTCTTTCTTTCTTTAAAAAAAATTTTTTTAGACTGATTACTTTTATAAATGTGATGGAGTTCTTCTTCTACTTCTTCGTACTCTCTCAGATGTCTACTTGAATGTTTTCAAAGAAAGCAGTAGTCAGCTTGAGGCTATTGCAGAAGCAGATGTTCAGCAGTCATTTTATCAGTGCCACAGTTACACTCATCGCTAGTTCCTATCTTTAGCTTGTTGAATAAATTGTATCCCAATCTGTTGTGGCCCATGAGGAGTCTGAAGATTACCACTTGTTCTCTTCTGTTGAGCTGGTAGTATGCATCATTATGTGACCTGGATGCTCTGATGGAGTAATTTTGTCCATAAATGTTTAGTGAGAGTGGAATATTTCATTACTTTAATAAATGTGATTGAGTAATTGTGTCCATAAATATTTAGCGAAAGTGGAATAACACATTTTTTTATGTTAAAAAAAGTTGCCGTCTGTAAAAACTTTTACCTTATTTCCTGCGCCTTTTTGTTTCTGGGATATTTGATTTGTTTCTAGGATATTTGATTTGTTTCTGGGATATTTGATTTGTTTCTGGGATATTTGATTTCATGTAGTTAAAGATTAGTACTTCAGCTACCGCAGGCGTGTCACAAAAGGCAACTAATATGAGGCTGTGCTTGGGGCTGCCAACTTCATCAGAGAGTGCCACTGCAGACGTATGTGCTTTAACACAGGCTTTCTGCGAGGGGGCCAGCTGCAGATGTGACTCCATGCTCCATAAGGGGCAAAAAGAGATGATGATAATGATAATGACGATGAATATCCTAGGGCTCATTAGATTATTAACTCTTTCAGTCCCAAGCAAAAAAGTGGGTTTGGCCCAAGCAAAAATGGCCACCCCAGTGCGTTTTTATTGTTGTTGTTTGGAAATAATTTTTTAAAATGTTCATATGCATAAATAACTTTGTTGTTGTATATGAAACTGAAGGTAATTGGATGTACTTTACTCTTGTGCTACAAGTATAAAAGCTTTCATTGAAAAATGAATAGTTATTCAAGGTAAAATGGAGGATATGCGCTTAAAAAAAATGATTAGTTATTCAAGGTAAAATGGACGATATGCGCTTTAAAAAATCGCTTTAAAAATCTAAAATAAATATCTCAAAACAGAAACACGTTCACTCTTAAACATGTGCGGTATTTAAAAGAATGTACTTGCAGTCGGAAATGACGTTTTGGGTGGTTTATTGGTAGCTATAATTAGAAACAGTCTCAAACAGAGGCACATATACTAAAGGCTTTTTAAAGTCGATTGGGCCAAGCGCGTCTAACCCCTGAGCCTTTATAAAGTCGATTGGGACTTAAAGAGTTAAGGCAGATGCTTACCTGAGCAATTCCTAATGCTTGTGATGCTATCCCAATTCTTCCAGCATCCAGAGTTTGCTGATATTACAAGATTAACAAAGTTAAAATCATGGCTCTGTTGTAAAATGTATGAACATTAAAAGTATGTAAGACAGTTGATCTTTGTCTAAAAAAAATAAAAAGTAAATTTATTAACATAACAGTATGTAAGCAAGATGTTCTTTGTTCAAAAATAATAAAAATTAAATTTATGAACATAAAAGTATGTAAGCTAGTTGTTCATTGTCCAAAAATAATATATTATGTAAATTTCAACAACATTTATGTTATCCTTATTATCAATATACACTGCAGATCCGACATAACGCAGGATCTCTTATACTGCGATCAGACGTTGCTGACTGCCCCCATTTCACATGCTTCAAATTTGAATTATTCAGGTGTTGATCACGCGCATATCCCAGTTTGTTGAACATATTACACTGTTTCAGTTGTTGATTTAGCAGCCACGGATACTACACTTCAATTGCTGGAGTTAGAGCATGTGGATAGGATTCATATCCTTCATTTGAAATTGATTATTGAAATTTTGAAACATAAGAAACGAGAGACAACTAAGCAGTTAACTCTTGACTCATTTATTAGTAGGATTTTTTTTTTTTTTAACAAACGAACGAACTTTATTTTCAAAGGGTTGAGAATTGGGCACGCAGGCCCGTCTAACATTCTGCCCTTCCTTTCGCTCACCTTTCATACTGAATTCATTTATTCTCATATGCATGTTACATATCAATTTCAAGAAATTCAACGTAAAGTAAAATAATAATATAGCACACTCATATTAACATTAATTACTTATAAGCATGACATAACATATGTTGAAAAGTACAGACATCATCATTAGAACCTACAGTTGATGTTATAAGAAAAGATAATCCGATTAGGGGGGCATGTAATCAGAATTCAGAAAGTATTCAAAAAGTCTACGATTGTATGAATAGGGACTGAGGTTGTTTCTTAGGTTATGTGGAAGACAATTCCAAAGATGAGCAGCAGAGTACCCAGGTGAGGCAGCTATTGTCATTTTTTCGGCTGTCAGTACCTCGGGGGATATAGTATGTAAACCTTTGTCAGTAAGGACTGATTTGTGAATGTGTTAGATCGGTAGGTTGCAAGGAAGGTAGTTACAGGACGAGTGATGGTATGCTGTTATGCGGCTTATGGGCCTCCAAACTTCTGTGGAGGTTGGGGCCCAGCATCCTCCGGATGGAAGATAACTATAGTTTCTTTCTTGGTGGGGGGGGGGTGGGGGGGGGGGGTGGGGGGGGGGGGGGGTGGGGGGGGGGGGAAATGTCCTACTCTGAGGATTCTCACCCTGCTAAGAGACAGTTAATGCCCAGATATGCCAGTGATTCTCACTCTATTTTCTCCCTGCAGAACTTATACTTACATTTTTTGCAGATTTTCCTCGAGCCAAATTTCATTGAGATTATCTTGGACAGTCTTGGCACTTATTCCTACTTTCACCTTTTCCATCTATCACCACATCAACATCAATATAACCAACTACAACAACATGTCCATCAGGTTGCTGATTTGTGTCAAATGTTGATAAATTTATGTAACAATAAGAAAAATCGATGCAACGGGGCACACTTAAAAGTTTGGACAGTACCATCCACGTTTTATTTGGTCTACAGTGTACCATCGTCTCTCCAACCATAATCATCTCAGCAGCTTCTACAAATACAACAACGACAACCACCTTTCTTAATACAACCATCTATAATCCATCATCATCTTTAGAAAAAAAATGACCCCTGACATTACTGCATTATCGGCATGCTGTCATTTTCTTTCTTAACGCAAAAACCGTAACTCTCATCCTGTCACATGCCATCGGCTCAAGCTCTTTCATTTTCACTTCTCTATGTGTTTCTTGGTCTACCTCTGCCTCTCTTACCCTGAGGATTCCAGAACAATATTCTAACATTACTAACTCACTTCTTCTTCTTTGCTTGACTAATCTTGTTATCTATCTTCACCTCTCATAAAGAAGAACTCAAGTTTGCAATACCACAATAAAAACACCAACGCAATTCCTTGGATACTTACCATTGCAATTTTAAAACCCATTCCTTGTTCCCCTAACAAATATTCCTGAGGAATGGCGCAATCTTCGAAGATTAAATAGCAAGTGGAAGTGGCTCTGATCCCAAGCTTGTCTTCCTTTTTACCGAGTGAAAGACCATCTGCTGGTTTAGGGACAAGAAATGCACTGATACCCTGCAACGAAAAAATGTTGTTTTACCTATAACTATAAGACGGGTGTTGAAAATAGAGGGACCTAAAGAACTGTACCATACAGTCAAAAAGTATTTAACAAGAACAAAAATTTATATATATTGATTACTGGGGTTATGGTGGGAAAGTGAAGGTCTGGTAAAGTTCTAGTAATACATATTACTAAGGTAAAGGTAGTTCCATAGCAGATGCTGTCATAGGGGAGTGAAGTGTTAGAGACTTCACTATACTAGGTCTAGCATCAAGAGGTGGGGTCACCAGTTAGTTAGTAGCTCCTTCAGTCAAAACTGACTATGGGAATGTGCCCCTGAGGTGATAGCCCTCAGCTGCTTAAGGGTGAAGCTGGAGTATCCTCTCCAGGGCATGAGCTTGGGCACAGTTATATGGAGATCATACTGCCCATGCAGCATGTTCCCCCTCTCCATGTAGCCGGTAGGTCCAAAGGAATGGCAGCAGCTGGTACAGTTTGGTACCAGCCACATCGCAGGAGTTGCCAGAATAATGTCAAATCAACATTAGACTGCCTAACTCTGACTCCAGATTTATCCTCAGGGTTTACTCTCAAAGCCTTTCCTGTAAACACATATTCCTGCAAAACAGCGGTGGTTTAAAATCATAGTTTTACCTTATCCTAGATAGGCTATCAGCCAAGGATCATGAGTCCTATCTGCCCGAAATATCTGTCTTTGTCCACTGCTGTTTATTCAGTACTCGCAGCTAACGCCTATATCTAGAGGTTGTTCAACCATTTGCAGCCTGGTTGACACACCTTGTAGGTCACCAGTTATGACGATTATAATACAATGACAACAATTAATTCACTGACGACAAGTTTTAAAAATTAATTTTGAAAGACAATATTAGGCAAACCAAATTCTTCTTTTAAGCGTTAGGCAATAACAAACCAAATTTTTCTTTCACCTTTTACACAATAACAAACTCAAATCGTCTTTAAACTTTTAAGAAACATTAAGTAAACCAAATTCTTCTTTCAACTTCTAGGCAATATTACGTGAACCAAATTTTTCTGTTCGCTTTTGAGCAATAGTAAGCAAACCAAATTATTCTTTCAACTTTTACAAAATATTAAGCAGAGCAAATTCTTCTTTTAACTTTTACATGAACCAGATTCTTCTTTCAAATTTTAGACAACAATGAGTGAACCAAATTCTTCTTTAATCTTTTATAGTTAACATTAAGTGAGCAAAATTCTTCTTTTAACTTTTACATGAACCAGATTCTTCTTTCAACTTTTAGACAAAATTAAAAGTGAACTAGATTCTTCTTTCAACTTTTATACAACACTGAGTGAACCAAATTCTTCTTTAATCTTTCAGAGCCAACATTAAGTGAGCAAAATTCTTTTTTCAACTTTTAGAAAACATTAAGTGAACCAAATTCTACTTTAATCTTTTATAGCCAATATTGTGAACCAAAATCGTCTTTTAACTATTACGTACTGTTAAGCAACTTTTACATACAGTACTTTGCAAAAAAAATGGCAGTCATATTGCTCAGCTAAATATGCTGAAATCTAATTAAATATGCATGTTCTGCCCCAAATTTACACTCCACTTAAGTGAGCAAACACTACCAAAAGTAAAAAAAAAAAATTAGCGTAGAGTAAAGTCCCTTGATAATAGAACAGACGACAATTTCTAATGCTAGTGGCAGAAAATGGACACAAAGTCAAAGTGTATGTTAATTTCACAGCTTTGGAATGAAGGAAATCAAACATGTTCCAACATTTCTAAAACCTTGAACATTCCTGAGCGGACTGTCTACAGAGTTGTGAGTAAATTAAAAGCAGGTAATGGAATCGAGCGAAAAGAAGGTAGTGGGGGGTCAAGAATTTTGGACACAAAGGACCATCGGCATCTCGCCCAAATCGTTCGGGCTGGGCCAATGAAGATTGTAGAAAACATACGGCAGCGCATGATCGATTTGGGAAACATGTCTTTTTCTCCTTGCATTTTGTTCACTATATTTTAGGAGGGATTACAGGTAATCCTTCTCCATGTTTCTTCTCCTTCTATTATTTACGTTTTTTTCAAGATGAGATCACGAGGGAGTTTGATCTCATCTGCTTTATGGTTCTTCTTTATGTGTTTAGAATGGGGGTGTAGGGAATTAGAAAGTATTATTCTAGATTAAGATTATAGATGCTAGATCAGGATTGGCACCAGATTGTCTTTTTTTAAAGATATTGCGTGGCCATATACGCATTTTTCGGGAGTTAAATTATTTGCGGCCATTTTTGCTTCATTTCCGCAGTATAGGGCTAGGACCAATTCCTGGTTCTTTGTCTAGCGGGGACTGGTTGCATCAGAAAGATCTAAGGTTCTGATTGGCGGAGAGCTAACTGCAGTTGAAATGCAGAGCGCCCATTGGCTTTAAGAACCACGCCGCGCATATGACGTCATGAAGTCGGCGCGTGGGGGTCTTGATTATAAAAGGCCTATATTTCATAAGCTTCTTTCTCTTTTAATGAAAAATTTGCCAAAGCCGGGTGCCAGAAGCAAATTGTCGATTGCCTTCAGTTGGACATTCGAGATTTGGTAAGCATGAATTTTTGCGTGAGGACTTTATTTAATTTTTCTAGTCCTAGCCGATCATTTAAGTTTCTTTGGGCAGTTTAGTTTAATTTAATTCTTAACTCCAGAGCCATCAATTCGATCTGAGTGATAGACATGAGAAACTAGGTCCATTTAATTCCTTGTTGAAAGAATAGCGGCATGGTTTAAAAGTTGAGATATCACCGCTTTGTATTATTGCAAAGTCGGTCGGGAGAGAAACTCGCATCTGCGAATTTTATTTATTTACAGAATAGTCGGGAGCGCGTAATGTGTATTTTTATTTGTGATTTTAGTGAGAGTATTGATGCTCGCTATTTATATAGTTACGCATATATCTGTGGACGGGAGTGAAAGAGGCATAATTTGGAAGCGCGTGGGCGCGTTGGTTACGGAATTGTTATTGATACGACGTTCAGAGGGACGAGGGGGAGATAAGCACGTGGTCATAAAATTACAAGCACGTGGTTGAACTACGGGGTTTTCAATTTGATAATCAGGGGTTATGTATAACTTTTGACGGCATGTAGATGCTAGCGTAAACAGGGTTATAGGTTATTGATTGTGCTTTGTTATTCTGTGTATTCAGAAGATGGAGATGACATTTATTTATGTTAAGGGAATTATTTTGTATTTCATTTTGAATGTGATTACTATTATTGACGGGAATTTTAGGAATTCCTAGAGAAGGCTAGTTTTAGTTGTGTTAAACATTACGGCATTAGTGTCAGCGTAAGAAGTAGGCCACAGTACGTCTGCCCAGACGGGCCATTGAAAATATGGTTGTTGCTCGGAGTTAGTCAGGCAGAACAGGCGATCTGGGTTAGCCAATGTTTACCTTGTGGGCTCAGGTAGAGAAGGGAGCTCAGTGGGGGGAGCGGACTTTGTTTGCATGATTTTGTATGGTGGTGCATAACGGGAGAGAGTAGGGGAGCTGTATTGATTATAGACGGGGGAGACTTAAGTGTTAAAGACTTAAGGGTTTGTCAGGAAGTTAATTGTTATTTGTAATAGAGTATTAACGTTTTGTTTAGCTGTTGTTTTTGCTTTTGTCTAACCAGCAGGTGCCGGCTTTTTTGTGGGAATGAGAGCGGAAGTTTGAGACCACAAAATTTCTCCCACGGCAAAGTTGGGGCATTCGCAGAACCGCAAGGGTTTTACGTTAGTTGCCAGTAGTGGACGGAGAGGAAGAAAATACGTTTTCCCAACCAGGGGAAGACATTTTCCAGCGAATAGGATTTTTTGTGGATAAATCCTGAGCTCTGACGCTCGTTACACACGCAGATTTGGCAGGCTGCCAGCGGTGTGATAAGTTTGTGTTCGTTTCTTCACGGCCATAATAAAGCCGACAGCCCAGTTATAGGTACTCGGGCAGGTAATTTCCGAGTGGTAGAAGTCCGCTACAGTTCCAGTCCAGAATCCAGTGGGGTTCTGTTAACCCTCAGTCATCAAGTCCAGAGTTAGTGGAGAGAGATAGGGTAAACATTCTCTCTACTGAAGTCAGCACAGATAGGCAGAACTGTTAGTTTTGGTGAATCATAGCAGAGGACAGCTGCTGAAGTTTAGAGGTGCAGTTAGTTGTGTTCAGGAGATTCCAGGATAGGCTGTGTAGAACCGAAGTCTGTGCAGAGATTGTGTAGTCACTTCGCCGTCGTTCCAGCTATCAGTGGACTTAGAGTTAGAGTTAGAATTTAGAACAGCTAGTTTGGAGTGTAGGCGACATCAAGTGCAGTGTAGTTCATTTCAGTTAACCTTACCTTCTTTCTCCATACAGGTTGCAATTGTGGGAGAAGGGTTGGGGTTGATGCATTTTTAACTGTGCTTGCTTTTGTTTCAGGAGTGCATCCTCGCACTTGATGTAAGGGACATGCATATGTTTGTTGTTTATAGGTGTATAATAAACTTGTATAAATTGTAGCTGGCATCAGTCATTTCCTTTAGTACAGTAGCTATATGTTGTCTGTACCTTGGTGTTTGTGAATCTTAATTGAACCTTATCCCCATAGGGTAGTTAGAGGTGGTTCGAGGCCATAGCAATTTAAACGTCCGAAGTGGCGAGGAAAGAATCAACCTCGGTTCTCAACCTCGGAGCCAATGGTCTCAACTTTCACAGTTTGCACTATATTTCTATCTGAATCTATCATTTCAGTCTTTCTTCTTACTATTGTCTTGTCACTATATGTAGACAGTCTCTAGTCCTAAATCCATTTCGTGACAAAGTGGGTGCTATCGTCCGGTGAATCATCTTTGTTACGTTCAATTCTGTGATCTTGACAAAGTGGTGGCGTCGTCCTTGGGATCATCTTTGTTGGGATCAATTCTAGATTCATAGATTGTCTCTGTAGAAAGTTCTGGAAATAGATTTCAAAAAAAAAAATCCCCTAGACTTGAGCTATATTAAGACTGATCCAGCTATAAGTTTTTTTCCACAGGTTCCAGTTAGTATAGAGGATAGTGGTTGTAAGGTTGTTTATGACTTAGAAGTAATTGATGGCTAATGGAATTTTTTTCTTGACAGGAAAGTAAATTCGGGTTTTGGGTAGCTGGATAACTTGAATTTTTTTCAGGTAGTTATTAGTCAGACTTGGTGCTAGTCTGAGTGCGGGTTTTTGCGACAGCATATTCATAGTAGGTAACAGTAAATTTTTCTTGTTCCTTTTTTGTCATTTCCCCTCGTTGTGAGTACTGCTGATTTGTCAGGTAAGATGGCTGAATTGGTCAAGCTACTTACTGCATGGAAGGACGCAGCTAAAAGCATGGGGATGAATGAGGCCGAGACTAGGGCTTACATTATGAGGGAACAGGACCGGCAGACGGAGAAAGAAGAAAGAAGAGACAGGCAGAAGACCCGACAGGCAGGAGAGAGAAAAGCAGAGAGGGAAGCCCAGGAGAAGATAGCAGAGAGGGAAGCCCAGGAGAAGATAGCAGAGAGGGAAGCCCAGGAGAAGATAGCACAGAGGGAAGCCCAGGAGAAGATAGCACAGAGGGAAGCCCAGGAGAAGTTAGCACAGAGGGAAGCCCAAGAGAGGGAGAAGGCAGCAGAGAGACAGCATGAACTTGCCCTGCGTTCACTGGAACTGCAGTACCGATCTTCGGAAGGCAGTTCGGCTAACGGAGATTCTCCCGGAGCAGGGGCAACAGACACCTCAGGAAACGGAGGGCCCCGGATGGCAGCCATGAATTTTCCGATGGACTCTTTTCCTAACGGGAATGAGAAAATTGAGGTATTTTTAGAAAAATTTGAACGGATGGCAAAGGCATACGGGCTGGATGATAGTCTTTGGTGTCTCAAATTATCTCAATCTCTAAGAGGACATGCGTATGAGGTCTATAGCAAGATGCTGGTAGATGACCAAGGTAACTTTGAGGCTCTGCGGAACGCCCTGTTACAGCGATTCCAATGGACTCCCCGGAAGTGCCAAACGATGTTTAGGGAAAGTCGACTGGAGAAGGGAGAAAGTTTTCCCCAATTCGCGGAGAGGCTGAGGAATTACCTCACTCGCTGGAGAGAGTTGTCGGGTTTGGCTAAATCGTTTGAAGGACTCGAAGAGCTCATCATGTGCGAACAGATAAAGGCCAACATGTCTCCGGACTTAAGGAAGTACCTGGCGGAGCAGGGCGCACAGCAACTGGACCAGATAATTCTATTTGCAGAAAGGTTCCAGACGGCCCAGGCCGAAGTACTGGGCCAGAAAAGAAAACACCCTGACCTGCCAGCCCCGGACAAAGGAGCATCTTCATCGCATTCGCCTTCCTCTTCAGCTCACCAACCGCAAGGGCCGTCTCGCAAGGAGCCCCCTCCCAGTCATAACATGCGCTCCCAGCCGCCTAACAGAACACAGGGGCCGACTTCTCATGAACCCGTCAGGAACCGGGGAGATAATGAGAGATATTGTAGGTTCTGTCGGACTACTTCTCATTGGACAACACGGTGCCCAAACAAACAACCCGCTCATCAGATGGCTTGTTTAAGGCCTGTGAGGGTGA
Source organism: Oreohelix idahoensis (assembly GCA_024509875.1). Taxonomy (NCBI): domain Eukaryota; kingdom Metazoa; phylum Mollusca; class Gastropoda; order Stylommatophora; family Oreohelicidae; genus Oreohelix; species Oreohelix idahoensis. Next base: position 300,952 of record JAMPIV010000906.1, read on the forward strand.
AACAAGGGAAGAAGTGGAAACCCTTCCAGTCAGAGAAGTTGTTTTCCAACAGCGGGCCAGCAGAAGTGAACGGGACTGAGACTACATGCTTATTTGACAGCGGGCTTACCTACCCCAGCATAGTCGCCCGACATCTGGTGAAGCCCTGGCAGATGACGAAAGAAAAAGTGAATATTGGTGGAGTTTTAAGGAAAGGGACTTCACAGTGCTTTCCCGTAGCCAATATTAAAGTGAAATGTAAGTTCGTGTCTGGCACCATCAAGGCAGCTGTAACGGCTCAGCCAGCCTATGACTTCATTCTTGGCAACCCATATTTGGTTTTGGGGAACCCGACCACACCGATCCTTGCTGATGCAAGGGGGCCTACTGCAGGCCAGAAACGTGAAAAAGGAGAACCCCTAATTCACGAAGCCCCGAGAGAGCTCGAACATAACTGTCGTGCTAAGGAGAGGTTCAATGCCTCCGACGACAGCGGTATGTTATTTGCAGAGGCAAATTCGCCCGCCAGCCCTGTTCAGCCAACCGGCCAAACAGTGGTGAAGACGCCTCTGATTCCGGAAGTACACTCTTTGTGTTGTCGGGAATTAGGCCCCCGATGGTATTAGCTTCCTCAAGTGAGGAACATACTGACAAGAGCAGTATTACATATGTCAACGACCAGCGCCATCTTCATAGGGCACAAGATAGCGGTCTGAGCGAGCATATAGTTCCAACCAGCCCTGGAGCCCCATCCGACCAGCACTTTACTCAAACGGAGGAGGACAGTGATCTGAGTATCCGTTTGCCTATAGACGGAGATGGGCCCCACAACTCTCGTATCTCGTTTACAGGAAACGACTCTTGTAACGAGCAGCCTGAAAAATTGGCTATCTTTTCCAATTCGTTTCACGGAACATTGGAACCAGTTACTGAGAGCTTTAACTCAGATTCTCCGCGATCTAACGGGATCTTAAACCGTCAAGTGTCACTGCAGGACACATTCCAACTGACGCCAGTAACTCTCACAGGGGAGGGCAAGGTTGAAGGTAGAACCAGGGTGTTAGACGGAGAGCTCCCGTGGTCTACATTTTCATCTCACCAACTTTTCAGGCCAGAAAAGAGTGAGAAAAGCGACCTTACGCATTTGCAAGGAGCTATTTTGGAGAGCTCTGTCCCGCTTCAGATTGGTAGGGGAAGAGCGAGTCCAGAACCACTGCCAGGGGCAGATCTTACCTACCTTTCTCCAAAGGTAGAAGCTATTGAGGTCGATCGTGATCCAATAGACACCCAGCAAGAAATCGGAGGCTCTACACCAGAGGAACCCGAGACGTTGCATCGTTCTCGCACGGTACCAGCAGTCACAACCCTGCTGACGCGCAGCGAGGAAGTCGTCATCGCCAGGTCGCCACAGCGCCCGTCGGTCACATCAGCTGACCAGGACAGCCTTTTGACGGTCATAGCAAGGGAAAGTTCAGACCCGCCATTAGACGGCACAGGTCTGAAGAGAGATCAACTCTCCCAACGGAGCATAGGAGCTCATTCTAGGAGAGGAGGAAGGAGGAAACGCAAAAGAGGAAGGTCGAAGAACACTGAATAGGAGGGGTAAGGACAGACAGCCTTGTAGACAGAGTTAAGGGCCAGTGTGAAACACAGAGATTTCAGTAATGAGATCGATGCTCAATCTTCGAAGGTGGGAGTGATGTGACGAAAGTACTGAGATTCTGTCTTTCAAATGGCCCATGTCTTTTTCTCCTTGCATTTTGTTCACTATATTTTAGGAGGGATTACAGGTAATCCTTCTCCATGTTTCTTCTCCTTCTATTATTTACGTTTTTTTCAAGATGAGATCACGAGGGAGTTTGATCTCATCTGCTTTATGGTTCTTCTTTATGTGTTTAGAATGGGGGTGTAGGGAATTAGAAAGTATTATTCTAGATTAAGATTATAGATGCTAGATCAGGATTGGCACCAGATTGTCTTTTTTTAAAGATATTGCGTGGCCATATACGCATTTTTCGGGAGTTAAATTATTTGCGGCCATTTTTGCTTCATTTCCGCAGTATAGGGCTAGGACCAATTCCTGGTTCTTGTCTAGCGGGGACTGGTTGCATCAGAAAGATCTAAGGTTCTGATTGGCGGAGAGCTAACTGCAGTTGAAATGCAGAGCGCCCATTGGCTTTAAGAACCACGCCGCGCATATGACGTCATGAAGTCGGCGCGTGGGGGTCTTGATTATAAAAGGCCTATATTTCATAAGCTTCTTTCTCTTTTAATGAAAATTTGCCAAAGCCGGGTGCCAGAAGCAAATTGTCGATTGCCTTCAGTTGGACATTCGAGATTTGGTAAGCATGAATTTTTGCGTGAGGACTTTATTTAATTTTTCTAGTCCTAGCCGATCATTTAAGTTTCTTTGGGCAGTTTAGTTTAATTTAATTCTTAACTCCAGAGCCATCAATTCGATCTGAGTGATAGACATGAGAAACTAGGTCCATTTAATTCCTTGTTGAAAGAATAGCGGCATGGTTTAAAAGTTGAGATATCACCGCTTTGTATTATTGCAAAGTCGGTCGGGAGAGAAACTCGCATCTGCGAATTTTATTTATTTACAGAATAGTCGGGAGCGCGTAATGTGTATTTTTATTTGTGATTTTAGTGAGAGTATTGATGCTCGCTATTTATATAGTTACGCATATATCTGTGGACGGGAGTGAAAGAGGCATAATTTGGAAGCGCGTGGGCGCGTTGGTTACGGAATTGTTATTGATACGACGTTCAGAGGGACGAGGGGGAGATAAGCACGTGGTCATAAAATTACAAACACGTGGTTGAACTACGGGGTTTTCAATTTGATAATCAGGGGTTATGTATAACTTTTGACGGCATGTAGATGCTAGCGTAAACAGGGTTATAGGTTATTGATTGTGCTTTGTTATTCTGTGTATTCAGAAGATGGAGATGACATTTATTTATGTTAAGGGAATTATTTTGTATTTCATTTTGAATGTGATTACTATTATTGACGGGAATTTTAGGAATTCCTAGAGAAGGCTAGTTTTAGTTGTGTTAAACATTACGGCATTAGTGTCAGCGTAAGAAGTAGGCCACAGTACGTCTGCCCAGACGGGCCATTGAAAATATGGTTGTTGCTCGGAGTTAGTCAGGCAGAACAGGCGATCTGGGTTAGCCAATGTTTACCTTGTGGGCTCAGGTAGAGAAGGGAGCTCAGTGGGGGGAGCGGACTTTGTTTGCATGATTTTGTATGGTGGTGCATAACGGGAGAGAGTAGGGGAGCTGTATTGATTATAGACGGGGGAGACTTAAGTGTTAAAGACTTAAGGGTTTGTCAGGAAGTTAATTGTTATTTGTAATAGAGTATTAACGTTTTGTTTAGCTGTTGTTTTTGCTTTTGTCTAAACAGCAGGTGCCGGCTTTTTTGTGGGAATGAGAGCGGAATTTTGAGACCACAAAATTTCTCCCACGGCAAAGTTGGGGCATTCGCAGAACCGCAAGGGTTTTACGTTAGTTGCCAGTAGTGGACGGAGAGGAAGAAAATACGTTTTCCCAACCAGGGGAAGACATTTTCCAGCGAAATAGGATTTTTGTGGATAAATCCTGAGCTCTGACGCTCGTTACACACGCAGATTTGGCAGGCTGCCAGCGGTGTGATAAGTTTGTGTTCGTTTCTTCACGGCCATAATAAAGCCGACAGCCCAGTTATAGGTACTCGGGCAGGTAATTTCCGAGTGGTAGAAGTCCGCTACAGTTCCAGTCCAGAATCCAGTGGGGTTCTGTTAACCCTCAGTCATCAAGTCCAGAGTTAGTGGAGAGAGATAGGGTAAACATTCTCTCTACTGAAGTCAGCACAGATAGGCAGAACTGTTAGTTTTGGTGAATCATAGCAGAGGACAGCTGCTGAAGTTTAGAGGTGCAGTTAGTTGTGTTCAGGAGATTCCAGGATAGGCTGTGTAGAACCGAAGTCTGTGCAGAGATTGTGTAGTCACTTCGCCGTCGTTCCAGCTATCAGTGGACTTAGAGTTAGAGTTAGAATTTAGAACAGCTAGTTTGGAGTGTAGGCGACATCAAGTGCAGTGTAGTTCATTTCAGTTAACCTTACCTTCTTTCTCCATACAGGTTGCAATTGTGGGAGAAGGGTTGGGGTTGATGCATTTTTAACTGTGCTTGCTTTTGTTTCAGGAGTGCATCCTCGCACTTGATGTAAGGGACATGCATATGTTTGTTGTTTATAGGTGTATAATAAACTTGTATAAATTGTAGCTGGCATCAGTCATTTCCTTTAGTACAGTAGCTATATGTTGTCTGTACCTTGGTGTTTGTGAATCTTAATTGAACCTTATCCCCATAGGGTAGTTAGAGGTGGTTCGAGGCCATAGCAATTTAAACGTCCGAAGTGGCGAGGAAAGAATCAACCTCGGTTCTCAACCTCGGAGCCAATGGTCTCAACTTTCACAGTTTGCACTATATTTCTATCTGAATCTATCATTTCAGTCTTTCTTCTTACTATTGTCTTGTCACTATATGTAGACAGTCTCTAGTCCTAAATCCATTTCGTGACAGGGTGGCAGCAAGAGGTGCCACCCCACTGTGTGTTTTCACAGGAATTCTCACGAAAGAAAGGTACATCGACATACTAGAGGGACACCTTCTACCATTTATGCAGGTCATGTACCCCGATGGGTGCACATTTCAACATGACAATGACCCAAAGCATACAGCTCATACCACCAAAGCATGGCTGCAAGAGAAGAATGTGATAGTGCTGAAGTGGCCCAGCAACAGTCCCGACCTAAATCCAATTGAGAACGTTTGGGCACTACTCAAGAATCATATAAAAAAGAGTGGACTCAGAGACGTTGAAGAATTGAAGAAGGTAGCTGAAAAATACTGGGACAGTCTGACTCACAATTACCTACAAACACTTGCGGGAAGTATGCCTCGCCGCATCCAGGCTTGCCTTGCTGGAGAAGGCAACATTATATTGTACTGAAACCACTGTTAATAGATAGGGGAGATACCAATCTTCCTCTGGACATACAGTTTTTATTATTATTTGCTTCTATGAGTGTGCTGCGTTGCGAAAATATGACTGCCATTTTTTTTGCAAAGTACTGTCGTTTATAGTCTATGTTCTTATTCTTCTCTTATAAGTACTCTGCTTTGTTGTGTAGGGGATCATGTCTCTCCACAACTTCCTGCATCCAGTACTGTTTGTCAATTTTAATGTTGACTTCTTTCAATGCTACAATATCAAACTGTCTAGTATACTTCTCTTTTCCATCCTCTGTCTCTGTTTTATTTTTTCAATCTTTCCTGGTGTCACGATATATTCCAGCATTCTTCTTCTCATAACAAGTCCAAAGAAAGCGAATTGCTTCCTTCTAATTCTAATTCATTAATCCTTAGTAATAATCCTTAATATTAAGCAAATAAAATAATTATGTCAACTTTTAGGATATTTGAAGCAAACAAAATTCTCCTTTCAATTTTTATCTTAAAGGTTAAATGTCTCACCATTCTAGTCCTAGAGAAATGAAGAACAACAAACTCTCAAACAACAAAAAAGCTTTAAAATGCCAAAACAATGAAAAGGACAAATACAAAGAAGATAAAACTGAGACTTAATGACATACCTTGTTTTTGAGTTTTTTATCTGTTGTTGCAAATACCTGCAATCAAGAATGAAACTGCCAGTACAAATAACCAGGAAAAAAACCGAATATAGGGACACACAATTTGCACGGATGAAGAAATCAAACCAGCAGTTACAAGTTATCAATTAGTACATATGATTCATTCAATTTATTTTCCTTTTTCACTTACTAAAAACTGAGGCCAGTTGTTCATTTTACTGGTGATAGAAGCGAATAATAACGACAGAGGCATACTGTTTTAATGAGAAGTTAAACAATGATTGTAATATTTAATGAGTAGCAACTCATCCTGACTGCTAAATGGTCCACTGATTTTGTTGTTGTTTAAGTGAGTGTTCCAATGAATGAAGAGGCACACTGCTTTAATAATTTATGAGAAGTTAAAATAAATGATTATAAAATATTATGGGTAACAACTCTGACTGAAAAATTTTATGGGTAACAACTCTGACTGCTTGGTACGTGTTCCACTGATTGAGTTGTTTTTTTCCGGTGAATGATGAGGTATACTGCTTTAATAATTTATGAGAAGTTAAACAATGCTTGTAAAATTTGAGGGGTAACAACTCAGACTGATTGTAAAATCTGATAGATAACAATTCAAAATGCTCTAGAGATTGCTTTGTGTTTTTTAAGCAAGTTTTCCAGTGAACAAGGAGGCATTCTGCTTTAATAACACTGGTATACATACATTTTGGTGCCTTAAATTTTATAGCTGTTCTTGGGTAATTTTGGGTTGCTGATTCCAAAAATGTAATCAGATTTTTTCTATCAGCTCTAGTTTTTGAGATAACTAAGAATGACCATATTAATAGGGCAATTGTTATGTACAATCCTAGAGTTAGGTGCTATCAGTGGCATTTTGACTTTTGTCTGCATTCATATTATATGTAATTACTGTGCATATATTACCAAAAATGTAATAAAATTTTATCACTAGCACTTGTTTCGTCAACACGCAAAAAGGATCTTTTCGAGGACTTCCTGGAATGTGATATGCCCAGACAGTCAAGCTTAAGGGTCCAACAGTAATCTGCCATCATGTGGGCATCCCAAAGTCCCTGGTATCTCTCTTCCATTGTTTTTATATCTTGGTGAAATCTTTCACATTGCTCCTCACTAAAGTCGCCAAGATTCTCCGGAAATAAATGTAAATGGTTATGGAGGTAGTGCAATTTTATGTTCATGTTGCATCCAAGTTCACAAAAACTCGACAGCATGTTTCCAACTAATTCAGAATAATTGTCTGCTTTAAAGTTACCCAGAAAGTTTTGCACAACTAAAACAAATGATGACCAGGCTGTGGACTCTGTTTTGTTCATGGAATCAATAAAATTTGGATCGTTTATTAACTTTCTAATTTCAGGTCCATCAAAAATTTCAGCTTTAAGTTTGTCTATGCTCAATTCTGGAAACTTTCTGCATAAGTAATTAAAACAGGTACCATCTTTGTTCAGTGCCTTAACAAATTGCTTCATCAAGCCAAGCTTTATATGTAATGGTGGCAGTAGAACTCTTTTTCGATCAGTGAGAGGCTTATTGACAATATTTTTTTCTCCAACTTTAAATTCATCCCTCAACGGCCACTATTTCTTTGTCCAGCGCATATCTTTTGCCCTGCTATCCCACAAACATATAAAGCATGGATATTCGGTGAATCCCATTTGCTGGCCAAGCAAGAAGTTCATCATTTTAAGATCTACACAAACCATCCAGTTATGTTCTAAATACTTCAATTTTTCCAGAACTGTGCTTATTGTAGCATACTCCTCCTTCATTGTAGTAGAATGAGCAATTGGAATTGAGCCATATTTGTTACCATTGTGTAAGAGAACACCCTTCAAACTTCTTTTGGAGCTGTCAATGAAAAGTCGCCACTCATCTGGTGTATAACTTACACCCATTTTGTTAACAAGACCTCCTACATTAGTACAAAACACAAGGTTGTTTTCTGTACAAAAGAATGGAATAAAACCTTGCTCTCTGCTGCGATAAAATGTAACCTTTGTTTCAGCAGTCAGTAATTTTTTTTCTTTCAATCTTGAAGCCAAAAGTTCTGAAGATTCCTTGGAGAGATATAGATCTCGGATAAGATCATTTAGTTCAAGCTGGTCGAAGCGTTGAGCATCTGAAAAATCATCTTCGAAATCACTATCACTGTCACTTGTCGTTCCACATGCCACTGCTGTCTCATCTTCTAGCAGGGAACCCGAAATCTGACTGAAAGTTGGAATTGGTATGTCATCTCCGTGTGGAACAGGTCGCCTAGCAGAATCTAAATCTGGATATTTCCACTTTTTGTGATTTTTTCCATTAATTCCCTTAATATTCACAACACAGAAATAACAGTCATCATAGTGGTTCTTGGGCTCTCTCCAAACCATTGGAATTCCAAATTTTTTATGTACAATCAAGAGTAAAATGTTTGGCACCCAAAAAAATTTTTTTTTTTGGTAGGGCTGTGTAATTGATGAGAAGTTTAACAATGATTGTAAAATTTGATGGGTAACAACAATGACTGAAAAATGATATGGATAACAACTCTGACTGCTTGGTTATGTGTTTCGCTGATTGAATTGTTTTTTCAGTGAGTTTTCCAATGAATGATGAGACATACTGCTTTAATAATAATTGAGAAGTTAAACAATGATTGTAAAATATGAGGGGTAACAACTCAGACTAAATGGTATGTGTTCTAATAATTGTGTTTTTTTTTAGTGAGTGTTTCAACGAATGAAGAGGCAGAGTGTTTTAATAAATTACGAGAACTTAAAATATTTCTTGCACAATTTGAAGAATACTAATCAGATTCACTGAAACGTGCTTCACTGATTATGTGTTTAATAGGTGATCACGCGAATATTTTTTTAAATGATGTATCATGCCCATGGATATTCATTCTCTATTTGATGGAAGCCCATACTTTGCCACCCGACAGTTTGGATAACCATCAAAACCAGATACTCTTGCCTGCACAACATATGAATCCGTTTCACTTTGCTGCACTTTCTTCACTAAGAAATACAGGGCAGTCGCAATTTACACGAGGATTATGTTCTGGAGACCCGCATGTAATTTGAGATATGCATAAATTGAAATTATTTTGTCCACATAAATTCAATATGTTACAATTGGGGGGGATGCTTCTGCAAAGTAGTTTACAGTAAAAAATTAATAAAATTTTTATAAAATGTTTAGAAAAATGAACATAATATATAAGAAACAAACAAAAAAACAACATGAAATGATAAATTTTAATAGTAGTAGTATTTTATTAATTTGTTTTTCTACAATTTGCATAAATTGAGATTATGTAAATCTCGATGGCATTGTAATTGGATAGAACTAAAAATTAAATTGGCAAAACATACAAATAGACAGGATAACAGTAAGAAGTGAATTGATAAAACTGCTCGAAACAAAGCAGTAAATTGGTAAAACTAACAAGTAATCAGAAGAAAACAAACAGAAAATGGACATAGCTAAAATGTAGTTTAACGAAAATAAGTAGTAACTGGAAGACAGAAATTTAAAAAGTTGAATGTCACTGACTTCTTCTTCTTCTTCAGTCCTTAGCCAAAGACCGACCAAGCAGTCAAAGGCCATCACGCCTTGTGGCGTCTTAAGGGCAACAGCAGATTGATTTTCTCTGTTGTAGTTTCCCATCACGCCTAGCGGCGTCTTTAGGGCAACAACAAACAGATCCATCTGCCGTTGTTTCCGTAATCGGTGTGACAAGCCAACAGGTGATCAGCCCATTGGGCGTCACTGACTTAGTTCTTTAAAATCAGAATCAAATGTCAGTTTGTATTGAGCCTTTTGTATGACTTAGAAACCGACCCACCACTTCAAGGTGGGGCACCTTGGGTCTCATGGTCATAGACTGGGTTGTGAGACATACAACAGAAGGAGAGAAAACAGGAATACAGTGGACATTCAACAAACAGCTGGAGGATCTTGACTTTGCAGATGATTTGTGCCTTCTACCACATAGAAAGCAAGATATGCAGGAGAAAACAAATAGAATAGTGACAGAAGCAGATGGGACTATACATAAATGTAAATAAAGCAAAGGAAATGAGGATAAATAATAGGCAGATGGACTCGATTAAGATCGATGGTCAAGTTATTGAAGAAGTAGAAAGCTTTACATATCTGGGGAGTAACACTGACAAAGGAGGGGGAACCATTGGTGACGTCTGTTCTAAGATAAATACAGCCAGATGCGCTTTTAATGCCCTTCGACTGATTTGGATCTCCTCAGCTATATCCAGAGAGAACAAAATCAGAACCTTTAACTCAAATGTAAAGTCAGTCTTGTTGTACAGCTCAGAGACATGGCATGTCTCAAAGAGTATCACCTCCAAACTACAGATATTTGTAAATGGATGTCTCTGATGGATCCTCCGTACAAGATGGCCAGATGTAATAACAAATGCAGAGCTAAGGAAAAAATGCGAGCAACCACCAATACAAATGGAAATTAAGGTAAGAAGGTGGGGATGGATAGGACATACACTCAGAAGAGAACAATCAAGCATAGCCAGAGGTGTCCTTGACTGGAACCCACAAGGGAAAAGAAGAGCGGGGAGGCCAAGGAGAACTTGGAGAAGAACGGTGGAAGAGGAGGCTAAGGAAATTGGAATGACTTGGGCTCAGCTGAAAAAGACAGCCCAGAATAGAAATTGATGGAGAGCAACTGTTTCAGCCCAATGTTCTACTGAGAACGGAAAGGAATGATGATGATGATGATGACTCAGAAACGTGGAGAACAACAAAAACAAAAAAGATACAAATGTTCATATATGGGCACCTGCGTAGAATAGAAGGATTAAAATGGTGTGACAGGATTATTGGAGTGGAACTGATGACAGGAGCAGGACGAGTGCCAGTAGAAAAAGAGATGAGAAGTATATGCTAGCAATGAATGGGGTGTGCACTGAGGAAACATGATAGCACTGCAATGTGACCGTTGTTCAGGGATCACCAGGGTAAGAGAGATAGGAGAATGAGAAACACACAGAGAAGAGAAGTGAAGACAGAAATGAAAAGAATAAAGAAGACATGGAAATATTTTGAGCAGATGGCACAGGTCCAAGAAAAAACAGACTGAATAAGTATAGCCAGCAGGTGTGTCTGAGCATCAATCTAAAGAAGACAGAGGTCATGACACTCAATGTGGGCAATCCTGAGCCCATAACAATAAGGAACCAGAAGATGGAACAGACAGACACATTTACATAACTAGAGACCCTGATGCCATCACAAGAACTGCTATGCTATGGACCCCTGAAGGAAAACTTCATAGCCATTAGTGATCCAAGCTTTGGTGCCATTCAAAACCCACTTATCAGAGTTGACATAAGCTGTGGTCGATGCTGCACCAGCGTCACTGCCATTTCCTATACAAATAAATAAACAAAATTAAACAAAGTGTCAATCACATGTATGTGTGGTGTGTGTGTGTGTGTCTCCATGTGTGTGTGTGAGTCGCATGAATATGTGCTGTATAAATATTGCGGCTAATAAGTGTGTAGCGTTTGGAGGCGCATACATGAATGAATGAAGCTAACGCTACACCATACTGCGACTGGAGTCCTATAAAGAAGGCTCGCGCTATAATGTGAGAGGTCACACTCTAAACAATCTTAGAGACATCATATATAAAGAACAACTCTTATAAGGTCTGGCAATCTCAATATTCATTCATAACCCTCCACTCCCAAAGGAGCATAGGCCTTCAACAAACACACTCCAAGTCATCCAGTCACGTGCCATCATCTCAAGTTCTTTCCACGTTCTCCTCATAATTTTCACCTCTGTTTCCAGCTCGCTTCTCCATGTGCTTCTTGGTCTATCTCTGCCTCTCTTGCCCTGGGGATTCCAGAACAAGGACTGCCTTGTAATGCTATCAACAGGTTTCCTCAGCGTATGTCCTATCCATCGCCATCATCATCGTCTCATCTCTTGTTCCACTGACACTTGTCTAGTTCTTGTCATCAGTTCCACGTTGGTAACCTTATCATACCATTTTAATCCCTCTATTCTATGCAAAAATCAGAGGCACATCTCCAATCCAACCTGCAAGTCTGGAAGGAAGAGCTGGAGAAGAGAGGGATGGTCATAAGCAGCTCTAAAACAAAATCCATGGTGATATCACGAGAAGAAAGAAAACATCAGATTAAGTTGGGAGAACAGGTCCTGGAGCAGGTCGACCACTTTAAATATCTCGGAGCTATTATAGACCGAAAGGGAGGCATCAAAGAAGAGTTGGCCACTCGAAAAGCAGCGGCTGGGAGACTTTTTCAGGCCATAAATCGTGGATTCCTCAGCAAGAAAGAGGTTGGTAAGAAAACGAAGATGGCTGTATACCGCTCCACCTATGTCCCAGTTTTGACATATGGATGCGAGTCGTGGGCAATGACTACAACCCACAAAAGCCAGATCCAAACCTCAGAAATGAGGTATCTGAGGAAAGTGGTTGAAGTAACAAGAAGAGACATGGTCCGCAACCAGACGATACGTCAAGGCCTGAAATCCCATCCGCTGCAGACCCAAATAGAACAGTCCCAACTAAGATGGTTTGGCCATGTCTGCAGAATGGGAGAAGATCGGCTACCACGACAAGCATGGGAAACAAAGAGCCAGGGATCCAGACCTCCAGGACGACCCAGAGTTCGCTGGGAGGACAACATTAGACAATCTTTGAAGGACCGAGGACTAGAATGGAACCAGGCCAGGAAGAAGACAGCTGATAGAATGGTCTGGCGCTCTCTCTTCCAAACCTCTACACCTCACGGTAGAAGGGGAACGACTAAGTAAGTAAGTAAGTAAGTATTCTATGCAAGCACCCATTTATGAAAGTCTGTAGCTTTTTGGTTGTTGTCTTTATTGTTCTCCATGTCTCAGAGCCATACAATAGGACTGACTTCACATTTGAGTTGAAGATTCTTATTTTCGTGTTGGATACGATTTCTCTTGATCTACATATATTTCCCAATGCAATGAAAGCTCCTCTTGCTTTTTTTATTCTTATTTTGATATCACTGTCTGTACCTTCAACTTTGTCTATATTGCTGCCAAGATATGTGTATAATTCTACATCCTTTAGAGGTGTTTCTTCAAGTTCAACCTTGTTTTCATTTCTTGCATTTATTCTCATAATCTTTGTCTTTTCCCTGTGTATTTTCAGGCCCACTTGTTGTGACCTATCATCGAGAATTTTCATTTTCTCTTGCATCTGATTATGGTTATGGGACAGAATAGCCAAGTCATCTGCAAAATCCAGATCATCAAGCTGTTTAGTCAGATTCCACTGGATTCCATTTCTATTGTGTGATGTCAATGTTTTCATAACCCAATCAATCTATTCTAGTATGAAAAGAAATGGAGACAAGAGGCATCCCTGTCTCACTCCTGTTCTAATCCTAAATGGTTCTGTAAGTTGTCCTTCATGAAGAACTCTGCATGTCATGTCAAAGCAGTCAGTGGCCATTACGCCTAGTGGCGTCTTAGGGCAACAGCAGATAGGTTTTCTTTGCCATTGTTTCCCATCACACCTATTGGCGTCTTTAGAGCAACGGCAAATCAATCCATTTGCTGTTGTTTCCGTAATCGAAGTGACTGGCAAACAGGTGATCAGCCCGTTGGTAATGATCTTCATGGGAACTCCATAATGCCTCATCAATTTCAAAAGTGATTCTCTGTCTACACTGTCAAATGCCTTTTCATAGTCCACGAATCCAAAGTATAGCTGTGAATTCCATTCCAGACTTTCTTCTTCTTCTTCCATCCTTAGCCATCGACTGACCAAGCAGTCTGTGGCCATTACGCCTAGCTGGCGTCTTAGGGCAACAAGAAATTATCCATTGTTCCGTTACGCCTAAAGGCGTTTATTGGTACAACAGAATATTAATTGTTGTTTCCGTAATCAGTGTGACTGGCAAGCGGGTCATCAATCCGCTGTGATTCCAGACTTTGTTCAGCTATTATTCTCAATGTGGCTATGGAGCCGCGCTGGTGTAGTGGTTACCAAACTGCGCTGGCGACCGGGTGACTCTGGATCAAACCCAGGCGAGGACATTTGAAGATTTTTCGTTGACCGGGATTTGGACTGGATTAATTCAAGCCCTGGCGAGGAGATTTGAAGAATGTCGTCGACCAGGGACTGGCGGCTCCTGAGCCGACCCAGCTCTAATTGGTACCTCCGAAATCGGCGAGTATCTGATTGAATGGCGAGGGACACCTGTCTCTGTACAAGAAAAAAAAGGGATACTCATGTAAAAATCAGTCTCAGGTTAGACATACAAACCTGCATGCATGCATGCATGCATGCAGGTTTGTATGTCTAACCTGACATCAGGGTCAGCGAACCAGAGCTGACCAAGACCCTACTCCACCTCCACATGGTGGTCCTGGAAACAGGCTGCATCACTGCAGTCTGGCTGAGAGAGTAGAGATCGAAGAGGGAAGGCAAACCCGGTCCCAAAAAATGCCGTGCTGAAGTCGGATGTGTCGGCCGAAAGGCGCAGATATCGCAGCTCCGGTGTAAACAGACATAACGCAACCAACGCCCTTTTCAGGGTGAACGAGGAAGGAAGAAGATATACTATCATTCAGTCTGACACTTAAAGAAAGACAATAGAATATTTCATCATCATCAACATTTTAATTCTTGCTCCTTAAATGTTCATGTGCTTTTGAAGTGGTGGTTTCTGCTGCAATGTGTTTTAGATGAACAGGTTGCACAATTGATTTTACAGCATGAAGTCATGAACAATTTCTAGATATATATATGTGATGGGGCCGAAAAGGAGACGCCCGCCCCCTTCCTGTTTTTGGGCAGATTTATCGCCCGTATATTTTTGATGTGCGCGCAACCCACGTGACTGTCAGCCCACGTGACGGCGCGAGCAAGCATTGCTGGGATGTGAAAATTCTGACAAAGAAGAAGATTGATGACTAGGCCATAATAAAGCCTAAGAATAAGTTGTGGTGTAGAATTGTGTTTTTGCTCTAGAAATAGTTGTGTATATTTCTGTTTTTGGGCCTTCTAAAGCAAAAATCGCAAGTGTTATGTATGCGGCCAAATCAATACGCCTAGCGCGCAGTAAATTGAGTGATTCGACCTGGGCTTATAAAAGAGATAGCGGCCGGCAAGCGGGCCTATTTTGCCACAGCCGCCAGAGAGAACAGACGAAGTCAGACTCACAGAGCCAAGCTGTAAATGCCTTGAGCACACTAGCAATCGGGCACATGCTGGGTGTTTTGTTTTGTTTTGTTATGTTCGTTGGTTTATTTGTTTAATGTTTGCTTAGTCACTGAATGGGTTGTAAAAATAAATACAGCCCCTGCCTCTAGAATCAAGAGTTTTATTGTTGTTCGGGTCGGTGCGAGTGTGAAAAGAGACTGATCAAACATATCACAATATAATCATCATCATCATCTCGCCCACCCTATTACAATTGGCGTCATCGGCAGGATAAGGCAGACAGTGACACTGAGCAAACAGCAAACGAACAAATATTGTAAACACCCAGCAGTGCAGTCTTGCATCAAGATGGCTTCGACCAATGCGCCTGTGAAGGTAGTGTACGTGAAGGGACCAGAGATAAGGTTATTTAGTGGAGAGGGGAGTCCCACTTGGCAAGAGTTTGTGGAAGATGTAGAAGCCGCGTGGAAGGTGGCGCCTTTTTGGGCAGAAGACAAGTTAGACATGATCTGGAACAACGTTACATTATGGGTATCTAGAGAATTACGGATACATGGCGGAGCCAAGGCCAGCCCTGAGCAGTTACTCAAGATAATAGAAAGAGCCTACAGCGAGCAACCACCAGTCAGTGAGATGACCAGGAATTTGCAGGCCGGGAGTCAGGGGTCTAGGGAATGTTCTGTTTTCTTGGGAGGAAAAAAGCCAGAGACACTGGTGCAGATAGCGAGTGCAGAAGCCCACAGTGAAGAGGAGGCTCTCAAGGCAGAATTATCTCTCCTAAAGGACCAGCTAGCACAGATGTCACAGGCCAGTTCGCCAGCACAAGAGGAGGTGCAGAGAAAGAGAGCACCATGCCAACCGCGGGAACAGGCAGCGCAAGACGAGGAGGTGTGTCCGCAGGAACCGCAACTAGCCCTTCTGGTATGTGAGAGTCAGGCTGTTGTCAAGGAAAGCTGTGAGCTGACAGCACCAACAAATGCAGTTGCACCGACAAGGCGAAAAAGGATGTGCAAGTGGTATAGTGTCCACAGGGGATGGGGGTTCATCACGCCAGATGATGGAGGTATTGATGTATTCGTACATCAAACCAAGATCTTCAGAAAGGGATTCCGGAGTCTGGCGAGGAATGAACGAGTAGAGTTTGACAGCAAACCATCGGTCCAGGGCATGGAAGCAATTTATGTATGCGGCATTGGCGGTCAAGAGAGTAAGGGCAGCAGGGGGCGACCCATGGCACAGAGGAAGCCCAGAAAGATAAGATGCTACAATTGTGGAGACCTGTCAGACCACATGGCAGCCAAGTGCCCTCAAGGCCCTCTTCCCAAACGATGTTTTAGATGCAAGTCAACAGAACATTTGATAGCCGCCTGTCCCTCAAGGAGCTCTTTCCCTAGACGGACTGTCACAACCAGGTTGCCTTTAGGGCGCAAGCCAAGAGATGGCCACGACAACTGTCACACTAAGGGCGCCAAGAGAATTGGCCGTTGTCTAGGGGAGGAAACCCGTCCTAAGCAGATAGGAGGGAGTGCAAATCAAGGTTCAGCAGAGGAGACTCATCAAAAGCAGACTGTGGGGAATGTAAGCCACCGTCCACACAAAATGAGTGGAAAACACGTCAAGAGCGATCTCCCTTCAAAGTCGACAGCTGCAAGCACTGACAGGCAGATGTCACGGGCAGACAGCGACGCGGCACAGGTGAGCGAGTCTTCTAGACCACAGCAACTGCCAGTCCGACAACGTAGGAACATGACGACCAAGAGGGTCCCCAGCCGGGCTGTACCTATTACAGAAGCTCAGCCCAAAGCATCGCCGCTCAGAAAGAGTCATGCGCAGCATCAACGATCTGAGAGGTTACAATTGAAGCGCCAGAGGTAGTGATGTTGTCGGGACGACAACAAAATCAGGAGGGCGATATGTGATGGGGCCGAAAACGAGACGCCCGCCCCCTTCCTGTTTTTTGGCAGATTTATCGCCCGTATATTTTCGATGTGTGCGCAACCCACGTGACTGTCAGCCCACGTGACGGCACGAGCAAGCATTGCTGGGATGTGAAAATTCTGACAAAGAAGAAGATTGATGAGTAGGCCATAATAAAGCCTAAGAATAAGTTGTGGTGTAGAATTGTGTTTTTGCTCTAGAAATAGTTGTGTATATTTCTGTTTTTGGGCCTTCTAAAGCAAAAATCGCGAGTGTTATGTATGTGGCCAAATCAATACACCTAGCGCGCAGTAAATTGAGTGATTCGACCTGGGCTTATAAAAGAGATAGCGGCCGGCAAGCTGGCCTATTTTGCCACAGCCGCCAGAGAGAACAGACAAAGTCAGACTCACAGAGCCAAGCTGTAAATGCCTTGAGCACACTAGCAATCGGGCACATGCTGGGTGTTTTGTTTTGTTTTGTTATGTTCGTTGGTTTATTTGTTTAATGTTTGCTTAGTCACTGAATGGGTTGTAAAAATAAATACAGCCCCTGCCTCTAGAATCAAGAGTTTTATTGTTGTTCGGGTCGGTGCGAGTGTGAAAAGAGAGTGATCAAACATATCACAATATAATCATCATCATCATCTCGTCTGTAATAGGTACATATATTACATATATATATGTGTTTTTTAAAATCCCCATGAAAGAAGGTGAAGAATCTCGTTACACGCCCATTGAGGCATATTGGGAATATGGTGCTTGGCCCATATTTTCTTGACCATCGGCACACTAGAGGTGATGTTGTCAGCATCACGCCGACCACCTTAACCTTCCCAGAGTTGCTATGGTACCCAATTCATGAGGCTGGGTCTAAAAAATCCCACCTCAACTGGGGATTGAACTATGGACCACAGAGCTAGGAAGCCAGTGCACTAACCACTGTGCTACAGCGGCTCCCCTAAACTTAAAAATAAATCAACAGAACAACTTTGCGGAAATCCTATAAATATTACAGAAATAAAAATAACCCACATCGAACCTGCACCTTATTATTTAAAAATTTTTAAAAATAACCACCCAACAACCAACTTTCTGGTTTTCCATCATAAATTCATTCCGAAAGCAACAATGTTTCTAACCTGGTTCACTCAGTGCGAAGCATCCAATTTGATCACCATTGAGAAATGGTCTCAGGAACTTGTCTTTTTGCGCCTTGTTGCCATATTTTAGGATGGGGCTCAGATACAAGCTCTGTTCAAAATTAAAAGACACACATAAAAAATATACAAACTTTTTAAATTGCAGTCATTTTAAGTAACTGACAAATGTCATGCCTCAGGCTCTAAGAAAATTATTTCCATAATTTAACCCATTTTTCCTTCTTGGAAAATTTCTGGAATGTTCATACACTAAACAAACATGAAAGAACTGCATACATGGCAGCAGAAATAAAAAATCAGAATGACACAGACTTTCACAACTAGGTGCTTGCACATAACAAAAAGATTGAAATGGAAGGACACTGTGATGCTGCACTGTAATTCTGTCTTTCAACCGGCCCGATCCTGTTCTTTTATTTTGAATTTTCACCATTTTATTTCTTCTCATTTGAATATATATCGTGTTTGGTATTTTTGAGGAGGTAAATTAAATGGGTTCGTTTATGATGGTAGGTTTATTTTACACTCGACCAGTTTTACTTTCTTCTGATTTTCCGTTGTTTACGGAAATCACTATTTTCGGGCACGCCTGTAATGACGCGTCAGAAACGCACGTGGACGTGATGTCATTTTTGGACACGCGGTCGCGTTGTTTTCAAATCTGATTGGCGTAGCTCATAGTTATGTTTATTTTTCTGAGCGTTTCCATTGGTCGAGGGAACACTAGGTTATGCGTAGGTGAGAACACGCAGGGGTGGCCCCGGTGTGTATAAATAGCCAGTTAAACAGCGGCCAAGTTCTCTATCGTAAGAAATATTGTCAGCCGTCAGACTTCGTATTATCGTCTCCATTGCGGGGAACAACAGCGATAATTGGTATGTAGGATTTTATTATCGTTTTATTCATTAGAGGGTTCTTTGAGAAATTCGCCCGTAGTTAATTTCTTCGGGGACATTAACTTTTTGGTTTTAAAAACGATAGTGCCATCCATTATCATTTTTGAAGAACGACGTAAATGTAACAGTGTGCTTATTCTTTCTATGATTTTGGCAGTAGATAGGAACGTGTGAAGTTATAAGTTACACGTGTGCTCATAGTTGTAGAGTGTTAGGTAAAACCACCATTTATTCCTGTGTATTTATAAATGTAATTGTATTGGGAATCGATTGTGTGCACTAAATTTTATTATGCCTTAAATGTAAGAAATGCCGTCGGAGAGTAACGATGTATGTTATAAGTGAATTATACGGCTTAGAGGAGTAAACTATTCCTATAGCGAGATTTCATTTAAATTGGGGCTTAAGTAGGAAACCTCATGTGTAAATGTTAAAAAGGAGGCCACGGGATTTCGACAAAGGATTTCCTAGTTTGAATGTTTGGACACGTTGATAGCCACGCGTAACAAATAGATAAGAGGCAGACAGGTCGGGAGGTTTCTGGTTACTTACCTGGCAGATTATAGTTGAGGAGAGAGATTTAAGTGCCACGTGGGTAATATTATTTTTTTGTATTGTTGTACATGACGAGTGAAGTACTGAGTAAGGGAGTTATAAAGATTAATGGGTTAGAGATGCGTTATGTTGGAGTTGTTATACAATAGACGCATTTCCTTTTAATTTCAGCGAGTCACGGCGAAACAGTGGGGAGCATAATTTTGTCAAATAAAATTATCCATGGCAAAAAGACATATCTCAGGGTCAGAGTACTCGAGTTATCGTCCGGAGCAAAGAAAAATAACCTATGGTCTCTGGCAGTGAAGTCCCTATGCTTCAGCTGGAATGGGGTTTATTTATCATACAGCCGAGAGCATCGCTATTATAGTCTCTAGCAACGGCAGGTGGCCGTGAGACTGGGTTAAATCATATACAGCCAGAAATCAAGGCTGTGTTTGCCTCTAAATCTGGAGCGGGTTAGAGGAGCAAATCATAGAAGCTAGTCAGCAGCAGAGAAGTTTTTCTACAGTTAATCAAGTTCTTATGCTGGATACCCACCAGTCATCATCATCGCAGAATTCAGGAACAGGTGACAGGGTTAAAATACCTGGGTCTTGAAAGTAACGAGAGAAGAGCGTAACGGAGACGCCGCATCATCAGTCGTCGAGTGTTAGAGAGACACTGAGACCAAGGGAGAGAGAGAGAGAGATAGAGAGAGAGGAGGGAGAAAATAGACAGGACCAGTAGGGTCTGTTCAGTATCCATTCGACGGATAGACACTGAGCCATTGTGTTACTCCAAGTCTATTATTTTAGCATTTCCAGTGGTGTTAGATAGTAGCGCATATCGCCTACCAAGTTGGAAGCGGTGTAGACGTTCGTTGAGGAAGAGTCAACCGGACTGAGACAGTAGAATCTTATTTGTGTTAGAGAGTGGAGGCTAAAGTGGACAGCCCCCACAAAAGTAGAGTTATTTTTAATCACTAACCATTTTTGTTGTTCCTCAGCAGGGTGACAAAAAGAGTGAATGTGAGTTGGGGTTTTTCTAGTGTCTATCCAATTTAATGTGTACTTTGGTTTTTCAGGCCGTGCAACAACGCACGCTATTTATGTGATTGCTTGATGATGAAATTTTAATGCTTTATTTTTGTAAATAAATATATATAATATATTTACTGGATCAGCTTCTACTCTTTACTATACTTACTTTATGTCATCTGTATAGTGGTGTCTGTGGTCGTTTTATACACCTTATCTCCTTGTATTTAAAGGGAGTCAGAGGAGGGTGAGATTATAGCCATTTTGAAGTCATGAAGCGGCAAGGGGAAAATCAAATCCTGGTTCTATCCCTTGAGCCAATAGTCTCATCTGTCCACAGGCATGTCATTTTTCATCTAAATTCTATTTCCTCAGACTTTCTCATACTAGGGTCTTGCTTTCATTCAGGCAAACTCTATAAACTTAAAACCACTTCGTGACAAGTGGGCGGCAATCATCCGGTGGATCATTCTGTGGAGATCAATTTGGTGATCTACATTCATAGATTGTCTCTATAGAAAGTTTTCTGAGAATAGATTTTTCTTTACATATCCCCTAGACTTGAGCTACTAGAACTGATCCAGTTGTAAGTTTTTCCACAGGTTACAGTCAAGTAGATTTTGTGGTATTTTTGATTTATATGACGTAGAGGTAATTGATGGCATACCGACATATTTTTCTTAAACAGGAAGATAATTTAGTTTTTGGTAGCTTCTTAACTAAATTTTTCTCAGGTTATTATTCAGACTTGGTGCTAGTCTGAGGTCGGGTTTTTGGAACAGCGGTTATAGAGGGAGTATTTTATATTTCGAAACAGGTTGTTCCTTCTCTTTTCCTTTTCTGTCATTTCTCTGTATTTGCAAACATACAGCAGTTACAGGTAAGATGGCGGATATGGCCAAGTTACGAGCTGCCTAGCGCGAGGCTGCTCAGGACATGGGAATGGACAAGGAGGAGACTAAGGCCTACCTGATAAGGGAAACTGATAGGCATATTCAGCGAGAGAAAGAGAAAGAGGACAGGGCAGCCGCCGCAGAAGCAGCGAAAGAAGAGAGGGCAGCCGCCGCGGAAGCAGCGGAGAGGCAGGCTGAGATGGAACTTAGGAAATTGGAAGCACAGGAGAAGGCAGCAGAAAGGGAAGCACAGGAGAAGGCAGCAGAGAGACAGCATGAACTTGCCATGCGTTCTCTGGAACTGCAGTACCGAGCTTCAGAAGGCAGTTCGGCTAATGGAGATTCTCCTGGAGCAGGAGCAAGAGACACCTCAGGAAACGGAGGGCCCCGGATGGCAGCCATGAGCTTCCCATTTGACTCGTTCCCTAACGGGAATGAAAAGATTGACGTGTTCTTGGAGAAATTTCAAAGAATGGCAAAGGCATACGGGTTGGACGAGAGTCTTTGGTGCCTAAAATTATCGCAATCACTCAAAGGTCATGCGTACAACGTCTATAATAAGCTGCTCATAGACGATCAGAACAACTTCGAGGCACTGCGAAATGCTTTATTGCAAAGATTTCAGTGGACCCCCCGAAAATGCCAAACCATGTTCAGGGAGAGCAGGCCGGAGAAGGGAGAGAGTTTTGCTCAGTTTGCAGAGTGGGTGAGAAATTACCTTACTCGCTGGAGGGAACTGTCAGGACCGGCGAAAACTTTCGAAGGGTTGGAGGAGTTAGTTCTGTGTGAACAGGTAAAAGCAAACATGTCCCCCGACTTGAGGCGGTATCTGGCAGAGCAGGGTGCCCAGCAACTCGATCAGATTATCGTGTTCGCCGAAAGGTTCCAGACAGCACAGGCCGAAGTACTGGGACAGAAATGGAAAAACCCAGACCTGCCAGCCCCAGACCAAGGAGCTTCATCATCGCAGGTGGCTGCTTCATCAGCTCATCAGCAACCAGGGCCTTCCCGCAAGGAGCCTCATTCTGGTTATAACTTGCGCCCCCAGCAGCATAACCGAGCACAGCCGACACCATCTCAGGAATCCACTAGGAACAGGGGAGATAATGAGAGGTACTGTCGGAATTGCAGAACCACTTCCCACTGGACATCACGGTGCATGAACAAACCCCCAGCTCATCATGCAGCTTGTTTAAGACCGGTGAGATGGACTAAAGGGAATAAATGGGAACCAGTCCAGGCAGAGAAGTTGTTCACTAACAGTGGACCAGCCGTAGTGAATGGGACGGCCACTACATGTTTGTTTGACAGCGGGCTTACTTACCCCAGTATCGTCGCTCGTTATTTGGTGAAACCAGGGCAGTGGACTGAAGAAATAGTTGAGATTGGTGGAATTTTGAGAAGAGGGATCTCACAGCGTCTGCCTGTAGCCAATATTGAGGTGAAATGCAAGTTTGTGTCTGGCACAATCAAGGCAGCTGTAATGGCACAGCCAGCACATGATTTCATCCTGGGAAGCCCATACTTAGTTTTGGGAAACCCAACCACGCCGATCCTTGCTAATGCAAGGGGGCCTACTGCAGGCCAGCAAAGTGAAAGGGGAAAGCCCCAAATTCACAGAGCCCCACGGGAGCTCAAACATCCTTGTCTTGCTATGAAGAGGATGGAAGCCTCTAAAGACAGTGGAATGTTAATTACAGAGGCGTATTCGCCTGTCAGCCTTGTTCAGCCTAATGACCAAATGGTGGTGACGCCTCTTACTTCAGAAGTACCTTCTTTTTCGTCGGGAATTAGGCCCCCGAGGGTATTAAATCCCTCAAGGGAGGGAAGTACTGACAAGAAGGAACATGCGCACGTTTCTTCAGTCAGGGTATTAAATCCCTCAAGGGAGGGAAGTACTGACAAGAAGGAACATGCGCACGTTTCTTCAGTCAACCGCAAACAGTTACGCCCTGTTACGGTGATGTCTGGCCAAGCCAGTCAGACTGTTTCCAAACACTGGGAGGCCGCACCATTTGGTAATCATTATTTACCACGCGCCGCCAGGAAAATTTGGGGGCGAAGGAAACACATGAGAGGGAGGAGGAAGGGCGACCAGTCAGGTTGCAGTCGCCGGGAGGAGATCACCGGGCGTGACCCTCACGATCCAGGGCTTGCAAAGATTCTCAAGGATATGGAGATGGGCCTGTATGATAATGCTAATTATGATAGTGATTAGATCGGGATGTAGATCTAGATATGGGCCAGTATGAAACCCAGAGATTTCAGTGATTTAGCACGGATTCCCGCACTTGAAAGGGAGGACTTATGTGATGCTGCACTGTAATTCTGTCTTTCAACCGGCCCGATCCTGTTCTTTTATTTTGAATTTTCACCATTTTATTTCTTCTCATTTGAATATATATCGTGTTTGGTATTTTTGAGGAGGTAAATTAAATGGGTTCGTTTATGATGGTAGGTTTATTTTACACTCGACCAGTTTTACTTTCTTCTGATTTTCCGTTGTTTACGGAAATCACTATTTTCGGGCACGCCTGTAATGACGCGTCAGAAACGCACGTGGACGTGATGTCATTTTTGGACACGCAGTCGCGTTGTTTTCAAATCTGATTGGCGTAGCTCATAGTTATGTTTATTTTTCTGAGCGTTTCCATTGGTCGAGGGAACACTAGGTTATGCGTAGGTGAGAACACGCAGGGGTGGCCCCGGTGTGTATAAATAGCCAGTTAAACGGCGGCCAAGTTCTCTATCGTAAGAAATATTGTCAGCCGTCAGACTTCGTATTATCGTCTCCATTGCGGGGAACAACAGCGATAATTGGTATGTAGGATTTTATTATCGTTTTATTCATTAGAGGGTTCTTTGAGAAATTCGCCCGTAGTTAATTTCTTCGGGGACATTAACTTTTTGGTTTTAAAAACGATAGTGCCATCCATTATCATTTTTGAAGAACGACGTAAATGTAACAGTGTGCTTATTCTTTCTATGATTTTGGCAGTAGATAGGAACGTGTGAAGTTATAAGTTACACATGTGCTCATAGTTGTAGAGTGTTAGGTAAAACCACCATTTATTCCTGTGTATTTATAAATGTAATTGTATTGGGAATCGATTGTGTGCACTAAATTTTTTATGCCTTAAATGTAAGAAATGCCGTCGGAGAGTAACGATGTATGTTATAAGTGAATTATACGGCTTAGAGGAGTAAACTATTCCTATAGCGAGATTTCATTTAAATTGGGGCTTAAGTAGGAAACCTCATGTGTAAATGTTAAAAAGGAGGCCATGGGATTTCGACAAAGGATTTCCTAGTTTGAATGTTTGGACACGTTGGTAGCCACGCGTAACAAATAGATAAGAGGCAGACAGGTCGGGAGGTTTCTGGTTACTTACCTGGCAGATTATAGTTGAGGAGAGAGATTTAAGTGCCACGTGGGTAATATTATTTTTTTGTATTGTTGTACATGACGAGTGAAGTACTGAGTAAGGGAGTTATAAAGATTAATGGGTTAGAGATGCGTTATGTTGGAGTTGTTATACAACAGACGCACGCATTTCCTTTTAATTTCAGCGAGTCACGGCGAAACAGCGGGGAGCATAATTTTGTCAAATAAAATTATCCACGGCAAAAAGACATATCTCAGGGATATCGTCCGGAGCAAAGAAAAATAACCTATGGTCTCTGGCAGTGAAGTCCCTATGCTTCAGCTGGAACGGGGTTTATTTATCATACAGCCGAGAGCATCGCTATTATAGTCTCTAGCAACGGCAGGTGGCCGTGAGACTGGGTTAAATCGTATACAGCCAGAAATCAAGGCTGTGTTTGCCTCTAAATCTGGAGCGGGTTAGAGGAGCAAATCATAGAAGCTAGTCAGCAGCAGAGAAGTTTTTCTACAGTTAATCAAGTTCTTATGCTGGATACCCACCAGTCATCATCATCGCAGAATTCAGGAACAGGTGACAGGGTTAAAATACCTGGGTCTTGAAAGTAACGAGAGAAGAGCGTAACGGAGACGCCGCATAATCAGTCGTCGAGTGTTAGAGAGACACTGAGACCAAGGGAGGGAGAGAGAGAGATAGAGAGAGAGGAGGGAGAAAATAGACAGGACCAGTAGGGTCTGTTCAGTATCCATTCGACGGATAGACACTGAGCCATTGTGTTACTCCAAGTCTATTATTTTAGCATTTCCAGTGGTGTTAGATAGTAGCGCATATCGCCTACCAAGTTGGAAGCGGTGTAGACGTTCGTTGAGGAAGAGTCAACCGGACTGAGACAGTAGAATCTTAATTGTGTTAGAGAGTGGAGGCTAAAGTAGACAGCCCCCACAAAAGTAGAGTTATTTTTAATCACTAACCATTTTTGTTGTTCCTCAGCAGGGTGACAGAAAGAGTGAATGTGAGTTGGGGTTTTTCTAGTGTCTATCCAATTTAATGTGTACTTTGGTTTTTCAGGCCGTGCAACAACGCACGCTATTTATGTGATTGCTTGATGATGAAATTTTAATGCTTTATTTTTGTAAATAAATATATATAATATATTTACTGGATCAGCTTCTACTCTTTACTATACTTACTTTATGTCGTCTGTATAGTGGTGTCTGTGGTCGTTTTATACAACTTATCTCCTTGTATTTAAAGGGAGTCAGAGGAGGGTGAGATTATAGCCATTTTGAAGTCACGAAGCGGCAAGGGGAAAATCAAATCCTGGTTCTATCCCTTGAGCCAATAGTCTCATCTGTCCACAGGCATGTCATTTTTCATCTAAATTCTATTTCCTCAAACTTTCTCATACTAGGGTCTTGCTTTCATTCAGGCAAACTCTATAAACTTAAAACCACTTCGTGACAGACACGATCAGCAATGTGTAACTGATGGTAAGAACTAGACAAATACTAGTAGAACAAGATGTGTAAAGATCCCGGTGTTGAATAGGAAACACACTGAGAAAAACAGCTGATAGCATTTCAAGGCTGTTTTTGTTCTAGGATCCCAGAAGACAGAGATTAGTTGGATTTTGCTTGGGAACATGGACATCAGAACCAATGCGCATTTGTCCGGGACTACCCCAGGGTTCTCCATGCGGCCTGGGCTTGGAGGAACATTGACTTTTGCAGATGACATACTTGTTTACAGGACTGGCTCTGACTAACAGGAAATGGTCAATAGCATACAACGGACATTATATGAAGTGTTTAAATAGTGCGAGGAAATTGGCTCTAAAGTCAATCCTAACAAGGCCTGCATGATGTGGAGCTCCTTGAACAACTCCATAGTGAAAGCAGACCTTCCAGATATTACTCTCAATGGGCAGAAAATTGAAAGGCAAGACAAGCTGAAGTACCTTGGAGTAACATTTGATCATGGGCTATCGTATAAGCACCATGTTGATCACATCATACAGAAGTACAGGAGAGGTCTGGCAGCCCTAAAAACAATGGCCTTCATAGAAGCCATGAAGCTTCAGGAACTGGTTGGATCTACTGTCCTGGTCATGCAGGGGTATGCGGCAATGAAAGAGTTGACAGACTAGCTTCAAGAACACCCATAGAAGGTGTATTGGAAATGGATAAGGGAGAGATACTGAGGGCAATTAATGATTGCCTATTAGCAAACGACACTGCAATCAATAATTCATCAAGGCCAAGGTTGCTGGAATTTGGCATCAAATGTAAGACCAGCAGAGATGAACGTATAGGAGAAAGCATCCGGCTTGCATACAACCAGCGCAACAGGAACAATTAACCATCATACCCTTCGACATATGCTAAACGAGACTGACCACCTATAATTTTGCCCGGAGTGCAATGTCATCAATTCTGATCAACAATAACAATAAGAGAAGACAGATTTGAAAAGGGATACAGATATGGCAAAAACTTGAAAAGATGGCACAAGACAGGAAGTCCAGGGGCCTATTTAATGATGGCTTATGCTCCTTATGAAAGGTAATGAAAATATAATAATGATGATGATTTTGATAATGATGATGATTTTGATAATGATGATGATTTTGATAATGGTGATGAAGATCAGATTCACAGCTTTCAGACTAAATAATTCCAAATTTTAAAACATCTTTCAGTCAAGCCCTGGTTAGAAATGTTCCTGTCTCTTTCCCTCTGGCGTTTTTTTTTGTTTTTTTTAAATGGTCCTTAACCAACCATCCTCAGTCACAGTCTGCAATCATAAGCGTCAAGAAACAACTGTACTAGTCAACACAGGGTGTCTATAAAGTCCTTGTGTAACTTTAATAACTTTGGATGTACACACAATAGAAGTGCACCGTAAACAGCGTATAAAAGCATAATTTATGCATTTTTAGAATGTTAATGTAATCAACTTTGTGTTAATTTATTTCCAGATCCTGTAATTGATTGAAAATGGCGACAGTAAAAGAAACGGTAAACTGTGTGTTGGAAAATTGGACTGAAAGATGTCAAGAAAGATGGCGGTTATGCTGAAGCCTAAAATTTGAGCTGAATTGTGTCAGAGCTTAATAAATTATGTTTTTTATATGCCGCTATAGTGTACTTCTTTCATGTGTACATCCAAAGTTATTCAAGTTTAAAGATGCACAAGGACTTTAGGGACACCCTGTATATGCAATACAAAATAGAGCAATTTTAAAAGCCGAAGGGAAAGGTCTAGTCTGAAATTCCCTAAAAAGTTCCCCCCACCCCCGGCAGCCACCAAAAGATTTACTAAATCATCCACTGGGAGATCAGGATTGACTGGTTGCCAACCTCTGTCTCAAACTGCTGAGACATGTCTTGCCTCCATGGCAGTATCTGCTATGGGACAACCTTTACTTTTTTTGACACAATGAGTTTTACTAGGGCAAGCATAGCCAAACTTATTTTTCTCTTCACTTCTGCATCTTTCAATTTCTTACAAATTCTTCATTAGATGTTGTATTTAAGCTACTTCACCTGTTTTATTTATATCCTGCCCTCACTATGCTGAATATTTAGAGTCATCTCGCACTCTGATTAAAATAGTGGACCTGTCTGTGAGGAGTGACAGACTTGATTTGTGAATCCTGCCTTGGGTAATACTCATCTGGTATATGAACTCTGAAAGAATACAGCCTTGACCTTGAAGCAGAAGTACTCAAGAAAAATTGCCCTTGATTCTTTTCTTCTTCACCTTTCAACTCCCCAAGAAGCATAGGTTTTCAACAAATGTACGCCAAGCCTTCCTGTTCTGTGCCATCAGCCCACGGTCTTTCCATGTTGTCTTCATCCCCTTCATGCCCGTCTCCACTTCTTTTCTCTTTGGTTCTTATCTGCATGAGATCAAAAATGAAACCCTCAGGAGCTATTAGAACTGATCCAGTTATAAGTTTTTCCACAGGTTGCAGTCAGTTTAGATTTTAGTGAGAAATTAGTTTTATATGTCTGTCGTAGAAGGCGATTAATATGTGGTTTGAGGTTGCGCATGAGGCTGGCAACCTCATCATATAAAACAAATTGCCACAGAAACCACCGCTGCAAGATCATGTGACTGCTTGGTGCAGACTTCCTGCAAGGAGACCAGATGTAGTGGTGGTTCCATGATCCGTAAGAAGTACAAAGAAAAATTATGATGACCTTGAAGATGGACAGATTTTAAAAAAAGACCATTCAAATATAACACAATAGAAAGTGTAGCATCTATTACATTGTTGACGCTCATGATACAGCCTGTTGATGCACATCCTCGACTAATTTCCTCCACAGCAATGGCATATGCTAAGTAGTCAAGACCAGTCCCTCCTTCTGACTCAGGTACATCAACGCACAGAAGTCCTAGCTCTCCTAATGTTTTCACCTGGAGAAAAAAAAAGTAAAAATACTTAGCTGCAAAATTGTCAGACACTATAATAGAGCAAAGTTCAAAGCACCACCAAATTAGCTGCAAGTCTGCATAAGAATGTACCAACCACTGTTGACAGCACACTAAGTTTGCTAAAAGTAAAATAGAGGCTTACCACAAAAATATTTATAGAATGAGTAATTCCTATATACCCACATTGGGATTATTACCGATGCTACGGAGTTAGATCACTATGCTGAGATCCTCCTAGTATGATCTAAGGGAGGAGATCAGAGCACTGATGGAGTTGTCTGTGTGCAATGAAGATAGTCCTTAAAACCAAACCAAACCAGGATAGGGGCCATATCATGATTTTAATCATGATGAAAAGAGAATGCAAATTGCGGAAGATACCGTTTATAAAAGACAAAAACAAGGCTTTAAACAACTGCAAAATGGAATAAACTGTGGCTGAAATTAAATTTGCAACTGTAGCAAAGATGACTTTAGGAAGTTGGTGGGAAACTATACCAACCTTGACTGTGTGTCAGTAAGAAACTGCACCCCACTGTAAGAAATATGTAGAACATTGTATCAACCATGGTTGTGAGAAGTCTGTAGGATATTGTATCAACAAAGGTCATGAGAAGTCTGTAGGATATTGTATCAACTAAGGTTGGGAGAAGTCTGTAGGACACTATCAACCATTACTGTGAGACTCTGAATCAACCATAGCTGTGAGAATTTGTAAGGCATTGTATGAACCATAGTTGTGAGAAGTCTGTAGGATATTGTATCAACAAAGGTCGTGAGAAGTCTGTAGGATATTGTATCAACTAAGGTTGGGAGAAGTCTGTAGGACACTATCAACCATTACTGTGAGACTCTGAATCAACCATAGCTGTGAGAATTTGTAAGGCATTGTATCAACCATGGTTGTGAGAAGTCTGTAGGATATTGTATCAACAAAGGTCGTGAGAAGTCTGTAGGATATTGTATCAACAAAGGTTGGGAGAAGTCTGTAGGACACTATCAACCATTACTGTGAGACTCTGAATCAACCATAGCTGTGAGAATTTGTAAGGCATTGTATCAACCATGGTTGTGAGAAGTCTGTAGGATATTGTATCAACAAAGGTCGTGAGAAGTCTGTAGGATATTGTATCAACAAAGGTCGTGAGAAGTCTGTAGGACACTATCAACCATTACTGTGAGACTCTGAATCAACCATAGCTGTGAGAATTTGTAAGGCATTGTATTAACCATGGTTGTGAGAAGTCTGTAGGATATTGTATTAACAAAGGTTGTGAGAAGTCTGCAAGATATTGTATCAACAAAAGTTGTGAAAAGTCTGTAGGATATTGTATCAACTAAGGTTGTGAGAAATATGTACAGCTGTAGGATACTGTATTATCCATGGCTGCGAGAAATTTGTAAGATACTGTATCAACCATAGTTGAGAGAAATATAGGACATTGTATTGACGGTGTACTCTCCATTAGAAAAAAAAAAAAAAAAAAAAAAAAAAAAAAAAAAAAAAGCGAGTTGCGTGATACTGTGGTTTCCGGTGCGCCTTCTGGCCCAGTATCTATGACTTTAGCACCTGTTCAACGGGAGAGTGGGCTCATCCCTAATCTGTTTATGTTCCCAGTAGTAGACTATTCGCAAGCAGCCTGGGGGTGTCACTGCTCTGCGCGGACCTTGTTTACCGAGGCGGCGTCCGAGCTCGTATGGTGAAAATATGGTTGCATTATCTTCAAAATAGCCCTGTCTTTCCTGCCATCCTGCAACTTTGAGTTAGGGAGTTCTGAGCTCCAGTCTCTTTCCCAGGCATTTTATCCTGGCCTGGCACGCATACAGAGGACCCCACTTCTGGTTCTAAGTTAGCAGTTGGGGACAGGTGGGGTAGCACACTGTGCATTCCCCGTCATCCAGGGGCTCTCCAACTATGCAGAGCTTGCACAATGCTGTGCTCTGGTTCTGGGCTCACCCAAGGAATCCTCACGTCCTGCACAGAGCCACTTCCAGATACCCACCACCTGCCAACCCCCCATTGTAGAAATCTCCTGCATGCGGCCATCCAGTCAAGAGCCAGTATTAAGTCTGGTGCCCAAGTGATTCCCCCCCAAGCTCAGTGTGCAATTCTGGGTTCTCATCATGCTGCAACACAGGGGGGATTGTGATGCTCAGCCATCTCTCTCAACTCTGCACCGATAAATGACATCGGGGACTTAACTGTGTCTCAGTACTGGGAGGCCCCGTTTCCGGGTACACCACACACAGCCAGTTGAGGCAACGGTCACCGTGGGCGTGTCTTCAGTGGGGAAGTTGTGGAGTCTTCCTGTCCATGTTCTTGCACATCCTAACACTGCCCGCAAGACATCGGAGGTTTGGAGAGTGGCCTTCTCTGCTTTTTTGAGCCGGGGTGGGCTCCCCGGGCAAGTCTCGATGGGGATCGGGACGTGTTCACGCGCCAGTGGGCCCAGCATCGGCCACATCTGTTGGAGGACTTGCTCTGCCAGGTTTGAGTTAGTAAATTCCAACTTTGTCATCTTCTTGGCATTGTGATGCTGGGGTGCCTGTGGATTTCCTAACGCCCCGGGTAGAAGCCAGAAGTGTACTGTGCCAGCTCTGGGGGAGATAAAGGGGGTGTTTCTGCGTCTCCTTGTGATACGTAGCCAAGGTAGGGCTTACAGTGCTCTTTCCCCGCCACCAAATTGCCTGCTGGTTACGCCGAGTTCTCCGAGGCTCTAGGCATGTGACCAAGAGTTGAAGGCAATAGGATCGTCACGTCCTGAGTCTCTGTGCCTGTACGATGGGTTCCGATCTTCAGGGGGCAGTCCACACTCGTTCCCACTCCCAAGACTTGTTCAGTATCCATCTGGCTCCTTCCCACCCACAGAGGGCGTGTACGGTGTAGTGCACCGGTTTTATTATCGAGGTTTGCTCCTCTAGATCCGTTGTGTTTAGCCTGAGGATTCGCACCCTCAGTTACCAGGACTACCTCGAGGAGGGTGTGGCTCTTCACCACGCACAACGATCTTGGGGTATGAGAGGTTTTGCTAGGCCAAGAGACTAACACCGCAATGGTCGCTCCTTTCATGAACAGAATTCACTAGGCCTAGGGTGAAGCAAGGGGGGAAACCCACTACCCACAACACCAGCACATCATACCCCCTGTCTGTAGACTTTGCCCCGGACATTGTATTAAACATGGTTGTGAGTAGTCTGTGGGATGTTGTATCAACTATGATTATAAAAAATCTGTAGGACATTGCATCACACATAAATGACAGTGCATAATCACTCTAAGATACACTAAATAAAATTGAATTCATTTATATTCTATATTATAATTTTTTTTTTCATTAAAACACTTCAATACAGTGAAGTAAATGGGCAGACGTAAAGGTGAAAGTGAAATGCAAGAGAAAGACAAAAATGTCTTGCAAGAGAAAACTTATTAGACTGCAATTAGGAACAGGCCTTTTTATGGTACATTAAACCCTGCTGTGAAACATGTATGGAGAAAAACACCACAGCACATTATGTGCTAACATGCAGAGATTTTGCAGAAAATGAGCTCATGCCCATTGCTGGTCAGTTGGACAAGGAGCACAGATTTATAGGATAAATGTTAGATTATTAGCACAGATTATGTGCTAACATGCAAGAAATATGAACATCACAGAAAACCACCCGTATAATAGTTGAAAGCATAAATTTCACCATCACTTGATACTGCATTAAAAATTGACCTACCCAAGGAGCAAAATAACATAAGAAAAGTGTACACTACCAAAAACAAGAATTAACATGTAACTACCACCCCCCCCCCCCCCCCCCCCCCCCCCCCCCCCCCCCCCCCCCCCCCCCCCCCCCCCCCCCCCCCCCCCCCCCCCCCCCCCCCCCCCCCCCCCCCCCCCCCCCCCCCCCCCCCCCCCCCCCCCCCCCCCCCCTCCCCTCAGCAGATGAGAATGATAAAGGAAGAACAAAAACACCTTTTTCCTTCTAGGAAAGGGATAAAGAAGACATAGAAAGACCTTGAGTAGATGGCAGATGTCAGGAAGACGTAGCATTAATTTGTTGAAGGCATATGCTCCGTAGGGTTCTGAAGGGCAATGATGATATATGTCAGGAATTGAATTTAATGGTGTAAGTCCAGGAATGGATTGTGGGGCATGGAATGGTAATTGTTTAATGAAAAATAAATGAAAAAGAAACGGTGGGAAATATATAGAAATCAAAAGAAATCAGGTCCAAAACAAAAATTTGAATTTTCAATACAAATTTCAAGTCAGTCCTACTGTATGGCTCTGAAACATGGAGAACAACAGAAACCAAAAAATAAAAATACAGACTTTTGTAAATGGGTGCTTACGTAGAGTAGAAGGATTGAAGTGGTATGACAAGATCACTGTTGCGGGATTGATGACAAGATCACTGATGCGGGATTGATGACAAGATCACTAATGTGGGATTGATGACAAGATCACTGATGCAGGATTGATGACAAGATCACTAATGTGGGATTGATGACAAGATCACTGATGCGGGATTGATGACAAGATCACTAATGTGGGATTGATGACAAGAACTAGACAAGCACCAGCGGAACAAGAAATGAGAAGACGACGCTGGAGATGGATAGGACGCACATTGAGAAAAAATGTTGATAGCATTACCAGACAGTTCCTGTTCTAGAATCCTCATGATAAAAGAGGAAGACTCAGGAACACATGGAAAGAGAGCTGGAGACATAAAGGGGATGAAGAAAACATGGCAAGACCTTGAGCTGATGGCACAGGACAGGAAGACTTAGCATAAGCTTGTTAAAGGCCTTTAGGAGCTGAAAGGTGAAAGAAATGAAAAAGAAACACTATGGTGGAACTGAAAGATGGAGAGAAAGTGATGGAAAACAAGATGAATGATCACTGGCTGAGACCTCCAATGATGAAGGCATGAAAAGACCTTGAACTTATGGTGCAGGACAAGAAGGACTGAACGTTTTTCTTGTAGGCCTATGCCTATGCTCCACTCGGTGCTGAAAAGTAATGAATGAGGCATCCAAGGGAAATTATTGATTACAACAGGATATAAAACAATGGTACATGTCTGTATCCTTTTATCCGAACACTTGAAAATCAGAATATTCTGAAAATCAAGAGTTTCACTGGGCTGCTCTTCTATCATAATTTGGGTGATTTCTGACTATTTTGGACCACTTTGTGCTATTTTTTAACATATTTTGGACTGCTTTTCGAACACAATTTGAGCGACATCTGAAAACCGAAAAAATATGGTTTCCTAAACAAAGCTGTTACCAAGGATTTCAGATAAAAGAATACAGACCTGTGTTAATGTCAATGACAAATATGTCTACCTGTTCCTTTGGAAATCTGTGCTCCTTGTCCAACTGACCAGCAATGGGCATGAGCTCATTTTCTGCAAAATCTCTGCAAGTCTTTTGCAAAAGGGCATGAGTCTCTGGGAGATCTATAAGACTAGAGACATATCTCTTATTCTGACATACTGGCAATTGTCTTGTGACTGAAAAGTTAAAAAATGTAATCTTCTAGTGAGCACTTCAGAAGTGTGCGTGTTTAAAAGCACCCAAAAAATAATAGAAAACAATCTTGTTTTCAAGTTATTTTTTAACTGATGATAAAAATTTTCCGTTCAACCTAATGGGTTGTAATTAAGATATAGTGTCTCTATGTTTATATAATATAATAAATTGTCTATATGCGAATGAGGCATCATATCTCCTGTCTAATTATTGTAAATAGAGTAAATTAACATGTCCAACTTGTAAGTGCGTATGTGTCCTTCCTTAACATCTAAATGGTAGTCACGTCATACCTGTCATGGTGTGGCACAAAAACGACGAGAGGGACTCCCCCCCCCCCCCCCCCCCCCCCCCCCCCCCCCCCCCCGCCCCCCGCACAAATTAAAGTTTAAAAAAAAAACAAAAAAAAACCAAAAATAAAAACAAAAGCACGAATTAAAAAAAAACAATAAAGGGGGTACAGGGATGGGGTGTAAAAGCTTGAGGTAGTTGGTTTAATATTTGGTTTTCAAGTGCATCTAAGTTGCAAGAAGGGAAGGATTTAGATACAGTGGGGCCCTAAGCTATACAGGCCCTTTTTGGCAATTGGTAAGACAAAATAAGGCCGTGCAACAACTGAACTTGGCAAGAGAGGCCCCTTCAGACTGTGAGGCCCTAAGCTGTAGCTTATTTAGCTAATGGCTAAATCTGGCCATGGTTGCAGGTATCGAACAATTGCTAATAAAATCATCTTATCTTTGAGTAAATCTGAGTTACTCTTAGCAGATGTGGTGGTTTTCCCTTGTTTTATGCAAAGAATGTTCCTGTCACTTTGAGCTTTCATATAGTGTTTAAGGGTAAGTTCTTGTCAATTTTTTTTTTAAAAAGTTCGTTAACGTTATATATAGTTGTAAAGAAAATTATAACCTACCTATGAAGAACTTAGACCTTTAGGACAAACGCACACTCTTTAGAAATGTTTATGTAGCCTACCCTTTTATACCTAGATTGACTGGCGGAGTGGTTGGAGCACTAATCTCTCGCTGCAAAGGTACCGTGTGCAAATCACGGTGGCATCACGCTTGTCTACCCAGCTGTAAATAGGTACTTTACTCTGCTCTTGAGTAAAGGAAAGCAAAGGCAGTGAGAAAAGAATCTGGTCACCCCACTTCTCAAAGCTGGACCTAGTATAAGTGAAGTTTCTAAGACTAAAACTCCCCTACTACAGTATTTGCTATGGAACTTCCGGTAATTTCCCAATGACTGTCGCTGAACGTTCCGCAGTGGATATGGGGAATTATGAGTTATTATTATTATTATTATTCCTTTGGCCATCGACCGACTAAGCAGTCAACGGCCACAACACCTTGCGGCGTCATAGGGCAACAAGAAATTGTCCGTTGTTCCGTCACACCTAAAGGCGTATATTGGTACAACAGACTTTTAATTGTTGTTTTTGTGATCAATGTGACAGGCAAGCGGTAGATCAATCCGCTGTGCCCCGAACTTGCCCTCATGTGTACTCTACGTTTGCCGCTATAAAACCATTTCGCCATGCCTCCCAGACGTCCGTCCAGCCAAAATCCGTTCGGGACCGAAGGTCCCTGAAAAGGGCAATCTGGCACAGGCACAGCACCACCTCGCTGCCTCCACTGTGCTGGGAGGACCCGGCAACCGGGACCACACACAGCCTTGGAAGGACAAAGATCGCCGGAAGGGTAATTATGAGTTAGGATTAGGATTATGGTTAACCCTAACCCAAACCCTATAATACACATATTCATTGCGGAACGTTTGGCGGCAATCATTGGGAAATTACCGAACTTCCTGACCTTTTTCCTTACCCTATGTAGGGCTATTATAATTGGCCAGGAGAGATGGCACAAGCAAATGACAATCCAAAATACTAAGATTATAGGCACTATATATTCCACGTATAACCAATCAGAGGTTGATCTGGATATTTTTCATTTATTTAATTTCTAAATGTGCTTTGAACACACTAAGAGCAGCAACTAAATTAGAGAGGTTTGCATCTTTTAAATTAATGTTTTTTTAATGATAAAAAGACGCAGAAGAATACTGTTATAGGGGAAGACAGCGCTATAAGTGGGAAGATAACATCAAGAGATGGACAGGAAAGAGTCTATCAGAGTGCACCACCAAGACAAGAGACAGAAGACGTTGGAGATCCATTACAGCCAACCTTCGTTGTGGAGATGGCAACTGATGATGACTGTTATAGATGTTGTTGTTATTATTATATAGGCCTCGTTGTTATTATTACCACTCTATTAATTGCACCACAGAGTATGTAATATTACATGATAGAAAACGTGCTCTAAGAAATGAACTACTGCTTCGCTTCATAAACAACCCCGCTGCAGTCACCGCCATCTCGTGCAGTGCTTGAGTTAACAACGGAGTAGATGACTGCTAAACACTGTTTTATGCCCGGGGTACAAAGTTCAGTTGTAATGTTTACAAAATTAATTATAATTTGTTTTGTGTATGCGTTAAGGATTTTTAGCAGCCAACTTTGATCTATTACAACTGTACCGTTACTGCGTAAAATCGTCATCATTAATATGCAGAAAAGATCTTCAACAAATTTACATCAAACTATTCTGCTCTGTGCCAACCTTTCAAGGTCTACCTGTGTCTTATTTATCAATTTTAAGCCTTTATCCGGTTATCTTCTCCCTTTTTATCCAGTTTCCCTGTACCTCACTTACCCTTGGCGTTCCAGGGTAAGACTGTTACTTTGTTTACCTTATACCAAGACCAAAATTAACTTACAAGAAATACCTAGAATAAATATTAAGTATTTTCATAAAATGGATTGTCTTGACATTACGATTGTACTCTGATCATCACTTTGCATAGCATATTTAACAGATAGCGTAAGTCCAGAGTTAAAAATTGTATTATTAGGTAGCAGGAAAGAAATACGGAAGTATGCCGGAAGCACCTTGTACGAATCGAAAACGCTGTTTTCTGCTAAGTTCTGGAAAAGCAGCTCAGACCAGAGTAAATTAATAGTTTAATGTATTATGAGAATCTGATTTTTTTCCTCGTCTATCTTGATCCAACCATCTAATCTAATCATAGACTTTGCCATTCTATAGGCCTGATGAGACATTTATACTTTCTTCTCACGTCCAGTACCAAGCAAATAGTGGGTATGGCCCAAGTAGAAATTGATGACGAAAAATATCCCGTTAAACCTATGATGGGTTATAATTAGGACATATAGTGTCTCTAATTCCAGATAATAAGTTAAATTACCGATACCTGATAATGGCAAAATCCCTCCTGTCCACTTTTTGTAAATAGAGTAAATGAATATTTGGAAGTGTGTGTGTGTGCGTTTTTTTTTTTGGTTAAAACTAGGGCCTAAGCACCGCGAGCCGTGTCCTCCTTTTTGCCAGAATCGATATCTACGCAGCGGCCAATTCAGTCGGCCGCATCGTTATGGGTTAGGATTAGAGTTGGGTTTAGATTTAACCAAATAAATGTGGGGATGAGTAAAACGGAGATCAAACGCTCAATTAAAAGAATAATAACTGAAGATTGGACAGTAGAGTGGGATGGAAGTCTGAAGGATAGACATGCATATAAATTGTTCAAGCTCCAACAAGAACGTGTCAGGTATCTAGAGAACTAAAAATTCCTAGCAATAAGAAACTTCTTAGACTGCAACTAGAAATGGGCTATTTTAGAATAGAAGAACCTTACTGTGCAGTGTCTAGACAAAAATAATATAGAGCATTTCGAATTAAAATGTAGGAAGTTTGAATAGGGCCTAACAGAGAAAACCAATATTAGATTATTTCCAGGCATGCAATTCATCCATAACTGTGAAACAGGTGTTGAGAATAGATAGATCTAGAGAATTGCACAATATAGTAAAACAGTATATATCAAGAATAAAAATTAATGTATAAGGATCAATGATGGAGTGACGAAAATGGGTAGTCAGATTGGGTGCTTGTATGGCTAATGCAGATCAACAACAGACATGATCTTCTCTCTCCGCCAGCTTCAGGAAAAATCAAGAGAGCTGAAAAGACCATTATATATCGCCTTTATAGACCTCACAAAAGCATTCGACCTGGTTAGTAGGGATGGACTCTTTAAAATCCTCCTGAAAATAGGCTGCCCTTCTAAAATGCTGGAAATGATAAAGTCATTCCATGACGACATGAAGGGAACAGTCCAATATGCTGGAAGCACGTCACAGCCCTTTGATATACGAAGTGGCGTTAAACAAGGCTGTGTTCTGGCTCCGACCCTCTTCGGAATCTTCTTTGCCTTACTCTTGAAACATGCATTCAGAGATGCAACTGAAGGAATATGCCTTCACACTAGGTCAGATGGCCGTCTGTTT
Organism: Oreohelix idahoensis; assembly: GCA_024509875.1. Classification (NCBI taxonomy): domain Eukaryota; kingdom Metazoa; phylum Mollusca; class Gastropoda; order Stylommatophora; family Oreohelicidae; genus Oreohelix; species Oreohelix idahoensis. The sequence continues at coordinate 339,984 of JAMPIV010000906.1, forward strand.
AATCTTTCAAGGCTGAAGGCAAAAACAAAAATCAGAAGGGTCACTATAAGAGACTTGTTGTTCGCTGATGATGCTGCAGTCGTCACTCAAAGCCAACAGGAGCTTCAGAGCTTGATGAATCGCTTCACTAAAGCATGCAAGGACTTTGGCCTCACAATAAGTCTAAAGAAAACGAATGGGCTGAGTCAGGATGTGGATGCTGCACCAGTTATCACTATCGATAACTATGAATTGGCAGTGGTGCACCACTTCACATACCTAGGGTCTACCATCAATGACAAACTCTCACTGGATACAGAAATCGACAGCCGCATTGGCAAAGCTGCAGCTACCTTTGCCCGCCTCACATCGCGTGTTTGGGGAAACTCTAAACTCACAATGAAGACCAAAGCTGCGGTATATAATGCCTGCGTCACCAGCACACTCCTATATGGCAGCGAGACCTGGACAACCTATGCTAAGCAAGAAAGAAGGCTCAATACCTTCCATTTGCGGTGTCTACGCCGCATCCTCGGCATCTCGTGGAAAGATAAAATGACAAATGTCGAGGTGTTGTCACGTGCTGGCCTTCAAAGTATGTATACGCTGCTTAGACAGCGCAGACTTCGCTGGCTTGGCCATGTTCGCCGTATGGAAGATGGTCGCATCCCAAAAGATATCTTCTACGGACAATTAGCAGATGGCAAGAGAACAGTTGGGCGACCACAGCTGAGGTTCAAAGATGTGTGCAAGAGAGATATGAGGGCACTGGACATGGATCCAGCAACATGGGAGGATGAAGCTGCCGATCGTACTAAGTGGCGATGCTATTTACGGCACCACCTCAGATTGGGCGAAGAGAGGCTCACACAAGAAGCAGAGGTGAGGAGAAAACGTCGAAAGGAGCACCAGGAAAATAAGCAGCTGAGGGCTGCCACCTCAGGGGCGCATTCCCATAGTCAGTTATGACTGAAGGGGCTATTATTATGGCTAATGACAGATAATTGGTGGATTTGATGTAATCTCAGACACCCTTGGCCCGACTGTTTTCTTGAATTAGTACACCATATGTCCTAATTATAACAAGGGTCTGCCCCATTTTGCCCGAACGTTATCTATACGGATAAGTAACCATATCACTTCGACACATTGCAAAACCCCCACTATTAAACTAAACAAAATCCAACTAAAATGTACAAAAAATATCCATTTCAACATCTTACTGGTTACAATTATGATATATAACACCGCAAATTTCTAATTCCATAATAAATCTTGCTCACAAAATTTATGTTTCGTGCAAACACACCACACGAAGTCACAATATGGCAGTTCACCATCCTTCCCCTCAACCGAAAAATGTCCCGGTCTGGGGGTGTCCGAAAAATTTCTGACGGATTATAAGGAGGACATATCGTGTCTCTATTTCTAGATAACGTGTTAAATTACCAATACCTGGTAATGGCAAAGTCCCTCTTGTCCACTTTTTGTAAACGGAGTAAATGAATGTTTTGGAGTTGTAAGTGTGTGTGCATTTTTTTCCCGGTTAAAACGAAGCATCGTGGGCCGTGTCCTCCATTTTGCTATATGAATCGATATCTTCGTAGCGGCCAATTCAGCTGCATCATTAGGGGTTAGGATTAGAATTGGGTTTAGATTTAGAAATGGGACCCAAAGATGCAGCACTAGAGAATGCAGTCAGCCACCCATAGCTTGACTGCTTGCGTCAGGGTCAGCGAACCAGAGCTGACCAAGACCCTACTCCACTTCCACGTGGTGGTCCTGGACACAGGCTGCATCACTGCAGTCTGGCTTAAAGAGTAGGGATCGAAGAGGGAAGGCAAACCCGGTCCCAAAAAATGTCGCGCTGTCCTTTTCAGGACGAACAAGGAAGAAGATTTAGAAATTCTAAAACGTCCAATTGACAGAGTGGTTAGAGCTCTGGTCTCTTGCGGCAAAGCTGTTGAGTTTGAATCCTGGTATCGACACGCTCCAGTCTACCCAGCTGAAGAGTGTCATTCCCGGGGGTCGCAGAAAAGACAAAGAAATAATAGGATTTCTGCATCCTCAGGCACGTTGTGGTGAGGTATGCATGGGGCTGCCAATCTTATCATGTTAAACAAATAGCCACAGAAACCACTGCTGCAAGTGTATGTGAATACGTGGCACAGGCTTCTTCAAGGGGACCAGCTACAGTGGTGGCTTCTGGCTCCGTAAGGAGCACAAAGGAAAATGGGGGGTAATGTTTTGTCAATGAATATATGCGTTATAATTAATTCACAAAGATGTAAAATATGTTTTGTTATGAATGTCTGTGTTATAATTTGTTACTCAATGTTTGTATTGTGTCGTTATCGATGAATGTGTGCAGTATGTTTTATTTATGCAAATTTTGTTTTTGAATGTGATTATTGTCTTTTATTTGCAGATGTCTATTATAATTGTCATGAATATGGATTGGACATTAATATTGAGAAAACAAAAACTATGATAATTAGCAAAACAGACGATAAGCCCACATTAAAGATAAGCATAAATGGGAAAATCCTGGAACAAGTCAAGAGCTACTTATATCTTGGTCATACAATAACAGAAGATGGCAGATGTGAAATAGAAATCAAGAAGAGAATAGGAATGGCCAAAGCTACATTCAACAACATGAAACATATACTGGCATCTAAACAGTTATCTCACAAATTAAAACTGAGAATTATACAGTGTTATATATATTCTGCATTACTGTATGGTGTAGAAACATGGACGATGAATAAGCATTTGGAAGAAAGAATTGAGGCTCTTGAAATGTGGATATATAGAAGAATGGGGCGTATCTCATGGAAAGAGATGAAAACAAATAAGGAGGTCCTAGAAAATCTAGGTATGAAAAGAGAACTAATGAGGGAGGTCAAAGTTCGGCAGCTAAAATACTTTGGCCACATAAAAAGGCATAACACCTTGCAGAAGACCATAACAGAAGGGAGAGTTGAAGGCGAACATGCAGAAGGAAGACAGCGCTATAAGTGGGAAGATAACATCAAGAGATGGACAGGAAAGAGTCTATCAGAGTGCACCACCAAGACAAGAGACAGAAGACGTTGGAGATCCATTACAACCAACCTTCGTTGTGGAGATGGCAGCTGATGATGATGTATTATAATTTGTTAAGGAGTACCTGTGTTATGTTTTGTTTATTAATATCTCTAGTATGTTTTGTGTAATCCACGGCTCCAAATATGTGCTCTCTACCTTAAACAGCCATAACATTTACTTTTGCAATCCTGTATTTAATATTTGCTTAAATCTCTTTAGATTTCCAGATGTTTCTAAGCCACAGAGTGACTGCTCTGACCTTTCTGTGACTGATCTGACCTTATCATTAGCATCTCTATCCCCAGTGTGTTTCATGACATTGTCAGTATTGTCTTATTGCTCCCAATATTTGTTTCAGATATTTATTATAACCATGTCACTGAATAAATTCATGCACCCACGGAACCGGTACAAAAATTCGAAGCCAAGTTTCCTCCATTTGGCTCTTAAGTACCCAGAATTCAGAGCCCACACAACACAAGATTCCAGTGGCAAAGTATTTCTAGACTTCAAAAATGCAAATGCTTTGAGAGCTCTGACAACCTGCCTCTTAAAAGAAGATTTTGGTTTGACCGTTGAGTTGCCAGCAGATCGCCTTGTTCCAACCCTACCACTTCGTCTGAACTACATTCACTGGTTGGAGGATATTGTAGGCACCAGTGAAGGCATTTGGGGAATAGATGTGGGTAAGTGTTCAGTCGAGGTGTTACTCTTCAGCCAACAGTTAACAAGCCTTTACAGTAATATTCAGTTAACAGCCATGTTTGGTTTTTTTTTTTCAAAATCAATAGTGGAGCCATGCGTGTAATTATGTAACAAATGTTTGAAGTGAGTAAAAGAGTTCAGCAACAAAAATGATAACCATGAAGTTGCAGACTTTCATAAATGGTTGCTTGCATGGAGTAGAAGGATTCAAATGGGCATGATGATCACCATTTCAGACAGATGACAAGAACCAGACAAGTGCCAGTGGAACAAGAGGTGAGAAGAAGCAAGCATTGTATATGGCACATATTGTGGAAACATATTGACGTGCATACCAAAATGATACAGAAAAAGGAGGCTAGCTTGCTCAGCAGTCGCTGGCATAGCTAACAGTCCTTTTCAGGACTAACCTAATCAGGGTTTCATCATGCTAGGCGATTGAAATTAGTAGTCCTTTTCAGGGCTTGGTATTTATCAACACTGCTTTTGATTTGATAGAGTTCACTTACTTTTGAATGGCAGTTTCTCTGATATAACTGATGGACATCAGTCTAGGTTGAAAAAATCATGCCTCACCACAAGAAGGCAAATGCCTCAAAGAAACCAAAAAAACGTTGATAGCATTACAGTGCCCTCCGTGGTCTAGACTCCCCAGAGTAAGAGAGGTAGAGAGAGACCAGAACACAAATGGAGAAGGGAGCTGGCAACAGACAAGGAGAAAGAAGATATGGAAAGATCTTGACCGAAGAGATGGTACAGAAAAGGAAGGTTTGCTATGAATTTGTTGAGAGCCATGGTAGAGCAGTGGTTAGTGCACTGGCTTCCTAGCTCGGTGGTCCATGGTTCGATCCCCGTTGAGGGGGGATTTTTTTAGACCGCAAATGGTTCTGGGGTTGACCTAGCCTCATGAATTGGGTACCAGAGCAACTCTGGGGAGGTTAAGGCGGCCGGCGTGATGCTGACCACATCACCCCTAGTGTGCCGATTGTCAAGAAAATATGGGCCTAACACCATATTCCCAATATGCCCAATGGGCGTGTAACGGGATCCTTTACCCCTATGCTTCTTAGGGAGCTAAAAAGAATGAATGATGAAAGAGAACCACTGCTGTTCCTGAAATTAAGCAGGGTATGATTGTGGAATAATGTCATGTGATTTTTATTCTTTAACATACTTTAACCATTTTCATTATTTAGAGAGATTTAATCACAGACATGATTTATCTTTCTACTTCTTATGTGGGTGGTGAGCTTTTGATGCTAGTGCCAATCAGTGTTGCACAGTATAACTCCTGTTATCTGAATTAATTCATGATGTTAAGATAATCTAAATTTAGAATAATCACATTAAGGAAAAGGAACACTCCAATCGAAACAAAAATGTTTTATTAATTATCTGAATTAAAAATTAGACCTTTCTCACATAAAATGGGTCTTTGAAATTATATGGTCAGCTGATCTTTTTTGTGCATAAACCAATTATATGTTGCTTGCTTTACTTTGTTGTTGTCAACCTTTTTTCTTGTTTTTTTTTTTTTTTTCTGCTAGAGCATACTCACTTTCTAATACAGAAATGAACTGAAGAATTGACTCGCTAACCTTTTTTATGTCAGACGTTGTGGCCACTCCGACACCATTTCATTTGGCAGTTTTCTTCCCTGATTTCCCCCCTGTTTCAACCAATTAATTATTTTCACTTTGTCCTCCACTGAAAACAAAATGTTGTCGTTTACTTAGCATTAAAAATTTTGTAGCATCCATGAAAATTAGGATGGGTTTGAAAATTAAACTAAACGCAACGCTAAACAGACTACACTACACCTGGGAGCATACTGGAATAATAACCATGCAAGCTGGCTTAGCAAATGGATGGTTGCTTACATCACAGACTATGTGCTCAGATTTTCTCTGCCTTCCTCTTCTCCGTTTACCTTCGACTGTCCCCTGAAGGATCGTTTTCGAAAGGGAGTCATGACGAGTTACATGCCCAAACCAGGCAAGCTTTCGATGTTTCACTATTGACAAAAGTGGTTCTTGGTGGCCTGCATAGGTGTTTATCTTCTCTCTAACATAGACATTTGTTTTGTGCTCTTTATAGCAAATGCGCAAAATTCTTCTATAACATTTATGCTCGAAAGCCTGAATCCTTTGCTCCGTATCTGCAGTGAGTGTCCAGCTCTCACACCCATACAAGAGAATAGATAATACAAGTGATTTGTATAATTTGATCTTCACAGGAAAACTGATGTTACTTTTCCAGATCACATTCAACTTTGTCATGGCAGCTGAGGCCATCTCAAGTCTTGTCTTGATTTCTTTACTTGATCTTCCATCACTACATATAGTGGACCCGAGATATTTAAAGGTGTTAACTTCTTCTAACGTTTGCCCATTTAACGTAATGTTGGTCGGAACATGTTTCTTATGGCTATTCACCAATATCTTGCTTTTTTCTATATTAATTTCCATCCCATACGTTCTTGTTACTTTCTCCAGTCTAGAGGTAAGGTCTTGAAGTTCTGATTCTGATCCAGCTATCAGATCAATATCATCAGCAAAACGTAGGTTGCACAGAGGTCGGCCTCCAATCGATATGGTTGATTTATAATCGTAGAGAGCCTCCTGCATAATATGTTCTAGATAAATATTAAAGAGCACTGGGGACAGGATACATCCCTGCCGAACTCCTACAGTTGTTTTGAAAAATTCTCCAATGTCGTTGCTTGCAAAAACAGCACTGCTTGCGTCCTTGTATAGTGCTTCAATGATATCTATGATGTTGGTATCAAAATTGAATTTTCTCATTACTTGCCATAAGCCTTCATGCCAGACTCGATCGAAGGCTTTTGTGAAATCGATGAAGTTATGGTATAAATCGTGTTGATGTTGGAGATGTTTTTCGATAAGTACTCTAATATTGAAGATTTGTTCTGAGGTACTTCTTTTTGGTCTAAAGCCAGCCTGTTCCTCTGACAAGATTTCTTCTGATTTCTGTTTTATTCTGTTCAAAAGTATCCTTAACATCACCTTACTTGGATGACTAATAAGGCTAATGGTTCTGTAGTTCTTGCACATTTTTAGATTTCCTTTCTTTGGAAGCGGTATTACTAATGACTGCGTCCATTCTTTTGGCCATTTTTTTGTACTCCATATCTTCTGGCAAATTGTTGTCATGATTTTTACTATATCTGGTCCTCCATATTTCAAGAGCTCTGCTGGGATATTATCCACACCCGGTGACTTCCCTCCTTTCATCGAACATATAGCCTCTTCCACTTCTTCCCGTAATATTGCTGCATTTCCGAGTTCCCTGTTTTCGCACTTAATGTTGTTTAATATGCCTAAGTCAGTGTCAAGTTTACAGTTATATAATTCTTTACAATATTCTGTCCACCTTCTCATTACAGCTGTTTTATAGATACATGGTACAAAAACAGAATTCAGCAAATCTTAAAAGAACTAGTGTAAAAGCCCATCATAAGACAGGAATTTAGTTCAAAAGCACCAGTACCTAACGGCAATTTTACTTATTCAAAAGTATTTTAAAAAACCAAAATATTTGTTTTACATCTGATGTTAAAAGTCTGAACATGACAGAAGAGCATCTTGATTTTCTGTTGTTTTAATCTGGTACAACTTAAATCATGGATCTCCGCATCTTCCTGTCTTCAGTTCATGTACTGTTTTATCAGTTGTGTTGTTGACTTCTTTCCATACAGTATAATCAAACTGTTCATGCACACCGTCATTTGCGCATTCTTCTTTAGTAAGTGTTACTATTTTCAGGAGAGTACGTATAAGGGAAACAATACAATAAATGTCTAACTTTCAACCAAAGTTGCATCCCTTAGCGTTATGCACTGACAGAAAAAGCTGGGATTTTATATATAGGATGGTTTTTAAAAATGCATTGCTAGGTTAATACTCAGATAGTCTTCATCATTTTCCCTTTTCACTCCCTATGGAGCATAGAGCCAGCAATGCAGCTGGCCTCCTGTGCAGAAAGCCAGCACAAAGCATTCACGCTCTTCCAGCAGTGGTTTCTGTGGCTATTTGTTTTACAGGATGAGGTTGCCAGCCGCACGCACAACCTCATGTTAGTCGCCTCGTACGACATGGTTGACGAAGCAGTAGACCTATTCTTTCTTTGTCAGGAGGCTCTCTCTCTCTTTGGCAGGCGTGCTAGGTCTTAGCTGCCTTTAGGGAAGTACCCATGTGTTATTTTACTTACTTACTTAGTCGTTCCCCTTCTACCGTGAGGTGTAGAGGTTTGGACGAGAGAGCGCCAGACTATCCTATTGGCTGTCTTCCTCCTGGCCTGGTTCCATTCTAGTCCTCGGTCCTTCAAAGATTGTCTAATGTTATCCTCCCAGCGGACTCTGGGTCGTCCTGGAAGTCTGGATCCCTGGCTCTGTTTCCCATGCTTGTCGTGGTAGCCGATCTTCTCCCATTCTGCAGACATGACCAAACCATCTTAGTTGGGACTGTTCTACTTGGGTCTGCAGGTGGTGGGATTTTAGGCCTTGACGTATCGTCTGGTTGCGGACCATGTCTCTTCTTGTTACTTCAACCACCTTCCTCAGATACCTCATTTCTGCGGTTTGGATCTGGCTTTTGTGGGTTGTAGTCATTGCCCATGACTCGCATCCATACGTCAAGACTGGGACATAGGTGGAGCGGTATACAGCCATCTTCGTTTTCTTACCAACCTCTCTCTTGCTGAGGAATCCTCGATTTATGGCCTGAAAAAGTCTCCCAGCTGCTGCTTTTCGAGTGGCCAACTCTTCTTTGATGCCTCCCTTTCGGTCTATAATAGCTCCGAGGTATTTAAAGTGGTCGACCTGCTCCAGGACCTGTTCTCCCAGCTTAATCTGATGTCTTCTTTCTTCTCGTTTTATTTTTATTATTTTTTTTATATTTAATTAGATTGTTATGTGTCCTATCTAGCCCTCACTTTCTTTCTTTCCTTTCCCTGACGAAGGCCTTGTGGCCGCAACATTGGCTATTTTCTTTGTCTTTTGTCCTCGTAAGACGAATCACCTTTTTTCGATGTACGAGGGGCGTTCAGAAAGTAATGCACCACATCGTTTTTCTCAGCTAATAATGAAGACAGAAGCATGAAATTTTGCACACTTCAAATATGGCATGTGCCAATTGTGTGCACCAAATTGCACTGCAACCGGCCAAATAATACGGCTGCCCTAAGCCGTTGAAATGGAGCGTGTTAGCAACATGCGTTATAAACAGCGAATTGTGATAGAATTTCTCGTTGCAGAGAAGGAAACTGTTGTGAATATTCACAAGCGTCTATGTGATGTGTATGGAAGTTTTGCAGTCGACAGGAGTACAGTCAGTCGCTGGGTTCAGAGAATCAAAGAATCAGGAAGTGGAGATAGGGAGCTGCTTGATTGGCCGCGCTGTGGATGTCCTGCCACATCCACCAATGCAGAAATGTTGAAATGCGCTGAGGGCATTATTCTTACTGATAGGCGAATCACTACTCAACAATTGGCCTTACAGCTGTCAGTCAGCATTGGTAGTGCAAATGCAGTTATAAAAACCCTCAGATTTTCTAAGGTTTGCGCAAGATGGGTTCCTCGAAGTCTCACAAATGACCACTGATTGCAAAGGAAAGCAATTTCTTCTGAATTGTTGGAGCGTTTCAATGCTGATGGAGAGAACTTTTTGGCTAAGATCGTTACAGGTGACGAAACCTGGGCATATCATTTTGAACCTGAGACAAAAAGACAGTCAATGGAGTGGCATCATCCGCAATCACCAAGAAGAAAGAAATTCAAGACAATTCCTTCAGCTGGAAAGGTCATGATCACTGTCTTTTGGGACATTGAAGGTGTGATTCTTGTGGACGTTATGCCAAGAGGAGAGACAATCAATTCGCAAGCTTACATTAAGACATTGAAAAAACTCAATCAATGTTTTCGCGGAGTTCGGACGCACAAGAATCCAGCAGACCTGCTTCTCCTTCACGACAATGCGCGCCCTCACACAAGTCTGGCAACATGGGAAGCAATCACCAAATTGGGTAGGACTGTACTACCCCATCCACCCTATAGTCCCGATTTGGCACCCTCTGATTTTCATATATTTGGTCCACTTAAAAATGCACTCCGTGAGACAAGGTTTGAAGATGATGAAGGAGTGATTCATGCAGCGAAGAAATGGCTACATGATCAAGACAAAATCTGGTTCGGGCTAGGAATACATGCACTTGTTTCGCGCTGGCATAAAGCCGTACAAGTTGATGGGGATTATGTTGAATAATACCGATGTTTACGTGACATATCCATGTATATTGTCTATAAATTTCATGCTTTTTGAATAAACAGCTCCTGAGAAAAACGATGTGATGCATTACTTTCTGAACGCCCCTCGTATTTTTCATACCCATCCATTTTCTTTGTCTCATAAGACTTTAATAGTTTTCAGCCTTTTTGTCCATTGGTACTGGGAGTACTAAATTTTTATATTGAAACCAAAAAAAAAAATCTTCCCTAGGAACTGGAGCAAGCTGTATTTATCCCCTTTTGGCTGCCAAAATGAATAAGTGGCATTTCCTTGCCACTGAGGCTGATCCTGAAAATGCCTTCTATGCCAAAAAAAATGTCACTGCTAATGGATTAGAAGACTTGATTCATGGTATGTGAAGTTATGTAGACTTGTCATGTTTGTTTCATGCTGAAGTTTGTGTGATGTGTAAAGTTTGTGTGATGTGTAAAGTTTGTGTGGATCTGTGAGGCTCACGTGGGTCTCTTCGATTCATTAGGATCTGAAGTTGTTTTTTATTTTTGGTGTTTAAGAGTAACAGTTTACTGTCAAGTTTGTGTAATCTGTCAAGTTTGTGTAATCATTGAGGTTTATGTGGGCCTGAAAATCTGTCTGACTGTGAACCTGTGAATTTAGTTTTTTTTTTTTTTTTTGGTGAACCTTGAAGTTTTTTTTTTTTAAATTCATTGGGGGGGATAGAGGCCGCAGCGCTACTGCCATATATATCCTTTTGTCATATTTACAACATGTAGCTGAATTTTCATTCATTCATTTCCTGTATCACTCCTTACGGAGCATGAAACCACCACTGAATTGCAGGACACCTATACCAAAGTATGTACGTGTAGGGTGGTTCCTATAGCAACTATTTCTTTTTATTTTGCATTTATGATAGACCTTTTAAACAAAAAATGTTTATTGTTACGAAACCTTTGAAGAATGATATTTGTACTTTCTCTTTCTAATAATGAAAATGAAAAGAACAAATACGCATGACGATGCTTAAAATAAATGAAAGTATTTTTTTAAAATTGCATACTCATTGATACATTGTAGCTGCATCAGATGTTGTACAGTTATTTCCTGTCTGTTCACAGTTAAACAAGTTTCAGCAGAAGATGTTTTGATTGGTCCATTACAGTCCTTTACTGTCAGCACCAAATTTGATTTCTGTATGTGCAATCCTCCTTTTTTCGCGGACCACATGGAGGCACAAGCTGTGACATCCACACGATCTGTGGACCGGCCTGAAGCGAACTCACTGTCCACAGCAAGTCCTCAGGAGTGCATTGCTCATGGAGGGGAAGTGGGATTCATTCGACAAATGATAGAAGAGTCGGCGGTGTTGGGAGACAGGATTAAGTAATTTGTTAACGTTTTTATTTCTTTCGTTTTTTTGTTTGTTTTTTTAAATTACAAATTACTGCATTCCAAACTGGGTTGAGCAACTCTGGGAAAGTTAAGGTGGCCGGCATTATGCTGACCACATCACCGCTAGTGTGCCGATGGTCAAGAAAATATGGGCCTAACACCATATTCCTGATATGCCTCAACAGGATCCTTTACCTTTTTTTTTAACCAAACTGGGTTGAATACATTCTACTTCTTCTTCTTCGTACACTCTCAGACATCCACTTTAATGTTCTCAGTTTTTGAATACATTCAAGGGGAAGAGCTACAGAGAAGTTGTCATTTTGATTTTCACTTCCTGCGGAGCATAGAGCCACTGCTGCTGCTAGTCCTCTTACAGGTAGCCTACACAAAGTACAGGCACACCTCGCTTGATTGCGCTTCGTAGATATTGCACTTTTTTTTCAAATTATTCTTGTTTATTTATTAGAACGTGCCTTCTTTTCCCGACAAATTTTGGCTCTCCAGCAAAAAGATTACGATTCGCTGAAGGCTCAGATGATGAAGATTAGTATTTTTTTTTAGCAAGAAAGTATTTTTAAATTTTCCAGTACATTGTTTTTTAGACCTAGAGCTATTGCGCACTTAAAAGACATAATGTAAACATGATTTTAGGCTTTTATATGCACTGGGAAGCCAAAACAATGGGTTTGACCCGCTTTATTGCGGTCGTCTGGAACCGAACCCGCACTATCTCTGAGGTATGCCTGTATTTACTTGCTTTTGTAGTGATGATTTCTGTAGTGATTCATTTTACGTGATGAGGTCTCCAGCCCTAAGCACAGCCTCATATTGGTCACCTTGTATTACATGCCTGAGGGAGGAGTAGTCCTTTCTTTGCTTCACTGGAGACCCCTGGTCACATGGTAAACAGTTAAATGCTGTTGTCATAAATAATTGCAGAATTTAAAGTGTACATGCGTAACTCTTTGACTCCGTTACAATGCTCTTAGCGTTGATCAGATTTGACGCCTATGCCAAAATAACGCTCAGAGCGTTGTTTTTAGTTTATCATGAATAAACCCCAAAAAAATCTTCCATTTTATGCAGTTCGTATTTTAAAACGCGTAAAATGACTTCCGCTGTTATTTAAACAACAAATTTGAGTGTAGTTAAGCAACATGTTTGCGTGTTTTGATGTTATTATTACAATTTGTATGACGATTCGCGTGTTTGCGTTTTTCATTGTTATTGCTACAGAAATATGTCAAGCTGTTTATTTACAATTTCTGAGCCTCCTAAGCGAATAATTGAAACATTACGGATAATGATTGGTAGTCACATTTTTTGTCAAATAACGGAATTGGTGCAGAAAGGCTTGACACATTAGATTTAGCTGATAAGTATTGGTGTGAATAACACTAAAGATACTAACTGTGGCCATAATCAGTATTTTATTACTTCGTAAATGGATTACCTTGATGTTTGAAGTCTAAAAAGAAAGTTTTATTGCCTGCAACAGTAAGTTTTCTTTGGTAAGCACATATTCTACTGTGAACTATTTAGGGTTTTTTCAATTTACATGCATCATATTTTTTCAATGTATATTGAACGTACTTGCATCAATACTACAAAAGACACTATATATTATAATTTTCTATCTGTTTCCCTACAGTTTGATATATATAATATGTACATGTTCACAGAAAAGATTTACATAAAGTTTACACTAAAAGATAGTACACTTTACCGTTTAGAATTCTTCAAAAAATAATTTACGGTACAGGGTGGAAAATAATTACAGAAGCAGAGTTTACTTAAAACGCTAATAGTACTGCATAATGGATCATTTTACGGTTTAATACTACTTGTTGCCATGAAAACAGTGGCCATATTGGATTTTTTTTCACTAAGGCTTTTTTTTAAAAAAAATTGGTTCTGCGCGCTAAAGTTTAAATGGGAGCTCATTGTTGTATTTTAAAATTTTTATCAAATTAGATTTTTGACAACTTGAGTAGATCCCAGAACTTTTATCAAATTAGATTTTTGACAACTTTAGTAGATCCCAGAACTTTTATCAAATTAGATTTTTGACAACTTCTGTACATCCCAGAACTTTTATCAAATTAGATTTTTGACAACTTCTGTAGATTCCCAGGGTATAGAACATTAAAGTTAGTATCTAAAAATAGTCACAAATTTTACTAAATTATTTGTTTTCTCATCAGGGTATACACAAGTATGGTGGGAAAGAAGTCCAGTCTAACTCAGCTGAAAGCAGAACTTCTTCATCAGAAGGTGAGTCAGGTCTAATTTACCCTAAGTCAGCATCTGTCACTGATTCTGTCTTCTTGTGAGTGAACAGGTCAGTAACCATGTGCTTCCATTCACATCACTGATTCTGCCTTCTTGTGAGTGAACAGGTCAGTAACCACGTGCTTCCATTCATGTCATCTCTACCATTTTCTCCGTCTCTAATTTCTATTCCGTGTTTTTTTTCTATACTGAAGTTGTAGTTTTGGTGGCTTAAAGTTTCTACAGGATGGAGTAGTTAACCTCATGCCCAACCCTCTTTAGTTGCCTTTTATGACAATTTCCACTCATTCTCACTGGCATCTAGGATGGTCCAGATATGAGCACATAGGGCTACAGGTCTGTAGCCCTTTATCCAAAATCATCAGGACATTTTTTTTTTTTTTAAACTGAATTTTTTTAATTTTCAGATGTTGCCCAGATTGCATTTGCGTTCGAAAAATAACCCACAATGTGATGAAAAAGTTGCCCAAAGATATTTTAAATTTTCAGACTCTTTCAGATGTTCAGATAAAAGGTTATAGACCTGTATTAACATCTCAGATGTCTAGTCAGTCCTATTGTATTGCTCTGAAACATGGAGAACAACAAAAACAACAACCAAGAAGATACAGACTTTCATAAATGGGTGCTTGCACGAAATAGAAGGATTAAAATGGTATGACCAGATCGTCAATGTGGAACTGATGACAAGAACCAGACAGGGTCTATTGGAACAAGAGATGGGAAGAAGACATTGCCGATGGATAGAACACACATTCAGGAAACCTGTTGATAGCATTACAGGCAATGCTTGATCTGGAATCCCCCAGGGTAACAGAGGTAGAGGGAGGCAAAAAACACAAGGAGGAGAGAAATGGAGACAGAAGTGACAGGGATAAAGCAGACGTGAAAAGACCTTGATCGGACATCACATGACAGGAGTTTGAGGATGGCCTATGCTCCTTTGAGAGCTGAAGTGTAATGAATAAGTAAAGGAATAGTAACAACAGGATATGGAGAACAAGAGAAATCAAGTCCAACACGAAAATAAAAGTCTTCAACTCAAATGTCAAGTCAGTCCTATTGTATGGCTCTGAGACATGGAGAGCAACAAAAGCAACAACCAAAAAGCTATAGACTTTTATGAACGGGTGCTTGCGTAGAATAGAAGGACTGAAATGGTATGACAAAGTCACAAATGTGGAATTGATGACAAGAGTTGAGAAGAAGACGCTGGCGATGGATAGGACACACATTGAGGAAACCTGTTGATAGCATTACAAGGCAGTCCTTGTTCTGGAATCCACAGGGAAAGAGAGGCAGAGGTAGACCAAAAAAACACACGGAGAAGAGAACTGGATACAGAGGTGAAAATGATGAGGAAAACATGGAAAGAACTTGAGCAGATGGCACAGGACAGGAAGACTTGGCATGTGTTTGTTGAAGGCCTATGCTCCTTGGGCAGCTAAAGGGTATTGATTGATTGAACAACAGGATAGTATTCTATTATTCTCAGAGGATACATTCTGTCACAATGTAATATGGATTAACAGTTCTGTTGTTTAGTACATATAATGAATAAAACTGTATGATAGCTCCACATTGTGTTACAGAAAAACATGATCAATGGGAACAGTTTGGTTTAGTTTTAAGGACCATCTTCATTGCACACAGACAACTCCATCAGTGCTCCGATCTCCTCCCTTAGATCACTCAAAGAGGATCTCAGCACAGTGCGCAAACTCCATAGCACCGGTGAGAATCCCAGTGTGTGTGTATAGGAATCATACATTCTATAAATATATTTTGTGGTGGGTAGATTTCTAATTTTTAAATTTTGCCTATGCAGCGGTCTTATGGGATTTTCAACATGCACAACTTGCACACGGAACCTCCTATTTTTTTCGCCCTTATCCGAGTAGGCCAGGCATCTGATCTCACTACGCAGGAGACCAGGGGGGAGTATGACATCATTAGGACCACTGAGTCTGAAAACAAATTTCCTTAAATTATATTCCCTCTACTGGGAATCGAACCCAGTACCTCTAGAATTCAAGGTGGACGCCATACCTCTTAGCCACTCCAGCTCCCTATGAATGGGAATGAGATCGCTCAACAAGGTACCCAAGGAATCTAGGGCATTGAATGATGATTTAACCAGATTTATTTTTAATTTTCTTGAATATTGTTTAAATGCTGTGTTTCACTTTGATTAGTTGTATATCAAGTTGCATTTTATGACATTATCTGTATAGATATGTATATGAGTTTACTTCGTTGTCAGGTTGCAAAATTCTGCACAACAGAGTTTTGCCAGGGAAAGACAATGAGATGGGGCATTGGTTGGACCTATGATAGCTCAGTCACATTTCCTGTGAGTATAAATGTTGTGAATTGTGTGTCACAGTCCTATGACAGTACTGTCATATTTCCTATTAGATGTGTGTCAGAGAGTTGTGTATCAGAGAGCTATGACAGCACTGTAACATTTACTGTGAGTTGTGTATCAGAGAGCTATGATAGCTCTGAGTTGTGTATTCTCTCTTCCAAACCTCTACACCTCACGGTAGAAGGGGAACGACTAAATAAGTAAGTACCGTAAAATCTCGCGTATAATACGCACTCGTGTATAATACGCATGCTTGATTTAGCCCAACATTTTCTGGTAAAATGGAAATTCGTGTATAATACGCCCCATAATTTTTCAAGATTTTATTTTATGAAACATTTGTTAAAAAACTGAAAGTATAATAATAAACAGAAATAGGTACGCAACACCTACATTTTAGGTACTTTGGACTGAAAGACCATGTCGCTTCATAAAACGAACTGCCCATCCATATGACGCTTTAAATGTTGTTGTGCCTGTACGAGATTCTGTAAGTTCCAGAGCTAAAGTCGTATTTCTATGCATGAAACACCGATGCCTTGTTGCCTTCTATCCACTACCCACTCCAATAATGTTTTTTCTAGGTCTGGAAGATCTGGTGGTGACCCCTTTTTCTTACTAAGCAACACTTGCAGCACCTCTTTCTTTTTTCGCCATAATCGAATGTTACACTCGTTAATGGAAAAATGTCGACTTGCTGCCCGATTGCCGTTAGATTCTGCATATTTTCCACTAAGAGCTTTTCTGCTGCAGTATAACATTTTCTCGAATTCATTTTTAGGGCTCAAAATAATAAAACGACAAATTTCACAACCAAGCTTAATATCAAAACAGATTGAAGACCAAGAGTGCGAAATGCGTTTTGCGACAATGTCTGACACATACGAAAACACAGGGCACATTCAATTTCGCGCCATTTTCACTGTTAAATTGTGACAAAAACTTGACAGACTTTCCAATGTAGGTTACTTTCGAAATCGAACATGACTTTTTTTTTTAGTACTCGCGTATAATACGCACCCGAGATTTAGCGGGCAAAAATGAGTAAAAATTGTGCGTATTATACGCGAGATTTTACGGTAAGTGTTTCAGAGACCTGTGATTGTGCAGTAAGATTTCCTGTGAGTATAGTAAGTTATATGTCAGAAACCTCTTGTGGTATCACTGTAATTTTTACTGTGAGTGAGATCAGCTTAATTCTTATGAATGTAAAAGCTTTGTATCATGAACTGTAACGGCCCTGTAACATTTTCTGTGACTTTGGGAATTTTGTATCATATGATAAAATATCTTCATTCTTCATCATAACCCATCATCTCAGTGGAGCACAGATCTTCAACAAATACATGCCAAGCTCTCATGTCCTGTGCCATCTATTCAAGGTTTTTCCATATTCTCTAAGCCATGTGATTTTATCCCCTTCATGTCAAATTCTCTTTGCCATGTGTTCTTACCCCCTTCATGTCATATTCTCTTTGCCATGTGTTTTTATCCCCCTCATGTCAAATTCTCTTTGCCATGTGTTTTTATCCCCCTCATGTCAAATTCTCTTTGCCATGTGTTTTTATCCCCTTCATGTCAAATTCTCTTTGCCATGTGATTTTATCCCCCTCATGTCAAATTCTCTTTGCCATGTGGTTTTTATCCCCTTCATGTCAAATTCTCTTTGCCATGTCTTTTTATCCCCTTCATGTCAAATTCTCTTTGCCATGTGTTTTTATCCCCTTCATGTCAAATTCTCTTTGCCATGTGTTTTTATCCCCTTCATGTCAAATTCTCTTTGCCATGTGTTTTTATTCACTGCATGTCAAATTCTCTTTGCCATGTGTTTTTATCCCCTTCATGTCACATTCTCTTTGCCAAGTGTTTTTATCCCCTTCATGTCATTCTTTTTGCCAAGTGTTTTTATCCCCTTCATGTCAAATTCTTTTTGCCATGTGTTTTTATCTCCTTCATGTCACATTCTCTTTGCCATGTGTTTTTTTCCCCCTTACCTATGTCAAATTCTGTTTGCCATGTGTTTTTATTCCCTTCATGTCACATTCTCTTTGCCATGTGTTTTTATCCCCTTCATGTCAAATTCCCTTTGCCATGTGTTTTTATCCCCTTCATGTCCAATTCTTTTGGCCATGTGTTTTTATCCCCTTTATGTCAAATTCCCTTTGCCATGTGTTGTTTTAGTCTTACTTTATCATTAACTGGTAATTCCAGAACAAGTACTTCCTTGTAGTGCTATCAGCTGGATTTCTCAGTGTTTGTCTAATCCAGTGTCAGTGTCTTTTCCTCACATCTTGGTGTTCTGGTAGTATGATACTTACTTACTTACTTACTTAGTCGTTCCCCTTCTACCGTGAGGTGTAGAGGTTTGGAAGAGAGAGCGCCAGACTATTCTATCGGCTGTCTTCCTCCTGGCCTGGTTCCATTCTAGTCCTCGGTCTTTCAAAGATTGTCTAATGTTGTCCTCCCAGCGGACTCTGGGTCGTCCTCGGGGTCTGGATCCTTGGCTCTTTGTTTCCCATGCTTGTCGTGGTAGCCGATCTTCTCCCATTCTGCAGACATGGCCAAACCATCTGGTAGTATGATGAGATATAAATTCATAATATGAATAGCAGCATCTGATAAGAATTCATTACTCTTTATTGTGAGAGCTCTGATAGGAAATAACCAATGAGTGTAACTGTGGTACCAGTAAAACATCTGCTGAACATCTGCTTCAAAAATACCCAACATACGAGGAACAGAGAGAGCACATATGGCCGCCACCAGTAACATTCTTGGAAAAGTTCTATGGAGATAGAAATAGTCTCAAGCTTTCCACAGCTTTCTTTGAAAATATTCAAGTAGACGTCTGAGATTTTATGAAGAAAA
The DNA here is from genome assembly GCA_024509875.1 of Oreohelix idahoensis. Taxonomy (NCBI): domain Eukaryota; kingdom Metazoa; phylum Mollusca; class Gastropoda; order Stylommatophora; family Oreohelicidae; genus Oreohelix; species Oreohelix idahoensis. The sequence continues at coordinate 358,944 of JAMPIV010000906.1, forward strand.
AGAAGAGGATTTACTTTTTTTTTCCCCAGTGTCTCTTTTTTTTTAATGTCTTTATTTTTCATTCAGAGCAGTAAGTAAGGTATTTGCATGTTGTGTTTGTTCCCAGTATCACTCAGATATCTCCTAAACATATTTTTCGTACATACAGCGTTCTGAATTTGAGTCACGCAAGGAAAAACCACCTCTGCAGTATATTGTGCCTCGAGGTGCAGGAGGTGTGGAGTATAAGGTTCATGAAATAGCAACATATCTTAAACAGTTGCTGGAATCCATAAAGGTGAGGTCTTTGGTTTGTCTCTGACTTTTGGTTGTGCTGTTATCTCTTTTCTGATACTTATATGAACCTTGTTTCTTCTACAGCCTCTTATCTCTGACCAGTCTCTCACTCTCTAAAAAAAAACATGTAGTTAAGGGGTCTTCAATACAATGAAGTTCCACGTTTTATTTTTGCAGATGTGCGTACATAAACTGAATGACAAGCATCAGAGGGAACAGCATCCTGTGTCTATCTTATACTTCTTCTTCTTAGATCCTTAGCCGCCGACCGTCAAAGCAGTCAGTGGCCATCACGCCTAGTGGCGCCTTGTAGGGCAACAACAAATTGATTCCACTTTGCTCGGTCGGTGGCCATCCTTCGTACAGTGCCCCAACTCTGGTTCATTCTTTGCATCTCAGCCTCCACAGTCCTCCGCCAGGTTGTTTTTGGTCGGCCTCTCTTTCGCCCTCCCCCAGGGGCCCAAAGCATAGCTGTTCCTGTGATGGCATCGGGGTCTCTTCTGAGGACATGACCAACCCAGCTCCAGCGTCTGCCAGCCACGACGGTGTGCATGTCCTCTTGCTCGCCACGAGCAAGCAGATCTTGGTTAGCGATGGCACTCGGCCAAAAGACTCTGTGAACCTTTCCTAGGCATGTTGTGTGAAAAGAGGACAATTTTGACACTTCCCTCTCTGTAACTCTCCAGCATTCCGCACCATAGAGAAGCACATAAAGCACACAGCTCTGATATAATCTTAATTTTGTGCTTGTGCTGTATTGGGAGGACCTCCAGATGCTGTCTAGGCTAAAGAAGGCCCTATTCATTCCGACGCCGATGTCCCCGCCCGCCCCGCCATCCGGTGTCGCCATGCTTCCTAGGCATGTGAAGGTATCCGTCTGTACCAATTGCCGATTCCCCACTGACATGGGCCCAGGGTTGCTCACACTGAGCGTCATGACCTCAGACTTCTTTAAATTGATGTTCAAGCCCACCCGCTGGCTAAACTTATTGAGTCCATCCATTTTTTCCTGGATGTGTTGATGTGAATGTGCTAGTAGTGCAATGTCATCTGCATATTCCAGATCCCCCAATGTAGAAAATGCTGTCCATCTTATTCCTCTTGGACTGCCCTCTGTTGTCTGGCGCATCACCCAGTCTATGACTGTTAAAAATAGAGTGGTTGATAAGGGGCATCCCTGTTGTACTCCCGTCTTCACCTCAAAGGCCAGGTTGCTCTGCCCAACACTACACGTAAAGTTGGCATAGAGGCTTTTTATGATTGACACTATGCAGCTTGGAATTTCATAAGCCCTCAGTATTTTCCATAAACTGTCCCTATGTATGCTGTCAAAAGCCTTTTCAAAATCAACAAAATTAATGTAAAGCTGTCTTTGCCACTCTGAGCACTGCTCTATAATGTTCCCGAGAGTGAATATATGATCTACACATCTCCTGTTCTTTCTAAATCCTGCTTGTTCTTTCCTCAGTTTGTGGTCTACTGCCTTTGAAATTCTCTGTATAATTATCCTGCCTAGTATTTTGCTGGGAACTGAGAGAAGAGTGATTCCTTTCCAATTATTGCAGTCTGCAAGATATATCTTATACAGTGATTGGCTATTCTCAAGATTTTCTACACAAATTTCTGTAGTATGTTTTGACTGGTCGTGAGTTCATTTAATCTAATCACAGCTATGTTGAGAGTTCTATAACAATGTGTATCATTGTCTTAACTGTCTTGGGTATTTAAGATTGGTAAACTACCAAGGCTGTTCATTTCTCCAAGACTATGAAAAATCTCTATTTACTCTTGATCTCTCTATACTTTCTTCTAACTTCTCGATTCATTATACTCGCATATCTCAAAATGGTTTTCATCACCTCGTAGTCTTCTAGAACAATTCTGCACATTTTTCAATTTCGTTGAAATAAATCATTCACAATTTCCGTGCCGTATTTCTTTATCTGCTAAAATAATGCGTCTCGAGAGGTACTTTACCTTGGATGCTCTCTTTAATCTTGTGATACAACTTAGATTATCAAATTTATGTTGCACAAGCTCTTCGCTGCTATCTTTGATAAGCGTCGTTGTTGCTCATTATCGTTGCTAGTTGTCTGTTCACTACAGACACATGGTCTCGTGGTTTAAACCATGGTGAACTACCAGATCACCGACGCATCTACACGAAAAGAGAGTCTCTCACTTCTTTATATACAGGTCTTCTTGTTACCTACGTCATCTCTGTTTTCTAATTGCTTGCAACACTACTTTCTATGATTCAGCACTGATAACTCATCGTTTCACATACTTTATTATGATTAACGCAGTTCTGCCTCTTGCACCACACCTGACTGTGACATCCGTAAGGAGCACATGAGTCAGTGCAGGCTCTCTGAGAACAAAACAGTGCTGGCTGCATGCTCTGTTAGGAGCAACAAAAGAAGAAGAAAACGTTTGAAGGCCCTGCCTCATTCCCAGGAGTCTCTGAGGAGGGTAAGAAAAAAATGGAACTGTTGCTCTCTCATTCATGTCTTAAAAGGTAACTAATGTGAGATTATGCATGGGGCTGACAACCTGATGTAAAACCAGTTGCTACGGAAACCATCACTGTAAGAGCATGTGCTTTGACATAGGCTTCCTCAGGGAAACCATCTGTAGTAGTGGCTTCCTGTTCCATATGGACTGATAAAATAATGAAAACCTTTGAAGCTTGTGCTTTCTTTCCACAGGTGCACTGTTATCAGGGCAAGAAAGCAAAGTCTTATACAAGCATTACCCTCACGGCTGTAGAAAACACATGGTGTCACCAGCGCAGACTTCGTCGACAGCAGCAGCGCAAACAGCAGCCTCAAGAAACGGGAAATCTTGAAACCACATTTCAGGACTCGGATCTCAAGGAGAGCCCTGAAAAAAATGGTGAATGTTTGTCTTTATCAAACATAGATGATGCTGCAACTGATAAATTTGAAGACAAGGCATCAACAGATGACAGAAAATCAGAGGATGTCTGTGAAATAATGAACGACGATAGTTGTAGAAGTAGGAAAAGACCGGCTGAACAATCCATTAATGATACAAGTGAATCTGTTAAACGTCTGCGCGAAGACAGTGTAGGAAGTGAAGTACACGAAAAAACTGAACTAGAAGGAAATGAATTTGAGATATTCGCAAATAGTAGCTCAGATCAAACAGCGACACAGGCTGACTCATCTGTCTCAGATGTTTCCATTGCAGAACATTCTGGAAGTAAGCAGGAGGAAACAGATCTATCCAGTCAAAACAACCAGAGCAAGCCATCTGGTAATGCTACCTCTAAAGAAGAGGAAAATGTCCTAACAGACTCATCCCCAAAAGAGTATATCCTCAAGTGTGTGATGAGGCTGAAGCGAGTGAACAACAACCAGGTGCAGCTGGAACTGGAATATCTAGACGGTCAGTCCCGTGAACTCATGCATCAGGTTATGACCTTCCTGAAAAACAAACTGACTCCGAGGACAAAGTAACGTCACATTTTACAGTGCTGAAGTAAACTGCACTAGGGACAGGATGTTGTGTAGATTTATGATTGCCTGTGCCAGCTGACATGGCATGTGAAGAAATAGTAGAACCTGGAATGCTAGATCAGTGCTCCACAATCTTTTTTTTTTTTTTTTTACCTTCCCTGCACATGTAAGTGCCCTTCAAAATTCCACGGCACACATATACAAGGAGCTTGACATAAGTCTTGGGCCTGACCATGAAGGACATGTCACAGAGAGCTGGAATTTTGTATAGTGTTTATTCCTTTTCAATATAGCCACCGTCTGAATTTACACACTTCTGCCATCTCTACTTGACATTGAAAAGACCTTGGGAGTAAAACACCCTATTTTTCAAACTAAACCAGTCATCACATGCCAGTATAACTTCTTCATCGCTGTCAAAATGATTTCCTTTTAGCTGTTTTTTTAAGATTTGGGAATAGAAAAAAGTCTGATGGAGCCAAATCTGGAGAATATGGTGGGTGTGGAAGAATTTCAATATTCAAATCGTTGGCTGCTAGCTGCACAAGCCGTGCGTTGTGAGAGGGCGCTTTGTCTTGAAGCAAAGGAAGATTTTGAGTGTGCGTTATCCCTCGTTTCCTGGCCACAACCTTTCTTAGTTTGGTGAGAAGATCTGCATAGTACTGTCCATTAACTGTGTTGCCATGAGGCAGATAATCTTTCAACAGGACACCTTTGGCATCCCAAAAAACAGCATCACTTTTCCTGCAGATTTCTGCGCTCTCGGCTTGACAGGTGTTGGGGAGCCCGGGGTTTTCCATTGCATGCTGGCAATTTTGGATTCGGGGTCATAATGGTGTACCCAAGTCTCATCTACTGTCACCATGGTCTCCAAAAAGTTTTTTGACTGACACTTTTTGAGCAACTGTTGACAGCAATTTACCCTCGTTTGCTTCTGTTCACGTGTCAACAGTCGCGGAACCCAGAGTGCACACACTTTTCTCATGTTCAGTCTGTTGTGTAAATTTCTATAAACTGTTCTTTCATTCAGTTTTACTCTACTAGCTATCTCCACAATTGTCTTTTTTCGATCCTGGTCAATGATTTTCTTCACTCTTGTTGCATTTTCATCATTGCACTCTGAGGCTGGTCTACCAGATCTTGGCAGATCAGCAACATTTGAGCGGCCGCACTTAAACTGTTGACACCAGTTTTTTACCGAAGTATATGAAGGACAAGAATCACGAAACACTGGTTCCATCTCCCTGTGTATTTCTGTAGGTGTTTTTCCTTGAAACATCAGAAATTTTATCATAGCTCTGGCCTCCTTCTTTTCCATTGTTTTGTCAAATCTTTGGAGCAGCAGATCCGGTCAATAGGGTACATTGCGCCATGCACTGTAGATGGAAAACCCATTGGAGAAACAAACGCGTACTTCACACATTCAGTGCAAATATGATGAACTTTAAATGTGCCAAGTTTCATTTTCCTCCTGTGACTCCTTCATGGTCAGGACCAAGACTTATGTCAAGCCCCTTGTATTTAAGTTGGTGGGTATTGTAAACATTTTAAAATTCGCTGCTGCTACAAGACAATACTCCCTAATTTTTTTTGTGACAGAATGGTGAATGATGGATGATAACCCAACTTATTATTTGTAAAATTGTACGTGAGAGATTTTGTTGAAATATTTTACTGTAACATATAATTGTGAATACTATGCATATTCTGCTTGGTGTCACGGCATTACTAAGCAGACACCTGCGACACACCAATGTGTAGCGGCACACTGTACTAGATCAATAAATAAGTTCAGATTTAATAATGTTTGGAGAACCTCTTTATCATCATTACCCTACAGTTTCCCAAGGAGCATAAGCCATCAGCAAATGTATGCTAAGACTTCCTGTCCTGTGCCGTCTGCTCAAGACCTTCCCGTGTCTTCTTCATCCCTTTCATTTCTGTCTCCAGTTCTCTTCTTGGTCTAACCCTAGAGATTCCTCAACAAGGACTGTCTCTTAAAGCTGTCAACAGGATTCCTGAACAAGGACTGTCTCTTAAAGCTATCAACAGGTTTCCTGAACAAGGACTGTCTCTTAAAGCTATCAACAGGATTCCTGAACAAGGACTGTCTCTTAAAGCTATCAACAGGTTTCCTGAACAAGGACTGTCTCTTAAAGCTATCAACAGGTTTCCTGAACAAGGACTGTCTCTTAAAGCTATCAACAGGTTTCCTCAACTTGTGCCCAATTTCACTGGTGTCTTCACATCTCCTGTTCTACTGGCATTGTCTGGTTCCTGTGATCAGCTTCACATTATTGAACCTGTCATACCGTTTAAATCAGTGCTTTTTAACCAAGGATGCATGCACCCCCGGGGAGTACGAGACTTACCTTTCGGGGGTGTGAGGCATGCCAGATATTTTAGAATGTGAATCATCATAAACAATATATAATATATGGAATTTAACACTTTGCTGACCAAATTCGACGATAGTCGAATTTCCGGTTGAAACCCTTGCTGACCAGATTCGACAAAAGTCGAATTAGTAACTCTACCAACGCAACAGACAGCCGTATCGATAGTTTTACGAAACAAGCCTCATCCGGGTATTTTTAATATTCCAAAATGGCTGCGCCCATGAATGATATCGTGAAGCGCTGTTTCTAGCGGAGTTTTGATTAAAATTTCATTATTTTTAGTACAAGAGCCCATTCTTTGTTTTCATCATGTGTGATGATGAAAACCAGACTTATAACAGAGATGATTCTGACTCTGGCAGCGAATCTGGGGCCGAAAGTGATATCTCATGGCTAAGTAGAGATGTATCACTCAATCGTAACGCAACTGATAGCAGCGATAACGAATTTGGATTAGATGAAGGTGGTGTAGGTACATCTGAAGCAGGAGATGGGCGTGGCACAAGAGACCACAGCAAGACTGCACATCAAAATAATCTGTGGAGATGGAGAAAGCTTGCTCAAAACGAACTTGTTGAGCTTGACATGCTTCCTTCATATGAAGAACAACAAGGTGTCACGGCAGACACAACTGACTATAAGTCAATTGATTTTTTCAAACTTTTTTTCCCCGACACTGCCATAGATCTGATCACTGATGAAGTGAATAGGTACGGAGAAAATCACCTCTCTCAGTACACAGGAAATGCTAAGTACAAGAAACGTACTTGGGATAAAACTGATGCAGTTGAAATTTCTGCATTCATAGGCCTTCAGATTGGTATGGGAATGTGTTGCAAACCAGCAGTCTCAGACTACTGGTGTAAGAATTTTTGGTTGAATGATACACCATATTCGAGGGTCATGAGTCGGAACAGGTACCAACAGCTCCACAGAAATCTCCATTTTAATAATAATGATAACAGAATTGAGAGGGGGCAGCCTGGGTATGACCCCCTCTTCAAGCTCAGACCCTTACTGGATATTATTTTGCCTACATATAAGCAACACTACACACCTGGGCGGGAGTTGTCAATAGATGAATCGATGGTGAGGTTCAAGGGTAGAATATATTTCAAGCAATACCTGCCAGCAAAACCCACAAAGTGGGGATTTAAAGTATTTGTACTCACTGATGCTAAAACACAATACTGCCTGAAATTGAAAATTTATACTGGTAAGGCAAATGATGAAGGTTCTGTTGGGGCAACTTCCAGGGTTGTGAAAGATCTTCTTGATGGATATGGCAACAAAGGACATATTCTCTACTGTGACAGCTTTTATTCAGCCCCAGCTTTATTTCAAGAGCTGAAAGAAATTCAGATTGGTGCATGTGGAACAGTAGCTGAGAATAGGAAGCATTTTCCTGAAGCACTGAAGAAAAAGCAACTCAAATTGAAAAAGGCAGATCATCCTGTGTTTTGTGCCACAGAAGATAAAGGCATGTTGGCAGTTACCTGGCATGACACAAAAAGAGTAAACCTTTTATCTACTGTTCACTCCAATGATGTTATGGACAAGACAGTTAGAAAACGAGGAATACCTGAGGGCAGAACAATTCAGAAGCCAGTGCTAGCAGAAAAATACAACAAAAGTATGGGAGGTGTCGACCACTTCGGCCAACTGGGTGCAAGCTATCCCTACCCACACAGATCATATAAATGGTACCTGCCATTATATCATTTCTTAGTTGAAACTGCCCTGGTTAATGGGCACATAACCTACAACACTGCCAACTCTACAAAAAAGATCACAGCAAAGAAGTTCAGGCAGGATGTCAGTCTCGTTCTTATTGAACCTGCTATTCTTCGACGCAATGTGACACCTTCAAAACCACAAGTCACAACAACACGACTTACTGAGCGCCACTTCATTGATAAATATGAAAGGGCAAGGTACAAACCAGACTGTAAAGTGTGTAAGGCTGCAGGGAAAAGAAGCCAGACTGTCATGTACTGCCCAGATTGCAATGTACCTCTATGCACGATACCGTGCTTCAAATTATACCACACAGTCGAGGATTATCGACGATCCAGACAAAGACTCTTGCAGAGGCCTACAGCTACAACAGTTTCAACCCCAGGTATCTCTTCTTCTTCTTCCGTTAATGAAGGAAGCAGCCTAGTGGCTCAGACTCGCCAACTAGAGGTATGTAACTCCGTTCAAAATCATTCACTGTTCAAAACATTCACAAACACTCATTGTCAGATGCCGCAGACACAGAATTCACTCAAAAAAGACAATACAAAAATTAAATTTTCTTTGCATTTTATTCACAATTTTTATGAGCCTTTTATGTTGAAATACATGGTTATTAATAAATCAGTACGTCAATTAAGATTATTTTCTTCATTGCCATCAATGTCCCTAACATTTTATTGCACTGACATCAAACAAATTCACTAAACACTGGAAAAATATCATGGTTTTAAAACATCTCCTGAAATTTCTATAAATAGCCACACAAATTCAAGATGGCCGCCATGATCATGTGACCATTTTTCATAAAATATATTTTTAAAGATGTAGCAACCATTCATAATGGCGCTCTGAAAATTTCAAAACCCTATGTCTGTTTTTCAATTTTTTATGAATTTAAAAAAAAACCAGTTATTTTTAAAGAAATCGGCAAACAAACTTGTTAATGGGAGACATTAATGCACTGGATTGCTGGTTAATCGTTAAATCAGTACGTCAATTAAGATTATTTTCTTCATTGCCATCAATGTCCCTAACATTTTATTGCACTGACATCAAACAAATTCACTAAACATTGGAAAAATATCATGGTTTTAAAACATCTCCTGAAATTTCTATAAATAGCCACACAAATTCAAGATGGCCGCCATGATCATGTGACCAATTTGCATATATTTTTATAGATGTAGCAACCATTCATAATGGCGCTCTGAAAATTTCAAAACCCTATGTCTGTTTTTCAATTTTTTATGAATTTAAATAAAACAGTTATTTTTAAAGAAATCTGCAAACACCCTTGGTAATGGGAGACATTAATGCTCCGGATCGCTGGTCAGCAAAGTGTTAAATGTATTTGTACAAAATAGAACATTGACAACATGAATTAGATACCAAATCTTAGTCACATGATGTAAATAACATTTTCTCAAAATAAATTTGCATCTCTTTTTAGCTTTTCTGACATGTTTTGCAAGCTAGAAGATAAAGGTGTGTGTGGCTTCTTAAGATGTTGTAAAGTGGTGCGGGGCTTCTTAAGATGTTGTAAAGGGGTGTGGCTTCTTAAGATGCTGTAAAGTGGTGCGAGGCTTCTTAAGATGTTGTAAAGGGGTGCGAGGCTTCTTACGATGTTGTAAAGGGGTGCGAGGCTTCTTAAGATGCTGTAAAGTGGTGCAAGGCTTCTTAAGATGCTGTAAAGTGGTGCGAGGCTTCTTAAGATGTTGTAAAGGGGTGCGGGACATCTAAAAGGTTAAGAAATACTGGTTTAAATCATTCAATTCTGCGGAAGCACCCATTCATGAAAGTCTGTAGCTCCTTATCGGTTGTTTGCGTTGTTCTTCACATTGATTTTTATCTTATTTTACAAGAAGTGAACCCTGAAAACCCTACGTTTGGCTTACTTTACACTCCTCCATTTAGAGAAAACCCTGGTACGTATTTGACAGTACTAAGAGCTGAATGTTACTACACTCTGGCGTGGAATTGGTAAAATTACATGAATGAATGAATGCCCCTTTTTCTTGCGGCAAGAAGCAAGGACTAGCAGTAACGCTGACACTCATGCAACAAGTCTCAGTGCCAAAGCATTTGATCTATTCTTAAAGTGGTGGTTTCTTTAGTAATTTCTTTTACATTATTAGGTTGCTAGTAAAAAAAAAAGGTAAAGGAACCCGTTACACGCCCATTGAGGCATATTGGGAATATGGTGTTAGGCCCATATTATCTTGACCGTCGGCACACTAGGGGTGATGTGGTCGGCATCACGCCGGCCGCCTTAACCTTCCCAGAGTTGCTCTGGTACCCATTTGGGGCTGGGTCGACCCAGGAGCCGTTTGTGGCCTAAAAAATTCCCACCTCATCTGGGGATCGAACCATAGACCACTCCGCTAGGAAGCCAGTGCACTAACCACTATGCTACAGCGTTTGCCTCTTGTGAATGCTTAGTAAGAGCAGTGGTCTTTTTTTATTTTTTTAGTGGTGTTTGCCACATTTTGCGCCCCTTTTCAACCATTATCCAAATACATGGATATGTCAATTATATCAGGATGTCTTATTTTAGTGCTATTTTTTTCTGATAGTGCATGCTTTATTTTTTTGGTACTGTTCTGCTCAGGGCTTTTTCATGTTCTTGCATTGTGGTTTCTATAGCAATTAGTTTTACATGATGAGGTTCGCAACCTCATATTAGTGACCTTGAACGACATGCCTGAGGGTACAGTAGTCCTATTCTTTGTTCATCTCTTCAGAGACCGCCCCAGGAGCTACACAGAGCACAGTATTACATGACCAATCAGAATTGTTTGGTCAACGGGCGATAACAGATGAATAAATATCGGAGGATTGGGCATTACACTTCATCACTAACATTTACTACATGTGCGTGAATGTAATCATTGGGCAGACTTGGCGAACAAAGGATCAACATTAGATTTGATCTGTTCAACACATGATTTTACAGCGGTGACCAGTTTTTGCTGTCTCTTGTAAAGTCAGTTTATTGGTTATGTTATATTTTATTTTGTTTCTGGGAATAGATTTTAAAAAATATGTAATTTATTTATCAAATGGCCGTTATTGCCCACCATTTTGACAATTGTTTCATGTACGGTATTTCCAATAGATTTAAATGAGGACATGACAATTTAAAAATAAGAAGTGACTTTTCAATCGCCGTTTGGTGTTCAGAGTGATCGTCTGCATAAAAGTCCTGCATTTTAAAATTGTTTACATTTGTTTCGGATATGACCAGTTTAAAAAAGAGTTCAATGTATAGTATTTCTTGTGATGCAGATTTCCTAGTAATCATGTAAGTTACAGCATTTTACATTAATAAGTTAGGACATTTACACTTTCAAATGTTTTGACACTTCCAGCTGTGGTACTAGCAAATAACAACATAACACATTTTGTGCTTTTGAAAACATGAAAAGATGCAGATGTGTTAATTAAAAAGTGAAACAATTGCATGTACGTGATTAAAATAATTGCTTTATTTCTTACTCTGGAGCTGCAGTGGTTAGTGCACTGGCTTCCTAGCTCGGTGGTCCATGGTTCGATACCCAGTTGAAGTGGGATTTTTTTAGATGCAAACGGCTCCGGGGTTGACCCAGCCTCTTGAACTGGGTACCAGGGCAACTCTGGGAAGGTTAAGGCTGCTGGCGTGATGCTGATCATATCACCCCTAGTGTGCCGATGGTGAAGAAAATATGGGCCTGACACCATATTCCCAATATGCCTCAATAGACGTGTAACGGAATCCTTTACCTTTTTTTTTGTTTTATATTTCTTACACTGGTCATAAAATGGCCACCTTTGAGCAAACTTCTGATAAGCAGAAGTTAGATGGCCCCAGTGACTTCTGCTTATCTCGGCTACACTGTATTTTCACTTTTATCGCATAATAAATTATATTACAGAGTTTGTGGCTTAAAAGTTAAAACCAGCTTGATTTAGTGAGAAGTAAATCACCCGTGTGTTGTTGCCGTGGCCCAAAGAATGGTATCACTATAACCCGCCAAGCATGCCATGTAAGACGACTAAGGAAGGTTGAGCTTGGGGCTGGCTATCCCATCCTGTAAAGACTAAGCTAACAAAGCTTCAGGAAGTATGGGGAAAAAAAAGTCGAGTTGGATACATTGAGGAAATCTGTCGATAGCATTACAAGGCAGTCTTTGTAAAATGGGTAGACGCAGACCGCAACACACAGAAGAAAACAAAAGACAAATAGAAGGGATAAAGCAGACATGTATGATAGATGGCATAGGAAAGGAGGCTTGGAAGGCATTTTCCTATGCTCCAGGGGGAACTGAAGAGTAATGATGAAGTAGTAAATGCCACACTTCACAGAATTGAACACTGAAGCCTTTTTTCTGGCTCGGTGAAAATTAGGTGTTGTAACTTTTTTTTAACATTGAAAAAAAAAAACTGTATCATTTTATCTAAAAAGTGATACATTTAACTTGTTATGTATAGAAATATGATGTGAATCGGTCTACAGTAAAGTCTCAGGTTACAGCCGTCTCGGCTTACGACAACCCGCCGTTAAGACACAATAAATTTTAATTTTGATTACATTTCAATTTTCAACTGCTGTAGTGTTATCAGTTTGTTACTTACGAACAAGGCAGACTAGTTAAGAGTTTGGATGCGGATGAATAGCAGACGTACGTTGGTCATCACTGGTGATAATTCATATCATTACTTTAAGTCACCTTGTGCTTCTGTTCTCTGTTTTGTGTAAGGTAGAAATACCATGACATTAACATGTTTTTATTTTATTGTATTTTTTTTTTAAAGTTTTCAATTATTTGTATTTTGCAAATGACTAGAATTTTGCAAATGACTAGATTGCCATTATTAATAAGCTTTGGACATTTTTTGGTAAAATATATGTAATAAAGTATTGTTGCCAATGTTTTATTTACTGACCATGCAAATTCCTACTTACATGCAAAATAAGAACGCCCTTAATAACATAACGCATTCGTAACCCGAGATCTTACAGTACAATGTTCTAGCTGTTTTACTGCATTTGTTGATCACATTCAAACATTAAAATATTTAGAAAAGTTTTCTTCTTCGTTCGTCCTGAAAAGGACGTTGGTTGCGTTGTGTCTGTTTACACCGGAGCTGCGATATCTGCGCCTTTCGGCCGACACATCCAACTTCAGCACTGCATTTTTTGGGACCGGGTTTGCCTTCCCTCTTTGATCTCTACTCTCTCAGCCAGACTATAGTGATGCAGCCTGTTTCCAGGACCACCACTTGGAGGTGGAGTAGGGTCTTGGTCAGCTCTGGTTCCCTGACGCAAGCAGGCAAGCTACGGGTCACTGACTGCATTCTCTATTGCTTCATCTTTGGGTCCCTGAAAAGTTTTAAAGGCATGGAGTTTTTTGTTGTTTTTAAAACATATTAGCAGGTAATAGAAAGACAGAGTTGTAGGTTTCACATTTTCTCACGTCTGGTTTTCAACACTTCTGGCCTGTCTTATAAACTGTGGGCCCTGGTGTTGTTATGAGGGAGCCCTAAAATGACTTAACTCTTTGACACCAGACCAACGCTCTGAGCGTTGCAAAATTCAACGGACCGTGCCAGTGCAACGCTCATAGCGTTGTTTTTAGTTTATCACGAATAAACCCCAAAAATCGTCTGTTTAATGCAGTTCATATTTTAAAACTCGTAGAATGACTTCCGCTACTATTTAAACAACTAATTTGACTAGTTAAGCAGCACATGTGCGTAATTTGATGTTATTATCACAATTTGTGTGACGATTCGCGTTTTTCGTTGTCACGCTTTATATTTACATTTTCTAAGTCTCCTAAGCAAATAATTGTGTCAAACAACTTTGAAACATTGCTGACAGTGATGATGATTGTTTGGTAGTCGCAGTTTGTTGTCAAAATATGGAATCGGTGCAGAAAAGCTAGACACATTAGATTTAGTTGATGAGCGGGCGTAATCATATTCTGGCAGATCAAAAAGCAACAAAACTAGACCTACCGTAACATCTAATCACTAGTCCTAGGTAGAAGATGAAGCTAGGGATACTATTAAAACATTAAACAAGTGTAAACAAGTTTTTTTTATATGACGTTATTCTGTCCTTCATCATCATCTCAGCCCGTAACCCGTCATGGGTCGTAGGGGTGCCATGGTGGAAGCATCAGCAGACAGGGTCCTCCACTGCTCTCTATCCTCAGCAATGCGTACAAGTGTGGAAAAACCGTGTCCTGCCCATTCTTTGATGTTATCAGCCCAGGATTTTCTCTGCCTTCCTCTTCTCCGTTTACCTTCGACTGTTCCCTGAAGGATCGTTTTCGAAAGGGAGTCATGACGAGTTACATGCCCAAACCAGGCAAGCTTTCGACGTTTCACTGTTGACAAAAGTGGTTCTTGGTGGCCTGCATAGGTGTTTATCTTCTCTCTAACATAGACATTTGTTTTGTGCTCTTTATAGCAAATGCGCAAAATTCTTCTATAACATTTATGCTCGAAAGCCTGAATCCTTCGCTCCGTATCTGCAGTGAGTGTCCAGCTCTCACACCCATACAAGAGAATAGATAATACAAGTGATTTGTATAATTTGATCTTCACAGGAAAACTGATGTTACTTTTCCAGATCACATTCAACCTTGTCATGGCAGCTGAGGCCATCTCAAGTCTTGTCTTGATTTCTTTAATTGATCTTCCATCACTGCATATAGTGGACCCGAGATATTTAAAGGTGTTAACTTCTTCTAACGTTTGCCCATTTAACGTAATGTTGGTCGCAACATGTTTCTTATGGCTATTCACCAATATCTTGCTTTTTTCTATATTAATTTCCATCCCATACGTTCTTGTTACTTTCTCCAGTCTAGAGGTAAGGTCTTGAAGTTCTGATTCTGATCCAGCTATCAGATCAATATCATCAGCAAAACGTAGGTTGCACAGAGGTCGGCCTCCAATCGATATGGTTGATTTATAATCGTAGAGAGCCTCTTGCATAATATGTTCTAGATAAATATTAAAGAGCACTGGGGACAGGATACATCCCTGCCGAACTCCTACAGTTGTTTTGAAAAATTCTCCAATGTCGTTGCTTGCAAAAACAGCACTGCTTGCGTCCTTGTATAGTGCTTCAATGATATCTATGATGTTGGTATCAAAATTGAATTTTCTCATTACTTGCCATAAGCCTTCATGCCAGACTCGATCGAAGGCTTTTGTGAAATCGATGAAGTTATGGTATAAATCGTGTTGATGTTGGAGATGTTTTTCGATAAGTAATCTAATATTGAAGATTTGTTCTGAGGTACTTCTTTTTGGTCTAAAGCCAGCCTGTTCCTCTGACAAGATTTCTTCTGATTTCTGTTTTATTCTGTTCAAAAGTATCCTTAACATCACCTTACTTGGATGACTAATAAGGCTAATGGTTCTGTAGTTCTTGCACATTTTTAGATTTCCTTTCTTTGGAAGCGGTATTACTAATGACTGCGTCCATTCTTTTGGCCATTTTTTTGTACTCCATATCTTCTGGCAAATTATTCTGTCCTTATTTGTTTGAAAATTACGTAATGCACGATTGCTTAATTAATTTTTTTCTTACAAGGGACCACAGTAAAAACTGGTGTGAAAATAACACTAAATGTACTAATTGTGGCCATAAGCAATGTTTTTTTTTACTTTGTATACGGTATGGATTAACTTGATGTTTGAAGACTAACAAAAAAAAGTTTTATTAGTCTACAACAGTAATTTGTCTTTGGTAAGATCGTATTCTACAGTTTACTTTTTAGTGCTTTTCAATTTTACATGCAAAATGTTTTAACACATTAACTACCGCAAGCCGCTGTCAGCGGCTCACAAAATAATCACATTTGGACCGTAAGCCGCTCAGAGCGCCAATCTAATTTTAGTAATAAAACGAATGAAAAATGTACTGAAACACTTTCTGATCTGGTTCGAGATTTTAAGTTGCCACCGGAAAACAAATTCCCAAAGCATGGTTGTTGAAGAACACTGGAAAATTGATATTATGTTCATATTTTTCAGCGTTTTGGGTTAGTAACCAAATCGTGTAAAACTGTTTACCATGGCAACTAGTGAAAGGACTACAAAAAATGCGTGTACATCTCGTCTAATGGCTGAATAGGCTAGAAACTTGTTTCAACAAATGACTGATAGATCTAGCGATGAGGAAAAGAGTGAAAACGGTGTGCACATTGATTGAAATTGTGATTTTGATAGAGATGGGGCGCAAGCAGTTATAATTGTGAAAATATTGCAAGTCTTCGGCCATCGGAGGGCCGTTAAATAGCAACAACCTCTATTAGAGTTACAACCTGTGTTTATTGTAATAGTACATTCATTTATCTTTAAAATGACGCGTAATTCATAAAAATCTGTAAACAATTACGAAAACTACAGCTTACTTTGTGCAAACACCTACAGGATGAAAATGGGGAAAAAAATTTAATTCGGCCACAGTGTGTTTTTCAATTCGGTAGTTAATGTGTTAAGTATACCGAACACACTTGTGTTAATACTGCCAAAGACGTTATATATTACAATTCTCTATCCATTCCCCTACAGTTTGGTATATAATAAGTACACTTCTCCGTTTAGAATTCTTCAAAAAATAATTATGTCACAGGGTGGAAAATAATTATGGAGTCAAAGAGTTAAACTCACTCTGACCCATTCTTCAACCATGTTGACAAGAAAAATATAAACATTGACTAAAGCTAAGAAGACGTGCCAGTGGAACAAGAGATGAGAAGAAGACGATGGCGATGGATAGGACACACACTGAGGAAACCTGTTGGTAGCATTACAAGGCAGTCATTGGAATCCTCAGGGCAAGAGAGGCAGAGGCAGACCAAGAAGCACATGGAGAAGAGAGCTGGAAACAGGTGAAAATGATGAGAATGTGGATAGAACTTGAGATGATGGCACGTGACAGGAAGACTTGGCATGTGTTTGTTGAAGGCCTATGCTTCTTTGGGAGTGTAGGGTTATGATGATGAAAGCTAAGAAGAGGCTGCACATATAAGAGCAGAATAAACTGTTACATAAAAATACAGTTTAAAAAAAAAAGAAATATAAAAACAACCATAATAATAAGAGTTAATTAAACAGATATTAAGAAAAAAAACCATACACACAAACAATAATGAAATGTAACTCAAATTTTTTTTTTTTTTTAAGATTAAAATCTGTAAAAAGACTGGATATGTTGTAGTTGCGAGTGAAGAATGGTGCATTAATTATGTACATCTTATATTTTGGATGGTGAAGATAATGATTCACGAGTGTTTTGCGTTTTTATTGCTAAACGACAAAATGTATGCATGTGAAAAGAGGACTATGGGAAAAATTGGGGTCCAACCTCTGACCGTGGCATAAGCGATCACACATAATATCGGGTCTACAGTGTATCATACCTTGAAATCGTTAAGTAATCCACCTCTGGTTTCTAAAATATTTCCACCAGACACAAAACTTAGAACATGAACTAGCAGCAAAAGCCACTATCATGGTTGCACCTAGCAGACAACAGACACTTTAATAAAAGAATCCAAGGATTCATGTTCAATTGAATTTTAAAATCTTTAATCACAAAGATGCCACTAAAGGTGAATATTTCTTCTGGACTGAAACAGTTCATCTTTATAAGATCTAGCATGCACTATCACACCAAATATAATTCCACTATCTGTGTGTTATGACAGGTTTAAACGAATCCAGAACAAAAATGAAATTATAAAACATTTTATCAAACAATAAATTCAGCACTCCAGTGAACTAAAGATATACAGAGTAGGTGTATATCCATGAGTATGTATTTTTCAAATGTGGACAAATTTCCTTATCCTGTGGACTGAAGGATATAACTGACCCAAAGTAGCATTGTTCAATATCTAAACCCCTATTTCTTACGAGATAAAATTTATTTGTGAGCTTGTGCTTGGAAAAAGGTTATGGTAACCCCATATCAAATACTGCTGTAGGGGAGGGAAGTGTTAAAAAAGACTTTACAATACTAGGTCCAGTTTTTTGTTTTTTTTAGGTGGGATGACCAATTCGCTTTCTCACTGTCTTTGCCTTCCTTAACTTAAAAAAGTCAGTTTACAGCTGGGTAGACTGTAGCAAACGTGCCAGGGGAAGACAGCGCTTTAAGTGGGAAGATAAAATCAAGAGATGGACAGGAAAGAGTCTATCAGAGTGCACCACCATGACAAGTGACAGAAGGCATTGGAGATCCATTACAGCGAACCTTCGTTGTGGAGATGGCAGATGATGATGATGAGACTGCAGCGTGATGCTGCCAGGTTTTCATTCCAGAACTCAGTAACTTCGACGCAAGAGGAAAGTGCTCTTACAGCTTAGCCAGTTGGACGTCCTTGGGGAAAAAAAAGGTTACGATAACCAATGTTTGGATAATCAACATGCTAAAAATGTTGTATGAAGTCTCTTTTTTTTATGGTGACACATTTCAGTAAACCTGCACAATTTCATGACACATCACTCAGGGTTATGTTATTGGTAACACATGAATTATGTGAAAGGAGAAATGACAATTTGTAAACATCAAGTGGTCCCTCATTATACTCTGGTTGGGAACCCTTTCTTTAGAAGGTCATCATCTAGTCAGAAGATAATGCCGTAATGGTGGTAGGTAGGTTATTCTAGTGTTAGAAATTGATGAAAGAAATAAATACAAACCATCAGACCATACAGGGTGATTAAAAAGTTCACCCTGTACAGAACCAATCTAAACCTATTGGTGCCAGTAGTGTACAACTTGTATACAAAAACTACAAACAGAAAGGAAAATAAAAACTATATGCAGTTTCATGGATATATATATACCCCTCTGGAAGTTTATGTGGAACTGGGTTACGAAATATTAACAGGGAATATCATGCTCTAAACATTGAACTGACCATACACAAGTCTCACAGTACAGACATTATAAATTTAGATGAGAAGGGGGAAAGCCTAACAAATGGGCTCTAGACTTGATTGGGGGGTTAAAATTTATCACTGGATCTTACACTATAAATTATGTAAAACCAGATTGTTTTTTTTTAGCTCTTTAATCTGAATTCTAAATTCAGTTTGAATTTCATCATTGTAATTTTCCGTTGTGCTCTTTACGCAGCATGGAAACTCCACTGTGGCAGGTGCCTGCACCCAAGCACTCACATGCTTTTGCAGCAATGGTTTCTATGGTGATATGTTTCAAATGAAGAGACTACCAGATCCCATGAACCTAGTACGACATGCGTCAGGATACAGTAGTCCTATCCGTTCTTCAGAACTATACAGGGCTAGTTTGAATTTACTCCAGATTAACTTTTGCATTTTCATCTGATATTCACCTGACATTTTGTGGCCAGTATTTTTCCTTCTCAGTTAAAACTGCTCCATCTGGTGGTGTCTTTCTCCATTTTGATTCATCTGATAGGCCAGATTGCATGTGAGATCTGACATGTTATACCCATCTGCTATGTTTTAGCCAAGAAATTTCTCTCATATCTACAGGGTGAGCCATTTTGCTTAAAATGTGACTTTAATTTGTAATGGTATATGTAAATGAAATACACCATAACAATGACATAATTAAAGTTACTCACTAATGATTATTAGTTATTTATCATTCAAAAGGGTGTCTGTGCATTTATAGTCAGCCTAATTTATTTTTTTTGTCCATGCTTCGATCCCCAGTTGAGGTGGGATTTTTCAGACTGCAAACAGCTCCGGGGTCGACCCAGCCTGGTGAATTGGGTACCAGAGCAACTTTGGGAAAGTTAAGGTGGCCGGCGTGATGCTGATCACATCACCCCTAGTGTGCCGATTGGATGAACTGAGTGGTCTTCATCACCCGTGATGGATGAACAACAGCAGTGTGCCGATGGTCAAGACAATATGGGCCTAACACCATATTCCCAATATGCCTCAATGGGCGAGTAACGGGATCCTTTATCTTTTTACCAGCCTAATTTGAACATTTCCACTGTTTGTCAAAGCTTAGAAACTCCTTTAAGGTTTTAGTTTCTGACCAAATACCTTGTCCTTTAAATATCCTCCCACAAAATAATTAGCTGGAGTTAAATCAGGAGATGTCACAGGCCATTTGATTGGACCCCAATTCTTCCAATCCACCCGTTACGGAATTTTTCGTCAAGAAAATTTCTGACAATAAGGGAATAATCTTCTTTGATCCTTAGCCGCCGACCGTCAAAGCAGTCAGTGGCCATTACGCCTGGTGGCGTCTTGTAGGGCAACAACAAATTGATTCCACTTTGCTCGGTCGGCGGCCATAATAATAGCCTGCACAAAACAAAGAACGCCGGGATTTGGAGAGGCAGACATGATGTACTTGAAATGTTAGGATATCCTGCAACAAAATGAATAAAAATTAAAATAATCTAGAACGCATTCCTTCATACGTAGTATTTTGAAAGGACAAGTGACTTATGGCTCACCCAGCCTAGTTGATTGCATAATTGGTCGACATCAAGATCTTGTAGAATAGATTTTAACAGTGCAGCTGTAGCTCTTAATGGAAGCATATAGGTACATATGTCAGACAAAAATTAAAATTACTGAAATACCTTCAGACATTACCCAGCATCTGGAAAATAATACAAAATTTGCCAATTTTTTACATGTAAATAATACCATAAATAAAAGAACAATACACCATACATTCCTTCTGCATCAATTTTTAATACAAAAATTAATGAAGTCCATCTGTCTACATGTAGTATAGAATTATCAATCATGATTACATGTTAACACTTTGCTAATGTTTGAATATGAAAAACACAACTGAATAAGAAAATGTAATTCAAAGTTGTTTTTTTTTATTTTTTTAAAGGGCACAAGTCTATCTAGACTGACAAATGTCAAGTACAAACTCACATGTCTTATCAGTCAACTCTGACATCAGGAAATATTTCAAAGAAATACACATATAAACTGGAAAAGCAGGAAAGTAAGAGATGCATCTTGTGGCTATCCCAGAGCCTGAGTTGTGATAAGCATGGCACCCAGAGTTTGAGATACAACTTTGAGCACAGACTTCATCCCAGCCTAATCATTTACTTGGCTAGCCCATCACTTAGCATTAGAGACTGTTCCTTGAGACTGCAAGATTTATGACAATGGACTAAAAAATTTGGAATATTTAGTAAAATAGCAAACCTGGCATCCACTTGTCACCACAAAAATCTCCCACTGCCCTTTTTTTTTTCCTTTTTAACATTTTAAAAATGTAAAGGAATTTTCCACCTCTGTGACTGAGAAGTGAAGGCAGTAGGCATGGCCACTTGAAGAGTATTCTGTTTCTTACTGGCATGGTCTGGAAGTAGGAATGGATAGTCATCGATTGTACTCATCCAAAGGAGAAGTGAAGGCAGTAGGCATGGCCACTTGAAGAGTATTCTGTTTCTTACTGGCATGGTCTGGAAGTAGGAATGGAGTCATCAATTGTACTCATCCAAAGGAGAAGTGAAGGCAGTAGGCATGGCCACTTGAAGAGTATTCCATTTCTTACTGGCATGGTCTGGAAGTAGGAATGGAGTCATCGATTGTACTCATCCAAAGGCCCCGGTATATTTCCCTAGGTGTCTCTGAGGAAATGAGAAAAGAAAAAGACTACTGCACCCTCAGGCAACTAATTTGAGGCTGGCAATTCGGTGATGGCTCCATGCTACGTAAGGATCAATTAAGGGAAAATAAGAAGCCAATCCAAGGAGCAGGTCACCCTTGACAATCTTTTATGTGGCCTGGTGTGACATAAAACTGCAAACGACAGCTGGTTACGATAAGTGGATGCTGAGCAACATGGGATGGGGACAGCATCATGCACAAGTTGCATGAGCAGCCTGAAGTCTGCAAATCCCCCACTGCAGAGTGTAAAAGCAGACTACATTATGCCCCTAGCTTTACAGTTATTTCTGGTTAATAAACAGCAATTTTACATTTACTGTAAAACACATTTACACCTAATGCCAACATCATTGATTGATCAAGACTACAATTTGTTCGTGACATCTATCATAATTTTGTCTATGGCCACACATCAGCCAGTCAATAGAATTTGCTACAGGATGTCTCTTAGTGATTAAACAACCAAAAAAAATGCACTTCTCCGATTAATTTTTTTCTTAATTACAAAGAGGCGTAAAAAAAATTTGCATGTCTATGTACAAAAATGAACTCGCAAATTTTGAACACAAAAAATATAAATCTCAATACAAAATTCTCTCGTGACAAACCTCAGCATACCATGATAAATCCAGGGAATATATTATCATTGTTCAGTGATGATAAATGAGATGATGCAATATCACAAGATTATGCGAGCAAGAATAGAAGTCTGATATCTGATGTTATGTCAATGATTTTATCACAACAGGCGAGGGATGAGCAACCAATGATATCTTTGTGTAAATGCACGGTTGTGTATCCCATTATTGTGTGACATTGATGATTTTGTTTTGTTCTGACATAAAAATATGAAAGTAGTTTAAGAGTACACACATGATAAATCTTGCACGTACTGTGATCTCAACATGGCCGAGAGCTATATATATATTCAGACTGCAATAATTGGAGAGGAATCATTCTTCTCTCAGTTCCCAGCAAAATACTAGGCAGGATAATTATACAGAGAATCTCAAAAGCAATAGACCACAAACTGAGGAAAGAACAAGCAGGATTTAGAAAGAACAGAAGATGTGTAGATCATATATTTACCCTCGGGAACATTATAGAGCAGTGCTCAGAATGGCAAAGACAGCTGTACATTAATTTCGTTGATTTTGAAAAGGCTTTTGACAGTATACACAGGGACAGTTTATGGAAAATACTGAGGGCCTATGGAATTCCAAGCTGCATAGTGTCAATCATAAAAAGCCTCTATGCCAACTTTACGTGAAGCATTGGGCAGAGCAGCCTAACCTTTGAGGTGAAGACAGGAGTACGACAGGGATGCCCCTTATCAACCACTCTATTTTTAACAGTCATAGACTGGGTGATGCGCCAGACAACAGAGGGCAATCCAAGAGGAATAAGATAGACTACATTTTCTACATTAGATCTGGAATATGCAGATGACATTGCACTACTAGCACATTCACATCAACACATCCAGGAAAAAACGGATAGACTTAATAAGTATAGCCAGCAGGTGGGCTTGAAAATCAATCTAAAGAAGTCAGAGGTCATGACACTCGATGTGAGCAACCCTGAGCCCATATCAGTAAGGAATCAGCAACTGGAACAGACACCTTCACTTACCTAGGATGCATAGTAACACCAGATGACGGAGCAAGCAAAGACAACAGCAAGCAAAGACAACAGAAATCGAAATTGTCATCTTTTTTAAGTACCGAATCTTTTGCCCCTACAAGACGCCACGAGGCGTGATGGCCACTGACTGCTTTGACGGTTGGCGGCTAAGGATCAAAGAAGAAGATATATATATATATATGGAAACTTGTTGAGTCATTACTGTCTATTATATTATCATTGTCCTTTGTACTCCTTACGGGTCATGAAGCCATCGTTGAAGCTGGTCCCACAGGAAGCCTGCGCCAAGCAGTTACACGCTCATGCAGCTGCGATTTCTGTGATCATTTTTTTCATGTTGAGGTTGCCAGCACCTTGCAAATGTTTATTATATGGGTATTATTAAAGTGTAGATCACTGGAGAATACTTTGTTAATGATGACCAGAAACTACCATATTTATATTGTGACCATATCAAAGAATCAACACAAAGAAAGACAGAATAAGGAAAAAAAAAAACTTCAGCAAGCTCATCTGTTGCTTTTGTCTTAGTAGTTTCCTCAATAGAATTACATTTAAGGTAGAAAAAAATAAGTTTCACCATGCATCCAGAAATATCAATCAATCCCATAGCATAAACTTCTGTAGGGGAATGAAGAGTTAGAAACTTCACTATATTCGGTCAGGCTTTATGCGGTAAGGTGACCAGTTCCCTTTGCCTTCCCTAACTCAAGAGCACAGAAGTATCCATTTACAGCTGGGTTTAAATCAATCAATGCCCTTTAGCTCCGCAAAGGCCTTCTACAAACACATGCTTAGTCCTGTTACGTGCCATCACCTCAAGGTCTTTCTATATTTTCTTTGTTTTAATTTCTGTCACCAGTTCTCTTCTGTTTTTCTGCCGCTGCTTCTCTTACCCTGAGACTTTCAGAACAAGGACTGCCTGGTAATGCTAACAACAGGTTTCCTCAATGTGCATACAATCCATCCCCCTGCACATGCATGGAGGCATCCTTATATGACCACCAGCTATGCACAATGCTACAATATATGTACGTGGAAATGAACCTATGTCTGGTGAGGCTAATTACATCCTCATTGACTCTTGAAATCGTCCACACACTTCCAGGGATTCCCCATGTGCTGAAACTTGTTGATAACCAAGCATTGCACACTAAGCTTGGAGAAGTCACTTGAGCCCCAGTCGTAATTCTTTGGCTTTGACTTGTCTGCATGCAGAAGGATCTCACTACGGATCCAGTGATAGGAAGGGGAAGCTGAGAAGTGGCTCTGTGCAGGACTACAATTCCTTGGGAGAGCCCAGAACCAGAGTACAGTATTTAACTCTGCATAGTTGGAGAGCGCCTTGGATGGCAGGGAATGCACAGTATGCCACACACTTCTTACTCTTAGCTTGGGACCAGATGTGATGATACTTTAAGTGCAAGCCAAGCTGGAGAAACTGGAGCTCATGACTTCAACTCAACACGTTTCGGAATGGCAGAAAAGACTAGATCTACAGTGTAGATAATACCAAGGACTCTTCAACTTGGTATTGGCTGCTAAAGAGCAAGAAGCTCCGCAGCTCTAGTTAAACAACAACAGCAAATCCCCCCGCACACTTATCTCCCACTGGTGCTTGTCTAGTTCTTATCAGTTCCATGCGGGTGACCTTGTCGTATTGTTTCAATCCTATTCTACGCAGTCGTTTACATACCTGTAAGAATTGGGATTAACCTACCCGTCACACATTTTTTTTATTTATTCAGATTACTACTTTGTAATTGGCTTTCATGAGATCAGCCATCTGAAGCAGACAGGAAGACTTCATTAATGGGAGGTGATGGGAAATAAAATGGCTACATCCTAGGACAATATTCACATATTGTGAGAACTATTTTTTTTTTTTTTGCGTACGCCCGCTAATACTCGAGGCGAAATCTCAGGTTATTATTATTATTATTTATGTCTAACCTGACATTGATTTTACGTGAGTATCCCTTTATTTCTTGTACAGAGACAGGTGTCCCTCGCCATTCAGGCAAATACTCGCCGATTTCGGAGGTACCCATTGCAGCTGGGTCGGCTCAGGAGCCGCCAATCCCTGGTCGACGATACTTCTTCAAATGTCCTCGCCAGGTCTCGAGTTAATCCAGTCCAAATCCCGGTCGACGAAAAATCTTCAAATGCCGTCGCCCGGGTTTGATCCTGTATCACCCGGTCGCCAGAGCGGTGTTGTAACCACTACGCTAGCGCGGCTCCCAGAGAACTATTAAACCAGGTTATCTTTTTTTTTTTGCCGTGGACCTCTTAGATTGCCCAGTGGAGGCTATGGTCCCCTTCTAAGGAAAAAAAATGTACTTAAAAGTATAATAAACTTTACGTTTTAAAATTTAGGTTATGGACCCCTAGAATCCATTCTCAGACCCACAAAGGGGTCAGGAACTACAGATTAAGAAACTCCGCATTAAACTGTGAACTCCAGAAGGAAAGAAAGAAACATCTGCCAAAAACAATGTGGTGAACAGTATAGCTATTTTAACTATAACTGCATCATTAAAAAAATTGACCAAGGACCGGACAAGATGGAGAGGATAAACATTACATATGGACAATTCAACTAGTCATCTGAAACAACTTGAAAGAAAGACCATTCAGGATTCATGCATTATGAATTAAATTTTTATTGCCTCAGGATTCATGCATTATGAATTAAATTTTTATTGCCATGGTAAAAAATACAATCTGAACGTCTTATCGTGTATAACACCATTTGTTCCAATACTGAATGTGTTTCGGAGCAGTTTTTATCAGTTGTTTGTTGTTGCTAATCGCATTAGCTATCATTTTATTACATGCAGCTCACCTGTCTGTAACATCCATGGAATGTCTTCTACAAAGTGTACAAGGCACGTAACTTTACTACATATCGTATTGAATGGATGTCGGGTTGCATCAGGGATACTTACTTGCCATAAGCTCTGTTGAACTCAACTGAAAGTTTACTTATTGCATCTACAGAAGTTATACAGAGTGGAAGAACCCACTAAATGTTTTGTCCCATAGCAGTCCTACTGAAAGTAGGCATCAAACAATATAAGGGTGATTGAAAACACAAAAATATGTAACAGTTTTTATATCCTCACTTGTATCTATTGGATATACATGAAACAGACGTCAGAACATGGAACACTAATTGCCATTTCAAGTTTTTACTTTTTATTTCCAGAAACAAAATCTAAAATGGCCACTGAAAAGAGAGAGCAAAAAATTGCCGTCTGCTATGAAATCATGGTTGAATAGACCCAATCTCATGCTAAGCTGTAACGTTTGGCTTGGTTTTGAGGAACTCCTTCAGTGCTCCGGTTTCCTCCCTTAGATCACAAAGTGCATGAACTCTGTTGCACCAGCGAGGATCCCAATGTGTGAATACAGGGAATCACACACATTCTATAAATATTTGTCATGGGTTTTTTTTTTTTTATAATTTTAAAATGTTGCCAGAGCAGTGGACATATTGTCTACTCTTTACAATTTCCAACTGCCGAGGGATTTTCAATATGCGCAACTTGTTGATTACAGTCACCAGACCTAAAGGTCTTTTATATTTGGACACGCGCCCTATAATAACCATCTAGGTTAAGCCAAAAGGAGGCAAATTTTTTTTTTTTTTTAAATATGCGCAACTTGCACACAGGACCTATTTTTTCGCCCTTATCCAAGAAGGCTAGGCATCCGATCTCACTACCCAGGAGATCAGGGGGGAGTATGACATTATTAGGACCACTGGTTCTGAACAAAATGTCCTTCAATTATTTTCCCTGTTGCTGAGCTGTAACATTAATGTGGCAAGAAAAAAATAGGAAGAAACACTTTTTACTTTGACATCCGATTCATTTAAATCAGGGTAGACATAAGAGTGAAGAAATAAATATTTAAAAACGGAATGGCTTTTCAATCACCCTGCAGATCTAGTTGTCTTTCCATACCAATATGGCTGAAAATGATGCTCTAGTTGTGTTTGTACACAACAATATGGCTGCTCTGTTGAACTGCTCAGCCATTTCATTTTAGCTCACTGAAAGCTGGGTAGACTGAAGTCTGGTAGACTACTGAGGGGATATTCAGATTTTCAGACTGCCTCTTGTAATGTCCTGTATAGGGTTCCTGTCGCGAACATAGTTTGCGCACCACTTGGGGATTTTGTATTTTGAGCACATATAGTGCTCACGATGATTTGTCACTATGCATGAGCGGATGTGACGCCTTGGATGGGGCCAAGGGACAACGGGCTTTTCTTTGTGTACCTTGGAAGTGTATAGACGGGGTCCTCATTGACCCGTCTATGTTGTGTTCCTAGTATAACGGCGCTGTGAATGGATGTGATTTATAGGTGGAGATGAAGTGTCACATAAAGTCAGATAAAATTTATTAATGGAGTGCCATGAATTACTATTTGCATGTGGAAGAAAATGACAGATGTAAATGAATAATTTTGCAGGGATGATCAAGTTGAATTTAGGAGTTGTTCATCATTAATGATTTAAGCATGAATTAACCAAATATGGAAAGCTTAATGGAATCACGTTGTCTGTGGAACTATTGTGGATCTGTAAATAAATGCTGTACTGTGTAAACTGACGACTCGTGAATATTAATTGCATCGCTTATAATTGTTTTCAAGTTGACTTTTCATTGTTCCACATACCCCTGGTTCGAATACAGGTTTATACCATAACAGTTCCCTATAATTATCTTACGCCATACGAGAAAATGTTCTTTCTAAAATACAAACCCAAATTCCTGGTACAAAATGCTGCCCCCTCCCCCCATCCAAAACAAAAAAATGAAGAAAAAAAGTAAAATATCACAAACATCAATCAAATACAACAAAGTCACGCAGGAATGAGCTAAAACTATGGAATGAGCTAAAACTATGGAATGAACTATGCTACTAACGTACCCTGGCAACATAAAAGCATAAAATAATAAACTACATGCATAATAAGGGAGCAGGAGCTAGCTGGGACTTATAGAACTAGTTTACATGCATCATCTAACGCAGTGCTTCTTAACCGCTTGGTGGGGTGCGCAAATCGATACGCCAGATATTTTAGAAGGTGAATCACCCTAAACACAATATAATGCATAAAGTGAATTCAATGAATATATTGTGCTTAAAATATTAAGTTACTTCACAAAGTTTCAAATGTTGGTGCAAGTTATATTCAAAATAATTATTTCAACTATGTCTGCAGCTGTATGAAAAAAAAAAAAACCACTGGAAATTATTAATAAAAGTGCTTGTATTCATGTGCCTCTAACAACCATTTCCAATTTTTCCAGGTTCACTACATTTCCTAAATACATTAAAAAAACCCGATATTTTTATATCTTGTAAAAAGACACTTTTACCTCTTCTTCACATATCTGGCATATTTTATGAGCTAGACGATAATGGGGACCTCTACGAGGTTAAGAGGCACTGATCTACTACAATTCCATTCCATGTGTGTACAGATAAATTTTACTGGGTTCCTTAGTCTGCCAATAATCAAATTCTATCAGCGGATTTACATATTTCCTTCATAATAAGTTTGGAAGCAAAAACTATAAAATATGCTCTTTTAATATCCAGTGCAAATAAATAACTTCAAAGCATTAGAAAAACAAAGAATCTATAGAAATATTCAACTACATTTTAAAACAAAAGTTATCAGATAAAATAAGCAAATCCAATGAGTTCCTTGGTCATCATCATCATTACCCCTCAACTTCCCAAGAAACAATCGCCTTCAGTAAACTTATGCTGTCTTCCTGTCCTTGAAACATTGCCATCTACAATGCTCATTCTCATCACTATCCCCTACTTTAGAACATACAAACATACTCATCTAAATTGCCCTTTCTTGTTAGTTTCCTCTAATTTAGAACATAGCACAGTCATCTGCACAACTTAATCTTACCAATATCCTCTAATTTAGAACATAACCAGTCTGATAAATATAACCTTCTAAATAGCTAATGTACTGTGCATGGAGGATTACAGAAACAATTTGATATGAAATGAACTCTTGCAATGACAAATTAATTTACAGCATTAATTTTATCATCTCAACGTGATCATTCATTCTATGACAGCAGTCTGAGTAAACTGGAAAACAAATGAAAGCTAAAATGAATTTGTGCTACAGGGAATTGTGAATAAACTCTTATCTGCTTCAGGGTGAAGTCCACATAGAATTTAAACAAATGAAAGAAAAAGTAATTGCCTACCAAAAAATACAGAAAAATAAATGATAAAAAATGAAATCCAGGTAAATGTAAGGATTTAGGGGAAGAAAAGAGAAGACCCCAAGTAAACGTGTTACTTCCAACATTTTTTGGGGTGACAATAATATTTTTCAAGAACAAAAAATATAAACTGCTTTTACGACATCCTTCACAAATTCAGTGACTAATTCACTTTACTTTCACACACTATCTATCTTTCAACAAATAACATGCATATTTTTGTTAGTGCTTGCTAAAATACAAAACATTTTATTTCATTCATACTCTTTCCACAAACCTGCTGGCACTGAACCCAAAAAAAAATAAATAATAATTAATACAGCAAACATACAAACTCGCATATTTCAATAAATATTTCCTCTGCAAACAAATGGAAGAGAGCCAGCAAGTTTGCCACAAACAGTCTATCAGAAAATGCTTAGCAAACTTTTTAAAAATCTGGTAACTTCTTCCAGCAATGGTATTTAACCACAAACGCACACCTTCTGAGCTCTTCAAGTTCACAAAAGATGGATATATAACATGCGAAGTTTCAGTCATAAATACAGGACCACCATTCTTCAGATAAACAAAAAACACTCAAGTCCAAAAATGTTTCCACTAAGCAAGGGCAATGCCCTCCACAATGACTGTAGTGTTGTTGTTGCTACAGCTACTGTTATTGTTCTCCACAATCTTTACACCATTTTCCACCGGTTTATCTGCCAAATTGGCTTCTGTTTCTTCCTTGTGACTTGGCTTGTCGTCATCCACACTTTGTTTTGTTTCTGAGTTGTCTGCGTCCGACTTCTGCTCTCCTGGCTGCTCCAAAGGTTGATGCTTGCACATCTCTTGCTTGAATTTCTCAAGCTCATCAGGGCTAGAGGTTTAAAAATAAAGACATTACAACATGACACTTGAAAGAAGCAATGTAACGGATAGCATGAAAAGATGCTAATGAAGGTGGTAATGTAGCTCAAAGCAAGGAAGCAGAAAACAGTACAACATGCAAACTGAAGACATTCTTTCTTCCAATGACTTGTTTCATTGTCCATGTTTTGACACCATACAATAATGAAGAATATATATTACATTTAATTATTGTCAGTTTAAATTTGTGAGCTAATTGTGAAAGAGCTTCACACAAACAATAAAAAGCACTCATTTTATAAATATTGGAAGCCGGTCAAGATACATACCTAATTTGAACAAAGACAATCCCATTGATGACATTCAAGGTCTCGAGCACTCCCACCAAGGAAGGAGGCTGGATCTGCAGAGGATCAAGTCAGAATTAAACTCAACAATCAATAATAAACAAGGGACGCAATTATTTCTACATACACAGTGTGTGACTGTTTCAAAATGGTGCATGCAACATTTAGTTATACAGATCCCAGCTAGTTACTGCCCCTCTATGTTGGTCATGTTCATTCATTGCCATATCCCTTTGGCTCCTTGCGGAGCACAAGCTTTCAACGTAACCATGCCAAGCATTACTACCCTGTGCCATCCATTCAAGTTCTTTCCATGTCTTCTTTATCCCATTTAAGTCTGCCTCTGACTCCTTTCTCCAAGAGGTTTTGGATCTCCCTCTATTTCCCTTAGCATGGGGGATTCCAGCAAAAATGCAGCCTTGTAATACCATCAGTGAACTTCCTCAATGAATGTCCTATCTTATATCAAGGTCGTTTTCTCAAACCTTGTTCTGTTGATCATGTAGCAATGTTGATAAGTTATACTTTCATGTTATGTGTGCTTGGAAATTACGTGCGGTAGGTATGTCTCGAAAGGAGCCAGATTTGAAGTTACAGTGCTAATAACATTTGATCTACCCTATAACATTCAGACGGGATCTTCTTTCACAATAGCATGATCCAAAATCTTGGAGTACTTTTGTCCCCAAGAGAGTAATCCTCCCTGGGTACTTTTTTTTAAATTAAATGAATTTTGCCACAACAATAAATGCAACCAAAAGAACCAATTTCAACATGTGTCAAAAAAGACAATTACACAATTTTTGTCGCAACCATAAATTAACTGAAAGAACCAATTTCAACAAAAGTGTAAAAAGACAATTACACGGTTTTTGCTGCAACCATAAATTAAGTGAAAGAACCAATTTCAACATAAGTCAAAAAAGGCAATCACACGATTTTTGTC
Organism: Oreohelix idahoensis; assembly: GCA_024509875.1. Taxonomy (NCBI): domain Eukaryota; kingdom Metazoa; phylum Mollusca; class Gastropoda; order Stylommatophora; family Oreohelicidae; genus Oreohelix; species Oreohelix idahoensis. The sequence continues at coordinate 390,559 of JAMPIV010000906.1, forward strand.
GCAACCATAAATTAACTGAAAGAACCAATTTCAACAAAAGTGTAAAAAGACAATTACACGGTTTTTGCTGCAACCATAAATTAAGTGAAAGAACCAATTTCAACATAAGTCAAAAAAGGCAATTACACGATTTTTGTCGCAACCATAAATTAACTGAAAGAACCAATTTCAACAAAAGTGTAAAAAGACAATTACACGGTTTTTGCTGCAACCATAAATTAAGTGAAAGAACCAATTTCAACATAAGTCAAAAAAGGCAATTACACGATTTTTGTCGCAACCATAAATTAACTGAAAGAACCAATTTAAACAAAAGTCTAAAAAGAAAATTACATGATTTTTGCTGCAACCATAAATTCAACTGATAGAACAAATTTCAATATAAATCAAACAAGAAAATTACACATCTAAAATCATGGAACCAAAGTTAATCGAAGGTACCCACTTAAAAACAAAAGGGGTAACTCTCCCTTTTGTATTAATAGTGCAGATCTGTATCCTTTTTTTCCGAAATCTTTGTTTCTGAAACTTTTTTTTCGGTTATCAGATGTTACCCAAATCCTATTTAAAAAGTAGCCCAAATCACCAAAAATAGCCCAAAGTCACCAAAAATAGTCAGAAATCGCCGAAACTGTAATAATAAAGTAGCTCATAGAAATTTTCAGAATATTTTGGTTATCGGGTGTTTGGATAAAAAGACAGACCTGTATCTGCTTCAGGTTTGCCTATTTTCAAGTCAGCCACATGCACGCGGAAAAAAATTTGTTAAATTTGTGTTGATTGTTGGATGGGTGCCGGTGATGCCGAGATACTGGATAGATCTGGAAGGGAAATTAATTAAGACTCTCACGATACTTGCTAAATAGGCAGAAAGATGAGGTTGATCACCATAGTGACAACAATGATACTGAATTTGTTAGACCTCTGCCAGCAGGTGATCTCAGTCAATGCATACTGGCAAGTGGGGGTGTGCGTGTGCGAATGGGAGTAACATTGCCTAAGATACTACAGACACTCTGCAGTAGCAGGATTTGCCTAATCCTCAAAATTCATAACCTAGAGGAGAGTATGACCAATCACGTGCTGCTACAAGAAACAATGCTAACACAAACTTTTGAGTCTATACATTTGATAAAACCCTCCTGAACTCATTCACAATGAAACAAACCATTGTGCATCCACAACAAGTAGGCCAACAATATACCCTCCCCCACTAAGACACTGGATAAAACACTAGCAACACTGAAACTCATGCTTTCATTGGTCTATTTAATGCAATAAACCTCTCGTCAAAAGCCATCTGTAATTAATCACTGGACTGTAAGACTCTAGGTCAGTGTTTCTCAAGCGGTATGCAGCGACACATTAGTGTGCCACCGTGCATATCACAGTGTGCCACAAAAATGTTGTAAATTTACTTCATGAAGTATATTTTTAGTGAACATGTAATGTAAAACTAATCTTACAGTTTGAATTCATTCAATAATAATTGGAGCTATTAACTGCTTTGAACAAAAATAGATATGTCAAAATTATTTTAAACAATTAAGAGAAAATCAAATTAAGTTTTCTTTGTTCTACAGTACCCACAAATTTGTGTATTTAATTTAGTATACATCACTGTAATTTTTTATTTAGGCACGGGGTCAGATAGGTGTGAAACAAATTTTTTAGAAAACTCTGAAAAGTGTGCCATGAACACAAAAAAGTTGAGAAACACTGCTCTATGTAAATGAAACTCCATATGTAAGGACATGCTTAGGAACATATTCCAGCAGAAGTTTCACCAAAATGAAACTATCTACAGAATTCCCAGTGGTCTTCGAGGAGACAAGGAAAGAATGTGACAACTGCTATCTCAGACATGTTGTAAGAGATTTATTAACATGAGGTTGTGTACGGGGATGGCAATGTCACCATATACAACAAACTACTATAGAAACCTCTGCTGCTAGAGCAAATGAATGCTTTGATACAGGCTACCTGCAAAAGGACCAGCAAATGTGATGGACCCATTCTCCATGAGGAGCACAACAAGAAGAAAATGAGAACAGATTACAAAAGGGAAGCCATCACTACCTAATTTAAAAAAAAATAATTCCCTGCTTTTCATTATTCTGCTTCTCTATTGGTCAATATTGAGCCCTGGTGTAAATGTGTATTGATGAAATGTTGGTACGGTTCAAAGCAGGGTCATGGAGTTGGTCATTGTTTAGTGGAGTCGGTAAAAAATGTCCTGTCTGAGTCCAACTCCAAACTTTACGAGACTATAGTCAAGTCAGATCCATGTTTGATCCATGCAAGGGAGGGGGAGTTTAAATAATTTGAAACAACATTTTATAGTAGTAGAACTCCTAAAACTGCTTTTGTGTTAAAATACATCCATTTTTACATAATGTAGGAATATTTCAGTTGCTTCTGATCATAAAGAAAGTTGTTAGCCCCAATTGGGTACCAGAGCAACTTCTGGGAAGGTTAAGGCGTCTGGCGTGATGCTGACCACATCACCCCTAGTGTGCAGATGGTCAAGAAAATATGGGCCTAACACCATATTCCCGATATGCCTCAATGGGCATGTAACGGGATCCTCCTTTACCTTTATCACAACTGGAAATTTGTTAGCACATTTAGATAAAGCACACAAGAAATGAAAACAAACTATCTGTACTGTCGATGTTCCCGTCATTGTTAAAATGAAACTATTTTGCCTCATGGTGTTTGGCAAAGCAGCCATTTGTGTGCAGGTGTGGATGATTTGTTATTGTGTGTTATTGTATGAATCAATGAATAGTTTAAAATATAGTCTACGAATGCCACATATTCATGTATTCACACACATACCATACTTATAGACATACCACCATACAAGTGCATAATTTTATGCCACATCACTAGTTTTAAAAAAAAACTGTATTTGGAGTCAGACTTCTAAAATTTCCAGAGTTGGAAAATTTGTTGGCCAACGCCACGACCCTGGTTCAAAGAGAGGGTCTCTATCACACAGCATGTGCCTGACAAAAATATATTTATTTATTGGCCGATAAAATGTGTTTAACTACCGATAAAATGTGTTTAACTACCGATAAAATGTGTTTAACTACCGATAAAATGTGTTTAACTACCGATAAAATGTGTTTAACTACCGATAATATGTGTTTAACTACCGATAAAATGTGTTTAACTACCGATAAAATGTGTTTAACTAACATTATTTTGTACTTCTTTTATCCAACTCTCCTTTATCGTACCAGTGAAAGGTATTACATTTCTACCACGCGTCGTTCCAAAAGCAAAACTATTACTTTCATAACTGCTTCAAAACTGGCATGATGGGTAAAAGGTAGTCCATAGCAGATACTGCAGGAAGGGAGTGATGTGTTACAGACCTCTATAATAAGTCTAGTTTTATGATGTTTGCTTCCGCACTGCCTTTGCCTTTCTCTAACTCAAGGCCTGACCTAGGAACCCATTTACAGCTGAGTAGACTAGACCGTGACGCTACCAGGTTTTGATCCCAGGTAACTTTGCCATGACAGACAAGCACTCTAATCGCTATGCCAATCAGACACTAGAATGGATAAAACCAGGAGTGAACTTGAAATTTGCACCCAAGGTGTAGTGGGTCAATTCCCAACACAGGCGGGAAGAAAAGAAACAAGAGTAGGATGGCACCGGAATCATGCATGATCCACGCGCCCCTCCTTCCCCAGTGTAAAGGATGTAAAAAGGACAGAAACCCTTGTCGGGTGTGGGGGATACCCCTTCTGCAGATCCGTCTGCCTCCTGTTGTAAACACTCTGTATTCAGTTTCCTATTTCGTCCAAGATAAATGTGTCCTACCTGTATGGGAGGAAGTGTGGAATTGACCTCTCCTTTGTAGATTTCATTCATTTTCTTCTGCACAACCACGGCTTGTTTTGTCAGATGGGCCAAGCACTCTGAACTCTCCTTCGTACGCTCGTGACTCTCACCCAGCTAAAGCATAAAACAGAAAATAACGGGTAACTCAATTTTTCAAATACAAAATTAGTTAAGACATTCAAGCAAAAAAAAAATCACAAGTAAATGGTATATTTATATGCTGTGTCCTGTGATGGCACATCTTCATCTCAATAGAAGAATGACTGGAAAAGAAAAAGAAAGGATTACTGTATTTCATTCCTGTCAACTTGTACAGGAAAGGGATAATCTGTACAGGTTTTTTTATTTTCGTCAGGATAGAGGCGTACAAGCAATTTGTACAGGTTTATTTCGTAATTTTTTTTCTCTTCAAATTATTATTTTTTTTGCTAAAGGTGTCTGTATTGCATACAATGCAGCACCTCTACAATTAAAGGAATAAAGTTAGCTTTAGCTAAAAAAACAAGATGTGTAACTGTTTTATTTTTAACTACTTTTAAACGATCTTCTGCATTACAAAAATGTAAGTTTTTTTGGTTTTTTTTTTTTACTTTGTTAATCATTTTATTGGTATTGCGTACAGGTTTTTAATTGGTATAGGGTACAGGTTTTTAAACATCTGTACAGATTTTTATTGGTATAGTGTACAGGTTTTCATCTCAGGAAGTTGACAGGTATGGTATTTTAAGGATGTTGTTCCATAAAAGCCACTTTTCTTCCTGGAGCCCAGCTCACAGTTTCTCTCTTAAGAGTTCTTATAGCACATTCAAACACTACAAACTTTACCGAAAAATCACCATCTGCATCATTTACCTTTGCCCTCCTTAACGAGCATGAAGCCACCAAATACAGCTGGACCCCTCGGCAGGAAAACTGCAACAAGCTAGCACATGCTCTTGCAGCGATGGTTTCTGCGGCTATTTAGGTCTACATGATGAGGTTGCCAGGCACAAGTACAATCTCACATTAGTCGCCTTGTACGACATGCCTTACAGTGCTGTAGTCCCATTCTTTTTTTTTTTTTTTGGTGCTCTCTTCAGAGACCCTCCCAGGGAACTATACAGAACACTGCAATGTCAAAGCTTTGAAGCAGAGACAGTTCTGTTTCATTATCTATGAGAATGCATTATTAAGCCAAATGGTTTTAATAAAAGATGAGAAATACTGGCCTGGCAAACAAAATGTTCACCCTCAGCTAACTATGCTCCTAATACTCTCTGCTCAAGCAGTCTGTTTCCATTCCTCCTTAATAGTGATGGTCTCTATGCAGATTACAATTCTTTGCAACAAGTCTTTTGGGTACATTAATATTCTGTCTATCCAATCCATTTTTTAAAGCACCTGCCTCCCTCATGACACGTCAGAAGTGACGTGTTAAAGAGTTTTCCCCATACTAGGTTCAGCATTGAGAGGTGGGGTGGCCAGTTCATTTCCAGATGCTTTTCGAATTTCCAGATGCTTTTTCAATCCCTAACTCAAGAACACAGTCAGGTACCCATTTACAGCTGGGTAGACTGAAGCAGGACAATACCATGATTCGAACCCCACACCTTTGCCAAGAGAGACCAGCACTCTAACCACTCTGTAAAATGGACGCTCAAACACAAAATATACAGTTCTAAACAAAAATAAAATAGAATATTGCAAACAGGGATGATCACCTGATTACAATAACAATGTGTGTTAAATGTAAGAAGGCTGATTATAAAACAATACCATGTGCCCTATCTTGAAGTTGTAGGATGGCTTTGCTTGCCTTCATCCTACAAATAGGCCAGGCACAACCAATCCTACAGGTTACCGACTTACAAATGGGCGGGAAACCCTAGCCCGAACAGTACTGTTTTTACAGAAACTGCCACCACAGCACACACAAAAAAACCAGTCCAAAAATTGGTGGTGAGCAAAAACCTGCCTTATATTTCACAGGAAGTGAAGAAAATGACAAGGAAGGAAGGATGGATCGATGCAGGATGATGCTGATTACATCAAGAAAAGAGAACAATAAATCTACATAAGGAAATAAAACCGAGGACTAGAATGGAACCAGGCCAGGAGGAAGACAGCCGATAGGATAGTCTGGCGCTCTCTCTTCCAAACCTCTACACCTCACGGTAGAAGGGGAACGACTAAGTAAGTAAGTAAGAACAAAAAAATAATCACTAATGTAGAACAGATGCCAAGAACCAGTGGAACAAGAGATCTCATCTTAACAAACAGAAGCAACTATTCTTCCTGGAGCCCACCTCACAGTTTCTCTCTAGGAACATCAAATCACACCTGTTCTTATAAATCGCGAAGTGCAGGGAACAGCTTGTGATGTCACACTGAGACATCACACTGGAGATGGGCAGGAAATTCACTGATAGCATTACAAGGCAGTCCTTCTCTGGAATCCACAGGCTAAGAGAGGCAGAGGGAGATTAAAAGATATATAAAGGAAGAGAACAGGAGACAGACATGAAGGAAATGTAACAGACATAGAAAGACCTTGAGAAGAAGGCACGGGACAGGAAGACTTAAGTTTGTTGAAGGCCTATGCTCCTTTGCCGCGGTAGAGCAGTGGTTAAGTGCACTGGCTTCCTAGCTCGGTGGTCCATGGTTCAATCCCCAGTGGAGATGGGATTTTTTTAAGACTGCAAACGGCTCCGGGGTCGACCAAGCCTCGTGAATTGGGTACCAGAGCGACGCTGGGAAGGTTAAGGCGGCCAGCGTGATGCTGACCACATCATCCCTAGTGTGCCGATGGTCAAGAAAATATGGGCCTAACATCATATTCCCAATATGCATCAATGGGCGTGTAACGGGATCCTATGCTCCTTTGGGAGCTGAAGGTTGATGTGATGAGAGAGAGGGAGGGAGAGAGAGAGAGAGAGAATGCCAAACCTCAGTCCTATCATTTCATAATCAAAGAAATTTTTCTTTTCATTCAGAAAAGGCTCTGTGGGATCATCACTGATATGGCATCTGGAAATGAAAATTGGAAGCGGGAGAAAGATAACAAGACAAAGATTGACACACATAAACACAATAAGAAAAACAGTAAGACTAAGTTTACAATACAGATTTTTAAAATAAACCCATAATTGGTGCTGCAGTGAAGATGAAAAGACCCAGAGAACTGATAAAATATGTATGTCTGTTTTTCAGCTAAGGAAAAGAAAAAAAAAAGGACGTTGCACGCCCACTGAGGATTATTGGGAATATGGTGTTAGGTTTATATTTTCTTGACCATCAGCACACACTATGGGTGATGTGGCTAGCATCACGCTGGCCACCTTGACCTTCCTAGAGTTGATCTAGTACCCAATTCACGAGGCTGGGTTGACCCTGCAGCCGTTTGTGGTGTAAATAATCCCACCTCAACTGGGGATCGAACCATGGACTACTGAGCTAGGAAGCCAGTGCACTAACCCCTGTGCTTCTGCAGCTCCAACAAGTTTTTCAACAAGCCATCAGATTCCTTGGGCATCTCAGGTAAAAAAAGTAGTACACCATTGAGACAAGCAGCAAGGAATGAAGATCAATCAACATGAAAAATTATATTTATGATAGAGGGTTTTCTCTGGAACAGTCAGTAATGTGTGGTGTCCGGTGCATATTTGGCATATAATTTCTTTGACTTAATTCTCACATTTACAAAACAATTTTTTTAAAAATATCACAAGTCACACCATCAAGAAATAAATAAGATCAGTCCCTTAATAAACAGGAAACCAGGATGAAGGAAGAACCTCACCTTGCTCTTGTAAATGGTGTACGCTTCCTTCTCACTCTGCAAGGCTGACCTAAAATCTCCACGACAAGAGTGTGTCCGAGCCACAAGATGGTACGTCATTGCTGTCTTTAAGCTTTCGGATCCGAAGTACCTGTGAATACATTAAAGTGAAGTATTAAAATCTTTACATGTTCAGCAGCTGACATTCAACCCTTTCACCTGGTCATGACTGATTTTGCTATTTCAGGTTAAAAGGAGATCTATCAATTATTTTGGGCAAATCTGTAGCTTTTTTCTTTCACCTTTATCATTCCTTAAGAGGCAAGGGCCCAACACCGCAATAAGGCCTTTCTGGAAGCCTATGCCATAGCACTTCATGGAGTATATCTGAAGCAATTTAACATGACGAATTACTAGCCCTTGGTGAAGTGTTACTTGGCATGTTGAAATTTTATTTATTTGGCTTTGTTCTGTCTTCACATTTGCTCCAGAGTATTAACCCCCATCTAATTTGCCTGTTCATGTAAATGCTAGAGAAACTACTGCTGCAAGAGAATGAGAATGCTTGATGCATGTGCTTCTCACAAGAGGGGACCATCAGCAGGAGAAGTTCCATGCTCCAGAGTGAACTTGCCTGTCTGTTAAACATCTGGGTGAGTTTCATGATGTGGGGTGAATGGGTCCCTTATTCAATGCCTATGACTACCCAAACTCAGGAGCAGTCAGACACTTATTTACAGCTGGGCAGACTGTAGCATGTTAAGAGACTTCACTATACACTCAGTTTCATGATGTGGGGTGAATGGGTCCCTTATTCAATGCCTATGACTACCCAAACTCAGGAGCAATCAAATACCCATTTACAGCTGGGCAGACTGTAGCATGTTAAGAGACCACTATACACTCAGTTTTATGATGTGGGGTGAATGGGTCCCTTATTCAATGCCTATGAAACTCAGGAGCAGTCAGACACCCATTTACAGCTGGGCAGACTGTAGCACGATAAGAGACTTCACTATACACAGTTTTATGATGTGAGGTGAATGGGTCCCTTATTCAATGCATATGCCTTCCTTAACTCAATAGCAGAGTGAGACACCCATTTACAGCTGGGCAGACTAGCGTGATGCTGCCGATTTTTGAACCCAGCTCTATCCATAAATGGTGGTCCAAATGCCAGATCTCAGTCCTATCATTTCATAATCAAGGAAACTTTTTTCATTTAAAAAAAGGCTCAGTGAGGATCATCACGGATGTGGCATCTGGAAATGAACAACAGGAGAGTGAGTTAGTTGCTTATCCTTTACAGGATGTGGCAATCAACCCCAGCTTTTATTGGCTGTTTGTGATTTTTCTAGGCAATTTTTTTTCATTCAGGAGAGTAAGCTACTGTAATTAGGCTATCATGACCAGAGATGGCATAGACTGCCCAAACGAAAACCTTGTGATCAATGTCGTGTTCACCATAGAATGAAAATAAGCGAGTGGAAATGTCTGACATAAAAAATATATAAAAAACTGGCATGCTGAACCACTTGCAGTAGTAGTAGTGTCTCTGCAGCAATTTAACATGGCAAGGTTACTTGTGCCGCGCGACATTTCATTTCACATAGAAATTTTCTTTATTTGACCTTGTAAAGTTTTTATATTTGATTAATATTACTAACCATTTCCTGATTTTCCTTTTAGTCAGATATTTTGATTGCATGCTGGCAAGTGACATATCCTAGATGAGAATTTACATATTGTTGCTATAACATTTTTATACAGCTGCTCACAAATGGTATAAATGCTGATCTGGATGTCAAATCTCAGTCCTATCATTTCATAATCAAGGACATTTTTTTTTTTTCATTCAAAAAAAGGCTCTGTAGGATCATCACTGATATGGCATCTGGAAATGAATAATGGATGAGGAAACTAATGTAACTGGGCAGTGTTGAAAAACAGACAGCCCAAAACAAAATGGTGGTGAGCAACACTTGCTACCCTGTGTTCCACATGGAATGAAGAACAGCAAGTGGAACTGTCATACAAGAAAACCGCTTGCAGTAGTGCACCTGCAGCAGTATAACATGATGAGGTTACCTGCCCAATGTAATGTCTCAGAGTTTTATTTCACATACTAACATTTGTTTAATTTTGATCGTGTTGAGTTTTCATGTTTGATCCACAGTATTAACTTAACTCTTAATTGGCCTGTTAAACAATTATATGCCCGAAAGAGTTTGTTGGTAAAGGGACACTACCTAAATGAGAATCTAAACATTTCTAGAATTTTTTTTCTTCTTATATCGAGCTGCTCACAAATTGTATAAATGGATGCCAAATCTCAGTCCTATCATTTGGCAATCAAGGAAATTTGTTTTCATTCAAAAAGGCTCTGTGAGGATCATCACTGATATGGCATCTGCAGATTGTTGTCTACGCTTAAGAAAATATATTAACAGAGACAGAAGAGAGTGAGAGATAGAGGAAGAGAGAGACAGAGATATATATACAGAGAGAGACAGACAGACAGACAGAGAGAAGAAAAAGAAGAATAAGGGGAGAAATATCAACTGACAGCATGGGAAAAGTTATGAACTAAATGTACACACACAAAATTTTATGAAAATCTGAGCATCACAAATCTGTCTAGCAAAGCTGATTCACAAAAAGACATTTTTAAACCTTGTTTTCTTTGCATGAACTATAAAATAATGTGTTTTGACATGGTGCTATAACAACCTAAGTGACGATTTAAATAAAAAATTTATAATAAAGATGTCAGCAACTAAACACTCAGAAAGAACAATGTCACTAATTTTCGTGTCTAAAATTTGATCTCTGCAATGAATACCGGAGGGAAAATAATAAACAAGACTGAACTAACTCTTCATATCTGTTAAACAATTACAAGCAAATACCACATATACCAGCACCAGAACAAACACAAAAATCTTTCAGCAATGGCAGTACAGTGTGTTAGAAATAGTATATATAATACAGTGTTTCTTAATCTTTTAGAGGTCCTGTACCCCTTGACAGCACCTTAAGAAGCCTTGTACCCCTTTGCATCATCTTAAGAAGCTTCGCAGTCATTACCTTCTACCTCACAATTATACTAAAAATGAGAAAAAGAGATACGAGTATGTTTTGGGAAAATGTTTACAAAATGTGACTTACATTCAGTATTTAATTCATATTGTCAATGTTCTATTTTGTACAAATACATTTGCTTTTTCTCCATCTCCTCCACCTCTCCCTCATTCATCATTCTTCTGTTTCGTGCTTTAGCCGTTAATAGATTCAAGAGCTTGGCAAGGGAGGCCAAGGATAAAGTATGGGAGGACTTTGTGACACAGGTGGGCAAGGAAAAAACTCTACAGAAATTCTGGTCCTTACATCGAAGAATGAATAGGAAAAGTGCAAGTCAACCCATCCCTAATATCAAAAGCTCTACAGGACTGAGCCTGAAGATGGATGAAGAGAAGGGAAGAGCATTATTCAATCGATATGTGGAGCAAATGGATAAAGGTGACAAAAGTGCCCACCTGAAAATAAAGGACAGTGTGCTGGAAAATGCCCTAATGGGCCAGATATACTTCAATCTCATTTCTGAAGAGGACGTGTTGTACACATTGAAAACCAGCAGAAACACTGCTCCAGGCCCTGATGGTGAACAATACCAACACATTAAACAGCTCGACGACAATTAAACAGCTCGACGTCACAGCCATTTTAAATATGGTAAGCGATTTCAATACCAGCATACAGAATGCTGAGGTGCTGGAAGACTGGCTTCAGTTACCTTCGGCCACTTCCTAAACCTGGCAAAGACCCCACACTGCTCAACAGCTATCGAATGATCACACTACAGAATGTCTATGGTAAATTACTTGAAAAGATAGCTGCAAGACAAGTAATGAGCCACCTCGAAAATGCACACATCCTTCCTGATAACCTGGGTAGCTATAGGCCTATGAAAACAACATGGGGTAACGCTGGAACGTTTGCGTACGATGTGTACTAGGGATTCCAGGGTAAAAGAGAAATGGTGGCTGTCGCAATTGACCTAGATGATGCTTATAACAGTGTGGACTTTGCAACCCTAATAGACTGTATAATGGCATGTGGGGTAAACCCTTGGATAACAAGGTGGATAGCAGCTGCCTTAATGGATCAGTTGCACTTTCCTTGAGAACTTGGACCTCAGAACCACTGCGCATTTGCCCGGGACTACCCCAGGGTTCTCTACTATCACCAGTGCTGTTTAACATCTACACAGCAAAAATAGCAACCTTGCAACCAAATGGTGTGAGGAAAGCGGATCAAAGGTCAATCCCAACAGAGCCTGTGTGATGTGGTGCTCTTTGAACAACTCCATAGTGAAAGCAGACCTTCCAGACATCACTTTCAATGGGCAGAACATTGAAAGGCAAGACAGGCTGAAGTATCTGGGAGTAACATTTGATAGTGGGCTATCATTCAAGTATCATGTTGAACTGATCATACAGAAGTGCACGCGAGGACTGGCAGCCTTAAAAACAATGGCTGCTGTGCGCTTGGAACAGGGACTATTGTTTCTCCTGTATCATCAGCTCGTTATTTCAGTAATCGAGTACGGGCTAGGAATACTCAAGCTGTCAGTGTCACAATGTGAACGACTGGAACGCATTCAAAATGAAGGGATGCGACTAGTTTTGGGGTGTACACGTGATACCCCCCATTGTGACAATGAGATACATGCTCGGATTGCTGATTAGATCCAGATATGCGATGGCCCAGGCAAAAGCATATATGCTGGTAACCACCGACAAAAGACTCCCCCTACATGAGAATGTAGCTGACATCAAAGGAACAAGAATCAAGAGGGGGACATCATGGATGGCACAGGCAGAGGCTAAGATTGGTCAGGTGACCAGGGTTGAAAATGTATCCAAAGGGGAAGAGTGAAGTAAGTCAGGGGAGAACTGGATCAACTACCAGCAGGTCATCATTAGCCTTGGCAGAGAGTGCAGATCTTCTTCTTCTTTGATCCATAGCCGCCAACCGTCAAAGCAGTCAGCGGCCATCACGCCTGGTGGCGTCTTGTAGGGCAGCAACAAATTGATTCCACTTTGCTCGGTCGGCGGCCATCCTTCGTACAGTGCCCCAACTGTGGTTCATTTTTTGCATCTCAGCTTCCACGGTTCTCCGCCAAGTTGTTTTTGGTCGGCCTCTCTTTCGCTTTCCCTCGGGGGTCCATAGCATAGCTGTTCTTGTGATGGTATCAGGGTCCCTTCTGAGGACATGGCCAACCCAACTCCAGCGTCTGCCAGCTATGATGGTGTGCATGTCCTCCTGGTTACTCCGACTAAGTAGTTCTTGGTTGCTGATGGTGTTTGGCCAAAAGATTCGGAGAATTTTCCTTAGGCAGATTGTGTGGAAAGAGGACAGTTTAGACATTTCCTTCTCTGTTACTCTCCAACATTCTGCACCATAGAGAAGCACAGAAAGTACACAGCTCTCATACAGTCTTAATTTGGTGTTTGTGCTGTACTGGGAAGACTTCCAAATGTTGTTGAGAACAGCAAAGGCTGTTCTCGCTTTATTCATTCTGTTGTTAATGTCCTTGCTTGTTCCGCCGTCAGGTGTTACTATGCTTCCTAGGTAAGTAAATGTGTCTGTCTGTTCTAACTTCTGGTTCTTTACTGTTACTGGCTCAGGATTGCCCACATTTAGTGTCATGACCTCTGTCTTCTTCAAATTGATGTTCAGGCCAACCTGCTGGCCATACTTATTCAGTCTATCGGTTTTGTCTTGAATGTGTTGGTGTGAATGCGCGAGTAGTGCAATGTCATCTGCATATTCCAAATCTTCCAGTGTAGAAAACGTTGTCCATCTAATTCCTCTTGGACTGCCCTCTGTAGTCTGGTGCATCACCCAATCTATGACTGTCAGAAATAATGTTGTTGATAAGGGGCATCCCTGTCGTACTCCTGTTTTCACTTCGAAAGTTACATTACTCGATCCAACACTGCACGTAAAGTTAGAATAGAGGCTTTTTATAATGGAAACAATGCGGCTGGGAATTCCATAAGCCCTCAGAATTTTCCATAGGCTGTCCCTGTGTATGCTGTCGAAAGCCTTTTCAAAATCAACAAAGTTAATGTACAGCTGTCTCTGCCATTCTGAGCACTGCTCTGTAATGTTCCTGAGGGTAAATATATGATCTGCACATCTTCTGCTCTTTCTGAAGCCCGCTTGTTCTTTCCTCAGTTTATGGTCAACTGCTGTTGAAATTCTCTGGATGATTATCCTGCCTAGTATTTTGCTGGGAACTGAGAGGAGGGTAATTCCTCTCCAGTTGTTGCAGTCTGCAAGATCGCCCTTCTTGGGCAATTTGACAATTATTCCTTTACTCCACTCTGTTGGTGTTGTCTCAGTTTCCCAGACTTGTGAAAATAGTGGTTCTAATATTTCTGCTGCTAGTTCAGGGTCTGTCTTGAATAGCTCAGCATTCAGATTGTCGTGACCAGGCGCTTTTCCATTTTTTAGCCCTTTGATAGCTGTGATAATTTCTTCTTTTCGTGGAATGTCTGTATTTACGTCTAAGTCACTTTCAGCCTCAGGAACATTCAGCTGAGTCTCTGGTGGTTCCTTATTCAGTGTTTCTCTGAAGTGCTCTGCCCATCTTGTTTCCTGCCCCTGTGTTGTGGTGATGAGATTTCCTTGCTTGTCTCTTACTAACGTTATGTTGTTTGCACCTCGTTTTCCACTGATAGCTTTAGTTATCTTATAAACTGTGCTTTGTTCATTTCTCAGTGCTGCCTCTTCTGCCTGTCTTGCAAGGTCATCCAGAAATGTCCTTTTGTCAGCACGGGTTTGACGTTTTACTTCCTTGTCCAGCTGACTGTACTGTTCACTATATATTGCCTTTAACCTGGGAGACTTAGCTTCTGTTTTCTTCCTTTTCATTTCCTTTCTCTTCGCTATGGTGTTTAGCGTTTCTGGTGTTATCCAGTCTTGGCTCTTTCTTTCCTGGAATCCCAAGCATGACTTGCTGCTTTCTTTGTATATTGTTGAGATGGTGTTGAATTTCTGGTCCACATCGTCGGTCTCTGTTCTTTCCTGGCTTTTGGTAATCAGATATCGCCTCTTTACGTCGACCGTGAACGCTTTTCTGGTGAGGGGGTCCTTAAGTTTCGTGATGTTATATCTTTTCTGTTTGACTGCAACTGGTCCAGCAGCTCTGAGTTTCACCTTCAGTCTTGCTACTACTAGGTGATGATCACTTCCCACATCTGCACCTCTTCTTACTTTCACGTCTTGTAGTGCATGTCTCCATCTGCCATTGATCATTATGTGATCTATCTGGTTTTTGTCTCGTCCGTTTGGTGATTCCCATGTTAACTTGTGCACTTCTTTGTGTTGAAAAAGTGTTCCTCCAATGACCAGGTTGTTAATACTGCAGAAGCTTATTAATTTGTCCCCATTCTCATTTACTGTTCCACTGCCGCATTTCCCCATTACTCTTTCGTTATAGTTATTATGTGTTCCAACTTTCGCATTTAGGTCTCCCATTACTATAATAAGATCGTACCTGGGTACAGTTTCCATTTCCTTTTGTACCTGTTGATAGAAATCGTCCTTGATCTCTTCATCGCTGTCGTTTGTTGGTGCATAGCATTGTATAATTGTGGTGTTGGTGAATCTCCCCCTCAGTCTTGCTCTTATTAGTCTGTTGTTGATGGGTTTCCATTCCAGTAGAGACCTTTCCATTCCTTTCTTAAGGATAATGGCTACACCTTCGTTGTGCTGACCGTCCTCTCTACCAGAATAAAGTACTGTTTCCCCTGTAGCTGTTTTTATTCTCCCCATCCCTGTCCATCTGCTCTCGCTTATACCCAGGATATGTAGTTTGTAATTCCTCATCTCTGCTGTGATCTGTCTCAGCTTTCCTGCCTCATTCATAGTTCTGACATTCCAAAAACCAATTCTGGTTTCATGTTTTGCAGTCTGGGCATCCGTTTTCATGCCAGTGGCTTCCTTTCGGCTTTCACCACTGTCAGTCATTCGAGCCTGAGACTCCGGATGTCCGTCCCGCATCAAAGTGTTTCCATTTATTGCTGTTTCCGTAACGTGTGCGATTTTTTACACAGACAGGGGTGTCGGCCCTGTGCTAAAACCCCCAACCTGGAGGACCAGGGTACCAGCTTTTGTCTGACCCCTACCCACGCAGACCAGTCCAGCATGGTTGAACCTACCAGGAGTAAAACTCCCACTGGCATTGCTCTGGGGATTGTCAGGGTACACAAGCTGCCATACCGCTACAAGGTATAGGTACCATTGATGGCAGAGTGCAGATCTTGGGGCAATGGAAAAGCAGAGCTGGAGATTAATCAGCTAATAAGTGATCATGCTGGGGATGATGACACCATTGTGTACACTGATGGGTCTATAGTGCGTGGTGAGAAATCAGGATGGTGCTTCTCTGTGAGAACAAATGGCAGGGTCGTTGCTGAACAGAGCGGAGCCTACATGACAACAACCTCCAGCATGAGAATGGAGGTAGAGGCAGTTACTGCAGCACTGAGGTGGCTGTCTGAAACTCCATCAACCAGGACAGTTATTTTGTCAGACTCTCAAGCCATACTTCGGAAAGTTCAGAACGGATGGCTGCGACAGGAATGGAAAACATCAATAGAATCCTCAAGTCTTGAAGAACTGGTGTGGATCTACTGTCCTGGTCATGCAGGGGTACGTGGCAATGAGAGAGCTGACAGACTGGCCTCGAGAGCACCCATAGTGGGGACACTGGACATGGATAAGGGAGAGATACTAAGGGCTATTAATGATCGCATGTTGGATAAGGACACTGCAATGGATGAATCAACAAGGCTGAGGCTGTTGGAGTTTGGCATCAAACGTGGGACTAGCAGAAATGGATGTCAGAGAGAATGCATCCATCGTATGTTCAACCAGCGTGCTACAGGTACAATTAGCATTCATACTCTTCGACATTTGCTGACGGAGACTGAGCACCTATGGGTTTTCCCAGAGTGCAGTGAGGTCGATTCTGATTAACAATAACAATAACAAATACATTTGAGTTCTGTGTATTATATAATGTTAATGATGAATCGCCTTATAAAAGATCTGAAATGTCTCACACCCTATGAAGGTGCATGCACCCCTGGTTGAGAAGCACTGTTAATTTAATAGATATGTACACAGTTGATTCCTCCATTTAGCTGCACAAAAATTGTATATATAACTAGAATTCCACATTTCAGTCCTATCATTAGATAATCAATGAACTGTTCATTCAAAACAGGCTCTAAATAGAATCATCATTAATGTGGCACTGGCAAACTTTTGTTTTTGTACCTAAGAACATCTATTTTTATAAGGTTAGCAGAAAAAAAAACATCGCATAATGATATAATAACTAACAATGTACTACTTATTTCGGCGCCACCTCAGATTGGGCAAAAAGAAGATCTCACGGCGAGCAGATGCGAGATAACGTCGAACGGAACATCAGGAAAATAGCAGATGAAGGTTATCACCTCAGGGGCGCATTCCCCACAGTCAGTTATAACTGAAGTGGCTATTATTATTTTTATTCTAGTTATTTCCACAACCCACGCCAACTTTAAAAACAAACAAATGGTTCACTGCTGGATTACATACAAATAAAAGCAAAGTCTACACACAAATAAACCTAATCGTATCAGACAGGATTAACATGAGAATAATTTAGATGTCTATAAACTTCATGTAAAATCTGTTCTTTTTTTTTTTTGCTCCTTATGGAGAATGGAGCCACCACAGCAGACGGTTTCTCCTTGAGGAAACTATGGCAAAGCACAAACTCTTGCAACAGTGGTTTCTGTAGCTATTTGTGTTACATGATGAGGTTGCCAGCCTTTATATTAGCCACCTTTTATGACACGCTGAAGAATGCAGTCACCCTACTCTTTCCTTGTCCTTGTCTATTGTGCCGCACATCAACTGTATAAAAATGAAGACCAAAATGCCGTATCTCAGTCCTATCATTTTGTAATCATTAGATATTTTTTTCATGTAAAAAAGGCTCTGAGGATCATCATTGATAAAGCATTTTTTAGTCACTTAAGAACAAGTTATATTCATAAAGATAAGAAAAGAATTATTAAGAAAAGTAAGATATCATAAACAAAAATTAAATAACGGAAACTAAAATCTAAAGTGATCTGGAGGTCTTAGCTATAAGATAACAATATCTGAACATAACAAAAAAGCTGAATTTTTTTAATGTCCTATCTGACTGAAGGGACAATCCATTTAGTCAACCGTAAATTCTCAAAACTGGGGACATTTACAAGATAGTATCTGAAAAATTAATACAGGCATACCTCGCTTTATTGCGCTTCGCTCTATTGCGCTTCACAGATATTGCACTTGTTTTCTCTCTAATTATTCATGTTTATTTATTAGAACGTGCCTTCTTCTTCCGAAAGATTTTGGCAAAAAGATTACGATTTGCTGAAGGCTCAGGTGAAGATTAGCATTTTTTTTTTTAGCAATAAAGTATTTTTAATTTTACAGTACATTGTTTTTATTTTAGACCTAACGCTTTTGCGCACTTAATAGACATAGTGTAAACATGATTTTAGGCTTTTACATGGGTGTGACCCGATTTATTGCAATATTCGCTTTATTGCAGTGGTCTGGAACCAAACCTGCAATATCTCCGAGGTATGCCTGTATCTTCAAAGCCAAACCACCAAACCATTTTTTTTTTTGCACAAACCCTAGAAGAACTAATGTGTTTTAATATAATTCTGTGCTGCATTAAAAACCCAAATAAAAATTTCTTAAACATGTTTTAAAATGTCAGCACCTAAATACAGTTTTTTTTTTAAAATATCACTAATTATCCTATGTTTAAAATCTGGGTCTCCACAAGCAACTTTAAAGATAAATAAATGAACTGGACTGAACTGACAATATCTTTTAAACAACTACGAGCAAATACTATTTCCGCCAGCGTCAGAACAATCTGGAACATCTCTAGACCCAACTATATATAAACCATTTTGTTGGTTAGTCCAGGTTCAGCAATGGTAGTATAATGTATTTAATAGCTATTTCCACAATTAATTCCACTACCCACACAAAAAAATATATGACACCAGAATGCCACATTTCAGTCCTATCATTAGATAATCAATGCAATGTTCATTCAAAATGGCTCTATAAAGGATCATCATTAATGTGGCACTGGTAGATGACCACAATGCCATATCTCAGTCCTATCATGTGATAATCATTAGCTTTTTTTTATTTTCATTTAAATAATGGCTCTGTGAGGATCATCATTGATAAAGCATTGTTAAGTCTCTTAAGAACAAATTATAATCATAAAGCTAATGGAACAAATGAGCAAACGTAACAGATGTCATGAACTTAAAAAAAAAATAATAATAATAATAATAAACTATGTTCATCTGGGAGATTTAGAGCCTTTTAACAATATCTGATCATCAAAACAAAAGAATTGTTATATTTCATCTCTGCCTGAAGGGACAGCACATTTTTTTAAATAGTTAATTCTGAAAATGGGGGTCGGAGTAGCTCAGAAGTATAGCGTCCACGTCTAATTCTAAAAGTAACGAGTTCGCTTCCAGCACTGTTGATACACAATTTTTTTTGAAAATGCTCCTGTTTGTTCTGATGACTTTTTTTTCAGAACTAGTGGTTCTTTATGATGTCATACTCCCTCCTGATGTCATACTCCCTCCTGATGTCATACTCATCCTTCTTGGATGAGGGTGGACAAAAATAGAAGGTTCCGTGTGCAAGTTGCGCACGTTAAAAATCCCTCTGCAGTTGGAAATAGTAAAGAGTAGGACATATGGCCACTGCCCTGGCAAAATTAGGAAGCCTAGCCACCACAAAAATATGTGTATAAAGATTCCTGTATACACATACTGGGATCCTCGCTGGTGCTACAGAGTTCATTAACTGTGCTGAGATCTTCTGTAGCCGTGTGGCTACCACCTAAGTATGACGGGTTCTATATGACATCAGGCAAAAATAAGATATGATAGTCTCGAGGCCAAATTACCAGGGGGGGGGGGGGGGGGGGGTTTACTAATTAGCCATTAACTGATTGGTCGCTAATGGACATTATGGAAAAAATACATAGCTTGTTCGCGTTTCAGGTTGCACTGCAAAACGGTAAAAGAATAAAACGGCACTTGTAGGCTAGAACCCAAGGAAGCAGCAGCCTTTTCTGAACCGGTCTCAGTTTTAACATCATCACCACCGAACTAAGTTTGCTCATAATGGTGACGGAAAGATGCGAGATGTCTATAGCAACTCCAGATCTAAGCTTTTGCCTGGGTACTGAAAACAAGAAGTTGTAAACCATGATAGAAGCTATGAAAATTTCTACAGAAAACATAGAAAAAGGGCTTACTCGTGAGTTTCTCATAGATCTTCCTATCGCCATCAGAAAAAGCTACCTTCCCAAGGTTGTCCACAATTCGATGTGCTTAAAAATAGGTTCATATTGCTTGGATTTAGCAAACATATCTGACAGTCTAGCGTTTTAACTCAAGAAAAATAATAAATGACGAAGAATCTGTTAAATGATGAACCTGGGAGTTCATGGTCCGACTTGACCTTGCACGACTACATTGAATAAATAAATAACGCCGAGAGCAGGGGAAAAGATCGTAGCTCAGAAAAGAAAACTTGACTGCTGAACGACATGTGAAATGCAAAGAACAGAAGACAACCTTATTTCCAAACTATAAGTCCGAACGACCGTTATCAGACAGGGAATTGAACAGACTATCGACGTCGTCATCATCCATGAACGCTGTACTGTAAAAACATCCTGAACAAATGATGAGAATAAAAATGGAAAATAAACAGAGTAGAAAAAAAAAATAAGACCAAGAAAACCGTCTCTGCTGTGTAATGTCCTCATTTATTTCGGAGTTCATTCATTTTTACTTACAAAGAACGCCCAGTTTCTGTTACAGCACATTTTTTTGAGAGAATTAAAATAAAAACTTTTATCAACTTCTTGGTACACTTGACTGTTCGTACATATGGGAGATGTACTATTCTTCGAATTAAGAATTAAGCTGATAAAATTTGGAAGAAGATATAAGAAAAATGCTAAATACAACCGCAACATGAAGTACTAAGATCACACCACATAATGTCAAACCACTTTACAAAGGCTTAACCGCCTTGGCATCTGCCGTATAGGTAGCGACTGTCAAACTCAGGAAGTCCCGGCTACACTTCCTTGAGTGAGCTAAGGGAGATCGGAGCGCTTATGAAGTTGTCCGTGTACAATGAAAATAATTCTTCAATCCAAACTAAACTAAACCAAATCATAAAAGGCCCTGTGTAGTTCCTAGGGGTCTCTAACGAGGACAGATAAATGTCAGATTTCAAACCAAACTATATTTTTTTCTTTCAAAAAACCCTAGAAAAATTAACATCTATTGACATGGTTTAGTGTTTCCCTAAAATACTGTGCTACATTATAAAAAAAAACTAACAGATATTTACACAATTTTCCTTTCAGCTGCAAAAAATTTTTTACAAAATGTACTAGAATGCCACATTTCAGTCCTATCATTTGGGAATCAATGAATTCTTCATTCAAAAAAGCTCTATAAATGATCATCATTAATGTGGCATTGGCATTAAATTTTTTTTTCCAGCCTGATAACATCAATTTTCAAAAGGTTAGTGAAAAGAAATATATATATATAACATAAAAAAAATGTCTAATGATATAACAATTAACAATGCACTAACACTTTCCACAATCCCTACCCACATTTACTTAATCAAAAAAAAAAAAGTTGACTGCTACCTTAGAATTATGAAATAAAGATAAAATACCACAAGAACAGAGTTTACCGTGTTACCATTTCATATGTATACACAAATTTAACTATGCACATTTAACCTGTTTGTACCAACAACAAAATAGGCAACGGTCGTAACCAACAAGATTAAAGTAAGAATAATTTAGCTGCCTACTAATTGTATAAATGATGACCACAATGCCATATCTCAGTCCTATCATTTGATAATCATTAGATAATATTTTTCATTTAAAAAAGGCTCTGTGAGGATCATCATTGATAAAGCATTTTTTAGTCACTTAAGAACAAGTTATATTCATAAAGAACAGAAGACAACCTTATTTCCAAACTATAAGCCTGAACGACCGTTATCAGACAGGGAATTGAACAGACTATCAACGTTGTCATCTTCCATGAACGCTGTACTGTAAAAACATCCTGAACAAATGATGAGAATAAAAATGGAAAATAAACAGAGTAGAAACAAAATAAGACCAAGAAAACCATCTCTGCTGTGTAATGTCCTCATTTATTTCGGAGTTCATTCATTTTTACTTACAAAGAACGCCCAGTTTCTGTTACAGCACATTTTTTTTGAGAGAATTAAAATAAAAAAATTTATCAACTTCTTGGTACACTTGACTGTTCGTACATACGGGAGATGTACCATTCTTCGAATTCTTATATGGGAGATGTACCATTCTTCGAATTAAGAATTAAGCTGATAAAATTTGGAAGAAGATATAAGAAAAATGCTAAATACAACCGCAACATGAAGTACTAAGATCACACCACATAATGTCAGACCACTTTACAAAGGCTTAACCGCCTTAGCATCTGCCGTATAGGTAGTGACTGCCAAACTCAGGAAGTCCCGGCTACACTTCCTTGTGTGAGCTAAGGGAGATCGGAGCGCTTATGAAGCTGTCCGTGTACAATGAAAATGATTCTTCAATCCAAACCAAACTAAACCAAATCTGAAAAGGCCCTGTGTAGTTCCTAGGGGTCTAAAGGAGGACAGATAAATGTCAGATTTCAAACCAAACTATATTTTTTTTCTTTCAAAAAACCCTAGAAAAATTAACATCTTTTGACATGGTTTAGTGTTTCCCTAAAATACTGTGGGACGTTATAAAAAAAAAACTATTTAACTGATATTTACACAATTTACCTTTCAGCTGCAAAAAAAATTGTACAAACTGTACTAGAATGCCACATTTCAGTCCTATCATTTGGGAATCAATGAATTCTTCATTCAAAAAAGCTCTATAAATGATCATCATTAATGTGGCATTGGCAGTAAATTTTTTTTTTCCAGCCTGATAACATCAATTTTCAAAAGGTTAGTGAAAATAAATATATATACCGTAAAATCTCGAGTATAATACGCACAATTTTTACTCATTTTTGCCCGCTAAAACTCGAGTGCGTATTATACGCGAGTACTAAAAGATACGCCATTTTCGATTTCGAAAGTAACCTACACTGGAAAGTCTGTCAAGATTTTGTCACAATTTAACACTGAAAATGGCGCGAAATTGAATGTGCCCTATGTTTTCTTATGTGTCAAACATTGCTGCAAAACGCATTTCGCACTCTTGGTCTTCAACCATTTTGATATTTAGTTTGGTTGTGAAGTTTGTCGTTTTATTATTTTGAGTCCTAAAAATGAATTCGAGAAAATATACTGCAGCAGAAAATCTCTTAGTGGTAATATATGCAGAATCTAACGGCAATCGGGCAGCAAGTCGACATTTTTCCATTAACGAGTGTAACATTCGATTATGACGAAAAAACAAAGAGGTGCTGCAAGTGTTGCCTAGTAAGAAAAAGGCGAATCGTGGGTCACCACCAGATCTTCCAGACCTAGAAAAAACATTATTGGTGTGGGTAGTGGATAGAAGGCAACAAGGCATCGGTGTTTCATGCATTAAAATACGACTTAAAGCTCTGGAACTTACAAAATCTCGTACAGGAACAACAACATTTAAAGCGTCATATGGATGGGCAGTTCGTTTTATGAAGCGACATGGTCTTTCAGTCCAAAGTACCTAAAATGTAAGTGTTGCGTACCTATTTCTGTATGTTATTATACTTTCAGCTTTTTAACAAATGTTTCATAAAATAAAATCTTGAAAAATTATGGTGCGTATTATACACGAATTTCCATTTTACCACAAAATTTTGGGCTAAACCAAGCATGCGTATTATACACGAGTGCGTATTATACGCAAGATTTTACGGTATATAACATATCAAAAAAATGTCTAATGATATAACAATTAACAATGCACTAACACTTTCCACAATCCCTACCCACATTTACTTAAATCAAAAAAAAAAAAAAAAAAAAAAAGTTGACAGCTACCTTAGAATTTTGAAATAAAGATAAAATACCACAAGAACAGAGTTTACCGTGTTACCATTTCATATGTATACACAAATTTAACTAAGCACAAATAAACCTGTTTGTACCAACAACAAAATAGACAACGGACGTAACCAACAAGATTAAAGTAAGAATAATTTAGCTGCCCACTAATTGTATAAATGATGACCACAATGCCATATCTCAGTCCTATCATTTGATAATCATTAGATAATATTTTTCATTTAAAAAAGGCTCTGTGAGGATCATCATTGATAAAGCATTTTTTAGTCACTTAAGAACAAGTTATATTCATAAAGAACAGAAGACAACCTTATTTCCAAACTATAAGCCTGAACGACCGTTATCAGACAGGGAATTGAACAGACTATCAACATTGTCATCTTCCATGAACGCTGTACTGTAAAAACATCCTGAACAAATGATGAGAATAAAAATGGAAAATAAACAGAGTAGAAAAAAAAATAAGACCAAAAAAACAGTCTCTGCTGTGTAATGTCCTCATTTATTTCGGAGTTCATTCATTTTTACTTACAAAGAACGCCCAGTTTCTGTTACAGCACATTTTTTTGAGAGAATTAAAATAAAAACTTTTATCAACTTCTTGGTACACTTGACTGTTCGTACATATGGGAGATGTACCATTCTTCGAATTCTTATATGGGAGATGTACCATTCTTCGAATTAAGAATTAAGCTGATAAAATTTGGAAGAAGATATAAGAAAAATGCTAAATACAACCGCAACATGAAGTACTAAGATCACACCACATAATGTCAGACCACTTTACAAAGGCTTAACCGCCTTGGCATCTACCGTATACAGGTAGCGACTGCCAAACTCAGGAAGTCCCGGCTACACTTCCTTGTGTGAGCTAAGGGAGATCGGAGCGCTTATGAAGTTGTCCGTGTACAATGAAAATGATTCTTCAATCCAAACCAAACTAAACCAAATCTGAAAAGGTCCTGTGTAGTTCCTAGGGGTCTCTAAGGAGGACAGATAAATGTCAGATTTCAAACCAAACTATATTTTTTCTTTCAAAAACCCTAGAAAAATTAACATCTTTTGACATGGTTTAGTGTTTCCCTAAAATACTGTGGTACGTTAGTAAAAAAAAACTATTTAACAGATATTTACACAATTTTCCTTTCAGCTGCAAAAAAAATTGTACAAACTGTACTAGAATGCCACATTTCAGTCCTATCATTTGGGAATCAATGAATTCTTCATTCAAAAAAGCTCTATAAATGATCATCATTAATGTGGCATTGGCAGTAAATTTTTTTTTCCAGCCTGATAACATCAATTTTCAAAAGGTTAGTGAAAAAAATATATATATATAACATATCAAAAAAATGTCTAATGATATAACAATTAACAATGCACTAACACTTTCCACAATCCCCACCCACATTTACTTAATCAAAAAAAAAAAAAAAAAAAAAAAAACAGTTGACTGCTACCTTAGAATTATGAAATAAAGATAAAATACCACAAGAACACAGTTTACCATGTTACCATTTCATATGTATACACAAATTTAACTATGCACAAATAAACCTGTTTGTACCAACAACAAAATAGACAACGGACGTAACCAACAAGATTAAAGTAAGAATAATTTAGCTGCCCACTAATTGTATAAATGATGACCACAATGCCATATCTCAGTCCTATCATTTGATAATCATTAGATAATATTTTTCATTTAAAAAAGGCTCTGTGAGGATCATCACTGATAAAGCATTGTTACGTCACCTTAGAACAAACTGTCTTCATAAAAATGATTAATGAATAGAAAGAAGGAAGAAACGTAAAAAACATAAAGGACTAAGTGTAACTGTACTTTTCTCTTGTTGAGGTGATCACTGGCCCAAGACAGTATACATGTTGTTAGGTGTGTAGTGCGAGCGTATGATGAACTGAGTGTGGGTGCGAATGAAGGCGCGAATGTGTTTAGGCTCGTATATATGTAGACCCTGCAACCCATACACTCACATGCAGTAGTCAAGGATGCTTGGACACTGCAGGCACGTTTCAAAACATTTATTGACGAGAACACACATGGTATCAACAGGAACAGTCATTGTAAACAAGGTCATGCTGACCGGAAATCGATAGGTATGCATTAGGCATTCAGCAAGCTGGTAAACATTTGAATATTCGTGCATGGTCAATACAATGTTCTTCAATAAGGACAGTTCGTGGCGTCGCCCTGGGATTACTGACTAAACGCGTCAGATACCTTAATCACTTTGACACATAGGTGCAACTTGGCATTCCCCGCCAATTGCACATTATCAGGCTGTAGTATAATAGCCGAAAACACAGGCCTCGTTCTGACGTCGGCTGTGTACTTCTGATAAGCAGGTTACCATCAACCCTGCAGTAATGCTTATTGTAGACATAAATTCCGCCAATCTGCGGTTCCCACAATATATCTTCGTCACTGGATTTCTGGATGGTATGAAGACTAATAGTCTTGAATGGCTACCTTGAGCACAACATATAAGTTCTGAAATGGAGGACCGGTGAGCTGCAGTTCACAGACTAGGCAATCTTCTAACATGTTCTGCTACCGAAAGCATAGTAATGGAAAAAGTCGGTATTACCTGTAACCGAGTCCATAGAACAATATAAGAAACTCTGCTGTCATTCCAACGCACAGAGATTCACTGGGGAAAACTGCCAGTGCAGTTACTTCGAAGATTCTCCCCGAAAAACACAATGGACTCTCGTCCCTTCAGAAACCAGGACACTTCCCCGGCTCGCCGGAAGTCTAACTCCACTCCCGCTTAAAAAAAACCTGCCCATCGGCATACGCCCGAACTGTCTACCTTTGACCCTAAAGGTCAAACACAATGAATGAATAAACAAGGGAAGACAACCCCTAATCAACCTGACATCGCAGGTAAAGACACAATTATTCTTATGATAAAAACATAAGCAAATAACTTGACAGGTGACTCCGTCAAAAATGACAGCAACACTAAGATGTGAAAAAAGATACTAAAATCACATGACAAATACCCAATTTGAGCATATGATGACAAAATTTGTACCCAAAGTTAGAAGATATGCTACATGAAATGAAAAACAAAAATCTCTACCCATGGAATCACAAATCAAATATTAAGACACCTTGCAACACAAAGTAAAAGGAAACTTCTGAAAATCATAAATACGTGAGGAAATTGATTTTAAAAAATATATGATCATGAAGAAAGCAAAATTTGTGTATTTCCTCTCTGCCTGAATGGACAGAATATTTCTTCAACAGTTAATACTGAAAATTGGGGAAATTTACAAGGTCAGAAAAATTAACATATTCCAAACCAAGAAAAATGGGCAAGTTCTGACATGGTTCTGTGCTACATTAATAACAGAAATGAAGATTATTAAAACATGTTAATAAAATGTTAACGCCTCAGTAACACTGACAGAATAATGCCGCTAATTTTCCTCTGCTTAAAATCTGATTCTCTGCAATAAATACTGAAGGAAAAAGACATGAAATGAACTAACTCTTCAAATCTTTTGATCAACTACAAGCTAATACTATTTCCACCAGCATCAGAACAAACAGGAGCATTTTCAAAACCAATTGTGTATCAACAATTTTGTTAAACGTCCAAGTTCTTTAATGGTAGTAGTGTGTGTTATAAATAATGTATATAATAAATATTTACCCAATTTTTCCCATTTAGCATTACATAAATTGCATAAATAATGATTAGAATGCCACATTTCAGTCCTATCATTTAGGCAATCACTGCAATGTTCATTCAAAAAAAGCTCTATAAAGGTTCATCATCAATGTGGTTTTGGCAATAACTTTTTTCCCCATATAAGAGCATGTATTTTCAAAAGTTTGTTCAGGGGAAAACCAAATAACAAAATATGTTTTTTAATATATGGTATAAAGTGTAAATGTACAGTACTACAGGTCCACACACTTTCGTCGGGAATCATTTTGTAAACCTGATTTTTTTTTCCATTTCCAGATGTCGGCCAAATCATGTTCGAAAAGTCGTCTAAAATGTGTTCACAAATCGCATAAAAGTCGCTCAAAGAAACTTGATTTTCATAATATTTTGGTTTTCAGGTGTTCAGATAAAATTTGTTTTACAAGATGCACAACCTCACATTAGTCATCTCTTACAACGGATACGAACAAGCTAGCTTGTTGTGACCAAGACCCTACGCCACCTCCACGTGATGGTCCTGGAAACAGGCTGCATCACTGCAGTCTGGCTGAGGAGTAGGGATCGAAGAGGGAAGGCAAACCCGGTCCCAAAAAATGCCATGCGGAAGTTGGATGTGTTGGCCGAAAGGCGCAAATACCGCAGCTTCGCTGTAAACGGGCACAACGCAACCAACGTCCTTTTCAGGACGAACGAGGAAGAAAAAAAAAGAGATCTCTTACAACAGGTCTGAATAAAAAGTATCCTATTCCTTCTTTTTTTTATATCCTTTGAGATCCTTAGAAACATCATCATAACTGTCTAAGGTAAACTCAGCAGATTTGATGCTGACTTGAAACTACAGTTATAAAAAGTCTTCTTGAGGCTTACCTGATGTTGAGCTGAAGTGCATGCTCAAGATAGCGAAGTGAGAAGTCATATTCTTCCACAGCCTGCAGGATAAGTCCTACGTTACTCTGTGAGAGAAAATGAATACATTTCTTTTTTGTAAGCAATACTGGGGAACTATAACAAAGATTACTAGAAGGCGAAAAAAAAGAATGACAATCATGTTTGTTAATCTATTAAATTATCAATGTCAATTCAGCAACTCCCACTTTCAAAATTCCTTAAACGCAGATAGCCGCCTACAAGTTTTCATTACATTATGCTATAAAATGAATAATCAGAAAAAGTGACTGATCAAGAACTCCATAAAGCAATCATTCCCTGCATGACATGAAAAGGACAAAAATGACATTGAAAGATCTTGAATGAATGGCATAGGTCATAGGTTATAAATATGTTGAAGGCCAAGATTATGCTCCACAGAGAAACGAAGAGTAGTAAATGAATGAAATAAATTAGTTTTAAACAGGGTTACTTAACCTTTTTTTGTGCCACTGACCCCTTCAATTGTCCAGTGAAGGCTATAGACCCCTTCTGGGAAAACAATGTACACAAAAGCATAATAAAAAACTTTAAATTTTAGGTTATGTACACAAACCCAACTGAGCGTCCAATTAACAGAGTGGTTAGAGCGTTGGTCTCTTGTGGCAAAGGTGCTGTGTTCAATTCACTTGTCTACCTAGCTGTAAATGGGTGCATGACTTTGCACTTGAATCATCGAAGGAAAAGGCAGCGAGGAAGGAAACTGGCCACCCCCACCTCTCGATGCTGGACCCAGTATAGTGAAGTCTCTAACACTTCAGTCCTCTATGGCAGTATGTGGTATCGGACTACCTTACCTTTACACGAACCTCCCAGAATCCATTCATGGACCCAAGAGGTCCGTGGACCACAGGTTAAGAAACCCTGGTGTAAAAGAACCAAACAAGATGAAGTGCTCACAATGATCAGGGCAAAAATTAACACAGTAACGTAAGCAGCAGTTCTCTGGAACTACAAAAACAAAGGGATAACATGTAGCCCAACAAACTGTTTTACTACATCTACTCTCTTCATTGAAACCAGGGGTGACAACTCACATCTATTAGAGCCACCTCTGGGTGGTTCTCTCCATGACAAATTATGGCCAGGTAGCGAGCTCTGTACATCAACCTCAAGGCACTGGTCACCTGACTATTGGCAAAGCAGTATAAGGCAAGGTGGGCCTGTGGACAAGATAAGATGTGAAATGTAAACAGATGTGACTGAATTATGAAACACAGAGATGTCTGTTTAAGTTCAGAATAAAGGCAGAATTAAGACTCTCAAATAATGCCAACTACGTTTGGTTGAAGATTATCTTGCCTTCTTAACAGATTCAAACTGAAATTTTGTCACCCAATATCATTTACTTTTCATTCCAGTTAATTTTTCTGCATACCATCTTCCATTACTATACTGAGAATGACTGCACTAACTTCACGTAGCAGATTAGGACTGACTGTCCAACTATGTCCATTAATTTTTGACCCAGCCCATGATTAGGTTCACATCAATCAATCTATGAATGCCCTTTGAAGCACAGGCCAGTGACCACAAACTTCAACTGCCACATTTCACAGCTGTCTTCAGGGTGTATTCCCCATCCTTCTGTTATATCACCATCTCTTCATGTTTCTCTTCGATCATTTTTTTTCCTCTTTTCAAACATGTTCCACATAACTGCTCATAGGGGTCCTGTTACACGCCTATTGAGGTTTATTGGGAATATGTCGTTAGGCCAAAATTTTCTTGACTATAAAGCACACTAGGTGTGATGTGGTCAGGATCATGCTGGCCACCTTTAACCTCCCCCGAGTTGCTCTGGTAACCCAATTCATGAGGCTGAACTGCCAATAGGTTCCTTGGTTAATAATGTGCAATCCATTTCCGCCATTTTCCTATCTATAGCTACATTGATTCATGTTTGGTTTTATCCATTTTCTACAGCCGATAAGATAGTACTGTGTTCTCTCTGGCAAACTTCTACAACCCAGGGTAGAGGAGAAGCGACTAAGTAAGTAAGTTTATTTTCTACTTTCTCCTGCTAACAAATTAAAGATTTTACAGAAAAATACAAAAATGTATACTCACATATTCTGTAATAGTATTTGGATGATCTATTCCCAGGACTCTCTCACTCATCAAGACTGCTCTCTGCTGATATGACATGGCCTGCAAACAAACCAAATAAATGACATGGCCTGTCAGTAAACTAACAACATCATTACAATCATCTTTCAGCTTCCTATGAAGCAATACCCTTCCACAAAAACCCCCCCCCCCCCCCCCCAGCCCTCCTGTCCTTATCCATCCATTCAAGGTCTTTATATCCTTTCATGTCTGTCTCCAGTTCTCGTCTCCGTGTGTTTCTTTCTTTGTCTTCCTCTTTTTCTCTCACACCGGGGATTCCAGAACAGGGACTGCCTGGTAATTCTATCTATCTTAACGTGTGTCCTATCACTTGCCAGTGTCTTCTTTCCTCCTGCTCCACTGGTGTTTGTCTGGTTTCTTCCATCAGTTCCATATTAGTGAACATGTCATACCATTTCTTCTTCTTCTTCCTCGTTCGTCCTGAAAAGGACGTTGGTTGCGTTGTGTCTGTTTACAGCGGAGCTGCTATATCTGCGCCTTTCGGCCGGTACATCCAACTTCAGAACGGCATTTTTTGGGACCGGGTTTGCCTTCTCTCTTCGATCTCTACTCTCTCAGCCAGACTGCAGTGATGCAGCCTGTTTCCAGGACCACCACGTGGAGGTGGAGTAAGGTCTTGGTCAGCTCTGGTTCGCTGACCCTGACGCACGCAGTCAAGCTATGGGTCGCTGACTGCATTCTCTACTGCTGCGTCTTTGGGTCCCTGTCATACCATTTAAATTTTTATAATATGTGCAAGCACTATTCATGGTAAACGTAGTCCCATTGCAGATACTGCCACAGGGAAGTGAAGTGTTAGAGACTTCACTATACTAGGTCCAGCATCGAGAGGTGGTGTGACCAGTTCCTCACTGCCTTCTCCTTTCCTGACTCCTACTTAAGGAAGCTTTTATATTTCTGATTGTCATTTTTCTAGTTCTCCAAATTTCAGAGCCAGTAAGACTGACTTGACATTTGAGCTGAAGATTCTTATTTTTGAGTTGGACTCGATTTCCATTTTCCTGTCAACGCACAATTGGTTTGGTTTGTTTTCACCAATTATATAGCTTTAATACCCTGTTCAACCATTTGGTTATATTTGGGGTACATAGTGTGAACGCAATGCAAAAACGGCTCTTCTTGGCTTTTTTACTCTTTTTTTTATATCATTATCTGTTCGTCCAGCTTTGTTTAAGGGCATGCATGGCAGTGAAAATCGAATTTCAGGTACAAAATATCGGTATTTTAGTTTTGAGCTTATTTTACTAAATAATCATCGAGGAATTGATTGAGCAAGGTTTTATGACATAAAAAATGCATTTGATGTGTCAAAAATCATATTTTCCACACTACCCCCAAGCTATGATTTGCAAATTTGTGCCGAAAATGCAAGATTTGCCTCTCAATAATACCTTAACCTTTAGCACGCTGCGGGCGACACATGTCGCCGAAGATAACCTATGCTCTGCACGCTGGAGCTGCCATGTGTCGCCTTACGGATATCACCGTTTCTAGCATGAGGACTTGTGTACACGTGATTTCAGCCCCGTATGTTAAGTTGTAATGTTATTTGCAAGAGAGTTAGCTTCCGTTTCCGATCTTAAAAAAGCGATGGGTGTATCCGCATTTATTTTTTGTAAATTTTTTAAATCGAAATGAATCTGCATCAACACACAGCCATTTTTGCTCTAATTTTATTGGATTCTGACGCCATGCGGTGGGGATGAGATTTTTGTCTTTATAAGCGCTGATATCGGTTCTCAGAATATGTTTGATGGCTGAGATGGAAACGAAAGTAAAATGGCCTTTCAAGTATGTATAATGTTAGGGGTTAGGACTAGGAATATCGGAAAGATTTAGAATTTCGGCCGAATGTCACAGCTGACGAGAGCGTTTGTTGCTTTGCTACTGATGATGGGTGTAACGAAAAGATCATCATTTGATTTGTATTGGTCTATTGGTCAAATGACTTTCATTGAGATGCAAGGGATATGGACTCTTCGTTTGTTGGTTATTTTTAAAAATTTTTTTAAATTTTAAAATTAAAAAAATTTTTTTTTTATTATTTAAAATTTTTTTTTTTCGTTTTTTTCATCTTTCCTTTCCTCTCTTCCTATCACATCTAATATGTACACAAACAAATTTTATATCATCAGATTCACCATTCATTTATTTATATAAATTCCAAACATGATAGCAATTGACCAAGAAACACAAAAACTATAGACATTAAGGGTCACCCACTATAGAAACGGGACGCTGTGAAAAAGAATGCAGCTGGAGGCGAAAATTTTCGCCAAAGAATGCAGCGTGCTAAAGGTTAATTACGCTGTCCGCATCGTGGAGTATTTGGTATAGATGAAAAGGGAATTTTTTTATCTTCCGGATAATACCAAATTAGAAACTGACTTTCTCAAAGCTCTGCATGATTTGGTATTCAAAAACCTCCATAATTTTTACGCTAACTTCACACAGTGACCCCATGCTCTCATTCATTGAAAACAACGCTCTGGTTGGCCTGCGCAAATCCGGAAGATAACAACAGCTACTTCTGCCCGTAAACAAATTAATTGTGTTCTATCGAACGTGGTGTTACTTCGACATTTCTCCCTGGATTACATTCTAAATCTCATTCAATTGTGTTCTATTACTTCAAAATGGGAAGAAAAGGTAAGAAAGCAAAGCAACTATCAACTGCAAGAGCACGTCGACAGTATGTAATTTCTATCAATGGTAAGACCGAATCAGCGGTGAATGATAAGCAAACTGATGTAGGCTCAAGACGAAATTTCTGCATTCCAGTATCCGATAGGCCTATAGTTCAAATTGCTGATCCAATAGTGCCTTTCACCACTGGCCCAAGTCGATCTGATATAAAAATGAACTTGTGCGTGAGTAAGAATAGTGCTCCTCATAGCACTGTCTGTGCCCAACCTAAACCTATGTACAGAACCATTGTGGACATTTCTTTCATCAACAATGTGCTCAGCAACGTGTGTTGCAATGTGTGCAAGCAAAGCACATTGCAAACAAGAACTGACAACACTAAGTCAAAGTGTTTCTCTCTCTTCCTGGAAGTTGTGTGTCACACATGTGAAAAAGCAATTTCTAGAACGTACACATCCGAGAGGGAACCAGAAGGCCACGGCCCTCAGGACATGCGATCAACAAATCTGCTGTTCTTGGTGCCCTCATGTCTGGAATGGGCCCATCTATGTTCAATCTCTTCTGTGAGAACCTAGATCTCCCTGGCCTGCACCAGAAAACATTTCATAAATATGTAGATCAAATTTGTGATCATTTGGATACTATGCACTCTACAGTATTTCAACGTGCCGTCAGCATCATCTGAGCTGAACATGCTAAGAGTCAGCATCGTACCATTAATAAAAAAAGAAGTCATTGACATCGCTGTCAGCTTTGATGCAACATGGCTAACTAGAGGTCACCTATCACTGATAGGTGTTGGCAAAGTTATCGACATCTTAACTAACATGGTCATCGCTACGCACGTTATGTTTTCCTTCTGTCACACCTGCGAGAATACTGGACAGTGGCAACTGAAAAATCAGCCTCACAAATTTGAACAATGGAAAGCAGAGCATCAGAAGGACTGCTGCCGTAATTATGAAGGGTCAGCCGGAATGATGGAGGTAAAAGCCTGTGAGGTTCTCTGGCTTCGTTCAGTGGCAAATCACAGGCTACACAACACTGTTTTGCTATCAGATGGCGATTTTAGGGCCTACAACAGACTCTGCGACATCAAACTGTATGGTCTAGAAGTTGACATAACCAAAGAGGAGTGCGTCAACCATGTCGCAAAGTGATTTGGCACAGCACTGAGGACACTCATTACTGACTGCGTGAAACAAAAAGTCACCCTTGGGGGAAACAGCCATCGTCGTCTGACCCAAAAAGCCATAAGAAAACTGTGTATTTACTACACCAGGGCCATCCGCAAGCATAGTACAGCCCCAGAGATGAAACAAGCCATCATGGCTTCTCTCTAACATGGGTATTCGACAAACGACAAACCCCAACATAATTTTTGTCCACCAGGCAAAAACTCCTGGTGTTTCTATCATGCTTTCATGGCCAAAGGAGAAGCTGCCATACCCCACGAGACCCAAGTTCACACTCCGCTAGACTACAACCTGCTCCATAAGCACTTAGCCCCTATTTATGAGCGTCTTACTGATCAGCATCTGCTCAAGAGGTGTGAGCTAGGTGCAACTCAAAATGCAAATGAAAGCCTCCACAATGTTATATGGAGCCATTGCAGCAAGCGGAAATTTGTGTCATTAAAAAAGGTCAATTGTGGCCATTGGAGAGTTCAACTTTGGTCCATCAGCCAGTGCAGAAATAAAAAAGCTGTATGGCCAAGCATCTGGAACAAACTCGTAAGCCTTGGACAGGTGCAATTAAGGAAACGTCTGGCCAATAGCCAGAAATATGAGGCTGACAAACTTGTAAAAAGAAGAAAAATTAGACAAGAGGCAAGACAAAGGTGAGAGGAGGAGCTGCAGGAAGCTGAAGGAGGTGCAGCATACAGTGCTGGAGAATTTTAGAGACATTTACACCCACACACCCCCCCCCCCCCCCCCCCCCCCCCCCCCCCCCCCCAAAATGGAGTATATTGGACAAGACGAGGCACTCGGTGAGTAAAAAGCATTTTTCTTAACATTAACATTTTATTAACAAAAAATTTAAAAGCTAACACCTATCTCAAATTTGGCATGCATGTAGCACACATATATATCTTGAAATGATCAATGCAAATTTTTATATTTTGGTAATTTGCTTTTATATATTTAAAAAAATATTTGTTCATTCAAATAGTTTTTTTTTAAAATCATTAAAAATAGAATTTTAAACTTATCAAAATAAACTTGTGATAAATTTTTTTAATTGTCAGTCACATGTGTGTGCAATTTGATAAAGTTTGGACAATAGGAAACATGTGACTTTTGCTCTTGAAAATTGGTTTAAAATCCAATATGGCGGATGTTTTTTTTTTTTTGGTTAATATGGTAACCGCATGTTTTTTTAACAAAATAAACTGTAGAATTTGGTTCATGGACATACACTGTGTCCTTTGAGTATATAAAAAGGGACCTAAGACGCATCAAAAGTGGAATGCAGTCAGCGACCCATAGCTTGACTGCTTGCGTCAGCGAACCAGAACTGACCAAGACCCTACTCCACCTCCAAGTGGTGGTCCTGGAAACAGGCTGCATCACTGCAGTCTGGCTGAGAGAGTAGGGATCGAAGTGGGAAGGCAAACCCGGTCCTAAAAAATGTTGGGCCAAAAGGCGCAGATATCGCAGCCTTACTGTAAACGGCGACACAACGCAACCAATATCCTTTTCAGTACGAATGCAGAAGAAGAGTATATAAAAAGTGTGAAAATATTATTAGAACAAAAGTTAGTTTTCACTGTAGTGCATCCCCTTAAACTGCTGCCAAAATATGTGTAATATTCCAAACCTTGTATGGATGTCCCACAGCAATGCAATTAATAGCTGCATTTATTCTCATAATCTTTTGTCTTTGTGTATTTTCATATCTTAATGAGGCCAGAAAGGGGTAAAGAATAGTGACACTGTAACCTGCCAGGCAATTCATAAAAGGAGGGTTGGGCATAGGGTCACCTACACCATCCTCCAGAAACTTGAAGTCACAAAAGACCTCAACAAGATAAACCAGGCCACTTAATGTGAATTATCTTTAGAAATATATCCACTAAATATCACATACTTGCACTCACCATGTCGTATAAGAACTACTGATGCAGTAACACATGGGTAGATGCACATATGCTGTCTTTCCTTTTTTAAACAAATACTGATCTTTTCAGTTGTCAAATGCTAAAGCATAATTTCTGACAAATTTTGTGTGGCCGGAAATTGGCAACTATCTGGCAACACTGAGTTTGACACATTTTTCCCATAAACACATGCCTACTTCTTGTTTTAAAGCATCACCAACAGAAAAAAAAAAATGGTCTCCACTCTGCAGCATGGATAAAAACTTGCAGAAAATAAGAGTTAAAATTATCCTTTATATAATATACCACAAAACCTTACTAACATTTTTGTCCTGCTCCTAGGTCACACATATAATCCAGAACCCACACTTATAAAACTTGTGCCAGGCAAGAAACAAAATACAATACCTACCTCACCAAACTCCCCCATGATGTAATTGAGCCTAGCTAGCAACCGGAAGCAGGCAGCAATCTCTGGATGCATGGCACCATAAACATTATTGAGCAGGTTTAAGGCCTCACTGATCAACTCATAGCCCTCCCGGAGAAGTCCCTGCTGGATTTTGTTCTGCCCGCTTGAGAAAAAGTGGAAGGCATCTGTTGCCTGTACCAGAAAAAGGCATGTAAAGACTAATGAATTAGGTCTGAAATACATTATAATGCTATTTCAACATTTCTTTCTAACCGAAACGACAATAAAACAACACAATGAATTTTACCATCTCCGTATGGAGCATACAGCCACAACTGTAAATAGCCCACTCAAAGGAAGTCTATGCCAAAGCTAAAAAAATTAATGCACAAAGCAGTGGTTTCTGTAGCAATCTGTTTCACATAATGAGGATGCCACACACACACAACCTATTATTAGTTACCTTTTACAATATTCCTGAGAGAGTTCTCAGTTCTATTTTTTCTTCGTCTGCTCAAAGACACCAGAAACTGTGTGTGTATGTGTGTGTGTGGTGTATTTCTTTATGGTGCACTTTAAAAATTATACAGCATAAGGATTTATACAACACAGCTACTCTATATGATTAAGAGAAGTCACCTTGTTAAATAAACAGTCATCTTGATAAATAAAGAAAACTATTACATTTTGAGGAGACTTACTTACTTACTTACTTAGTCGTTCCCCTTCTACCGTGAGGTGTAGAGGTTTGGAAGAGAGAGCGCCAGACCATTCTATCAGCTGTCTTCTTCCTGGC
The DNA here is from genome assembly GCA_024509875.1 of Oreohelix idahoensis. Taxonomy (NCBI): domain Eukaryota; kingdom Metazoa; phylum Mollusca; class Gastropoda; order Stylommatophora; family Oreohelicidae; genus Oreohelix; species Oreohelix idahoensis. The sequence goes on from JAMPIV010000906.1 coordinate 428,134, forward strand.
CTGGTTCCATTCTAGTCCTCGGTCCTTCAAAGATTGTCTAATGTTGTCCTCCCAGCGAACTCTGGGTCGTCCTGGAGGTCTGGATCCCTGGCTCTTTGTTTCCCATGCTTGTCGTGGTAGCCGATCTTCTCCCATTCTGCAGACATGGCCAAACCATCTTAGTTGGGACTGTTCTATTTGGGTCTGCAGCGGATGGGATTTCAGGCCTTGACGTATCGTCTGGTTGCGGACCATGTCTCTTCTTGTTACTTCAACCACTTTCCTCAGATACCTCATTTCTGAGGTTTGGATCTGGCTTTTGTGGGTTGTAGTCATTGCCCACGACTCGCATCCATATGTCAAAACTGGGACATAGGTGGAGCGGTATACAGCCATCTTCGTTTTCTTACCAACCTCTTTCTTGCTGAGGAATCCACGATTTATGGCCTGAAAAAGTCTCCCAGCCGCTGCTTTTCGAGTGGCCAACTCTTCTTTGATACCTCCCTTTCGGTCTATAATAGCTCCGAGATATTTAAAGTGGTCTACCTGCTCCAGGACCTGTTCTCCCAACTTAATCTGATGTTTTCTTTCTTCTCGTGATATCACCATGGATTTTGTTTTAGAGCTGCTTATGACCATCCCTCTCTTCTCCAGCTCTTCCTTCCAGACTTGCAGGTTGGATTGGAGATGTGCCTCTGATTTAGCAATCAGGGCAACATCATCAGCAAATGCCAGCTCCGAAATATAGACCTGTCTCATCTTCCAGTACCCCCACTGAATACTTTCTTGTTCTCTCCTTACATGCCTTGATGACATCGTCCATGAGGAGTATGAAAAGATAAGGTGACAGGATATCACCTTGTCTTACACCAGTGGTGGTCCTGAACTCTTCTGACTTATGGTTTGCTGTCCTCACATAATTTCTGCAAGACTTGTAGAAGCTCTGTATAGCATGAATCAGAGGTGCTGGAATATTCTTCCTTGCCAAACAGTCCCAAAGTTTGCTCCAGGGGACTCTGTCAAACGCCTTTTCCAGATCTATGAAACAAAGATGGATCTCACTCTTATACTCAAGGGCCTTTTCACTCAACTGTCTGAGTGTGAAGATTAGGTCTTGAGTACTTCGGTTTGCTCGGAATCCGCACTGGACCTCATCCAATTGTGGCTCAGCTAGGCGTCGGAGTCTCTGCTCTAGGATTCTAGAGTAGATTTTACCAGGGACACTGAGAAGGGATATGCCTCTATGGTTTCCACATTGTCGATTGTCACCCTTTTTGAAAATTGGTGTTATGATGGCAATCTCCCAATCCTTTGGTATGGTCTTGTTGCACCATGCTGCCTGTAGGACCTTTAAGAGTAACAGGTCGCCTGATGCTCCCATGTACTTAACCATTTCTGGTGTTATACCATCATGCCCTGCTGCTTTGCCCATCTTGATTTTCTCTAGTGCTGCCCTCAGTTCTTCCATCTTTATGTCATCTTCACCATCATTGGTTTTCTCTTCTGTGCTAGTGGTTATCATTTCTGTTGCTTCACCATGCTCACCATCCAGGAGTTCTGAGAAATATTCTTTCCATCTTTCCATTACTTCCTTCGGGGCAGTAAGCAATTTGCCTTGCTTGTCCTTTATAAATTTGAGAGGGCATTGTTTTTCCTTCCTCATGTTCTTTAGGGTCTTATAGAACAATTTCTGGTTTTCTTGTGCATCTTTTTCTAGCTTTTCTCCAAATTCTTCCCAGGACTTCTGTTTTGCTGCTAGCACTTTGTTCTTTGCTTCTGTTCTGAGTATCACATATTCTCTATATTTTTCCATTTGTCCTGTTGTGTTTTTTAGCTCCTAAGTATTGTTTCCATGCCATTTTCTTCTCTCTTATTTTTCTCTTTGACTTCCTCTGTCCACCAAGGTGTCCTCTTTCTCTGGTTCCCAAGTCGGACTTCACCGCATGCTTCTGCAGCAGCTGTCTTTATGATATCCTTGAATTTATTCCAGAGGGTTTCCAAGTCATCAGGTCGTTCTTCTGTGTTGCTCACTGCTGCAGCAATAAGCCCCTGATATCTGGTCTTAATTTCTGGCTCTCTCAGCTTGTAGGTCCTAATGCTCATTTTCCTGCTCGTTTACTTGGTTTCTTGCGTGATGTTGGGCAGTTCCTAGGCTGAGCAACCTCTTTCAGTTGTTCGTTTGATTGTTAGCAGGTAGTGATCACTTCCAATCTCTGGCCCCCTCCAGACTCTTGCATCTCGGACATATCTGAATGAGCTTCTCCGAACAATGGCATAGTCGATCACTGACTTCTCATTCTTGGTTGGTTCACATCTAGTGTATGCATGTATGCGCTTATGGGGGAACTTTGTGTTTGTAATGATCAGATTCTGCTCACTGCAGAATCTAAGGAGTCGCTTTCCATTGTCATTGAGAGTATCTTCTCCATATCTTCCGATAACTCCACCCCATCTAGCATGGTCATTTCCAAATCTGGCATTAAAATCTCCGAGCATAATAACTTCATCTAGGCAGTCATCCACTGTCCTTTGAAGCAGCTCGAAGAATTCCTCCTTGACCTCTGCTCTCTCATCCTCATTTGGCCCATACACTATGACTAGGTTGACTATGGTTTCTCCTTCTTTTAGTTTTACAACCATAATGCGCTCCGAGACAAAGTTCCATCCCTTGATACTATCTTTTTGATTTTGGGCCACAATGCAACCCACGCCCCCTTTAGCTCTTTCAGATATGGGTACACCACTGTAGAGCAACGTGTTGCCATCGAGATCCATGACTCCTTGTCCTTTTTTCTTCGTTTCCGTTATAGCCAGGATTTCTAGTTTTGCTTTCCTCATCTCTTCCACCAGCTCCTCTTCCTTCCCATTTATACTTCTTGTGTTCCAAGTTCCATAAGTCGTAGTCCGTAGTCCGTTCCAGTTCGTCGCCTTTAGAATCAGTCCGGTTTTCTCTCTTGTATTTCTCGTAATCATAGTTTAAGACAAACAGGTGATTGGCCTGTTGTGCCTTTGCATGGTGGAGGGGCTGCCTCCTTACGGCCTCCATGCAGGCCGCCCTCCTCCTTTTTCATCCGGGCTTGGGACCGGCATGGGCGGAGTTCATTTTGAGGAGACACCAGATAAAAAAGGCATTTATAGAACAGGAGACAAAAGCTATATTAAAAGAGAAGCTATTTTGTTTGAGACTAAAGCAAGCCATCTTGAAGTCAAGGAAGTCCACCCCTCAATATTGCACATAACTGAAAACATTCAGCAATGATGTGATATGCCAGAGAGACAAATAACAATAAAGAACGAAGAAAGGGAAATAACTGTGTAAATGACGGAATGCCAGATCTCAGTCCTATCATTGTGTATTCATTTTTTTTTTTTCATTATAAAAAGGCTCTGAAAATATCATCATTGATCTGGCATCTACAAAACATCAATCTTTCCATTGATGTCGGAAATAATGCAAGAACGAACGAATCAGAAAGGTAACAAGTTAACATAAAACAGACAGAATTAAGTACACAAATAAGATTGTTATGACCTCTGGATTAAAGGTTGTCTAAACATTTGAAATATTCAAGTAGATAACATTTTAAACTACTACTTTAGCTTAGTGGACAAGTTTTGGGGTTCTGACAAGAAAAGCCACAATAAAACTTGCTAGGCTCAAAACAACACTACAATCTGGAAGGAGGAGGAATAATGTCAAATTTTAAAAAATAATAAAATTAAATTTTAAAAAGCGACGGGGTCAGCAACCTCATCATATTAAACAAACTGCCACAGAAATAACTGCTACAAGAACATGCCAATGCTTGGTGCAGGTTTCATGTAAAGGGACAAGATACAATGGTGGCTCCATGCAACGTAAGGCAGCATTAAAAGGAAACATGATGATGGTAGCAGACATTGCCATGGGGGACAAAATAAGCAAAACAAACACCTCAAGAATCTAAATACATCACATATTAAAATCCACTAAAGATTTAACTTAAAAGACTGACATCTTTTCTCTGTTCATCATTACAAACATACCCTTGGACTAATGTGCTTGACAATAGGAAACACGTTCACAATATCATCCTCTGTGAAGATGGCTCTGCTTCTACTCTCCAGTGCATACTCTCTGAACTGTATCTGTACTCCAACCTTGATGCAAATAGATCGCAACATGGCCACTCGCTGGCAACCATACTGTTCTAGAGCCCCTTCAATGCCATCACTGAGGAAATTTTGTGAAAAAATGCTAACATTCATTATCTCTGTGTGACTTTCTAACAATCATTTTCCCACACCACCCATCAAAGATACTTTGATAATCTGCTAAGTGAAAGACAACTGGCTAGCAATCAGATTATGTGACTTGTCAAAGAGTATTTCTACAGTTTCCCATTAGTCTGGAATCATAGGGGGAAAAGTTAATTTATATGGTCTGGTCTTTGCAGCATAGTATGCTTATTGCTCTTCACCTGTGTTGTTATACTTCGTATATACAAGGTAGCTTCAAAAAGTTCCCAGAATAGTCGACTCATGCTTGAATTAGTGATTATGTCATGGAGATTATAGTTTTATAAGTTGGTAGTGACCTTGGTAATAAACACCTATGCAGGCCACCAAGAACCACTTTTGTCAGTAGTGAAACGTCGAAAGCTTGCCTGGTTTGGGCATGTAACTCGTCATGACTCCCTTTCGAAAACGATCCTCCAGGGAACAGTCGAAGGTAAACGGAGAAGAGGAAGGCAAATAAAATCCTGGGCTGATAACATCAAAGAATGGGCAGGACACAGCTTTTCCACACTTGTACGCATTGCTGAGGATAGAGAGCAATGGAGGACCCAGTCTGCTGATGCTTCCACCATGGCACCCCTACGACCCATGACGGGTTATGGGTTGAGATGAGATGATGAGTGACCTTGAGGAAACGATATGGCTGATGTAACCTTCTGTGATACTGTACTGTCATTTATTTTTTCAACAGGCCCCATGTTTCTTCTCTTGTATTATAAACAGTTTTTTCAGGAGGGGATTACGGTGGGGTTTTATCTTATCCACCCCATGTTTCTTCTCTATGAATATTATTGGAGTTTAGTCTTTTTTTTTGTAGGTAATTTTTTAACAGTTTTTTTTCTATGGGGATTACAGGGGAGTAAATTTTAAGATTTGCATACCAGTCTTCCTTTCCCTAAATTAATTGCATTCATGTAGGTTTTGCTTTGTTAAAATAATTGCGGTCATTTTTGTTAGTAAGCAGCAGAGGCGTGAAGCATTATCTCCCGACGATTAGGAGATAATTCTGTACTCCAGTACATTCTTTGTTAATAAACAGGGGATGGGGGTAGTGACCTCTACCCATGTACGTAAAACTGGCGCTTCAACGAATCAAAGTTAATTTTTGCTCACACGACCGCTGTAACGTGACATAATTTGTGGACGCGCTAGCAGTAATAATATGAGTTATAGTTGTTTACAATTTTGATTGGCCGGGGTCAAACTTTATTGAAATGCAGCGCGATCATTGGTCTTAGAACAAAGCCACGCGATGACGTATGGCGTGGGCCTCATTTTCTTGTAATAAATATTAGAGAAATTGATTAGCGGGTCTATTGGTCTTCAGAAAATTACAGCCGTGAATTCAAGCCACGTTCGCTTGCTCTTAATTGGGAAATTCGACTGGGTAAGCCATAACTTAGAGTTCGTTTTACATAATTAATCTTAGCCCGTCTAACGTAAAGTTTTCTTCAGGACGTTTTAATTTAATTTCTTAAACAGTAGTGCCATCAACCGCTATCTTAGAATATACTCGTAGTGCGCCTATATAGTTTCTGGAAATGAGTAGCCTTATCTCCGATTGTGTCTAGGCTTTTGAGATATTCATGGGGTAAGGTTAAGCACTAAGATAAACCGGCGCTCAGTAATATGTAGAAGTTAGTTGTGACAAACGCAATTTAATTCTGTAGGTTACAAATATATATGCGGGAGCGCATGTATGTATTTTATTTCATTGAGAATTTAATTCTGATAAGTTACAAATATATATACGGGAGCGCATGTATGTATTTCATTTCATTGAGTATTTAATTCTGATAATTTACAAGTGTAGATACTCGAGCTTAGTTGTGTATTTTATTTTTCTGAGACGGGATTTCATTTTTCCTAGAGAGAGATATATACATATCTCTATATGAATAGTGGTGTAATTAATTTTACCGAGTTGGTGAAGCAGAGGGGGCATATATATATATATACATATATAGGTAACCTCGCTTGATTATAATAGTGGCAGTGTAAACTACGATAGCGTATTGGGTGTACGATTACACTGACAAACAACATTTTTCTTTCTTATATAAGAATAAGTGTTCTTAGGTCAGTTTCTTGCGCTGATTTCAAATCTGAAATCCGTTTATCTCTATCACATCGGGTTCTTAAGATATTTGTGAATAAATATATTTTTGGGAAACCGTTATTTGCTCCGTTTCTTTTTTACTATATAACTTATTAAAAATTAATAAAATGCAAAATAATTCTACTTTTTATACTGCTAAAAGATGCATGACATATGTTACGCTATTTTTCAAATAGTTACTGTATTTTGAAATAATTCTGAGCAAAATATGGCTTCTAGAAGTTGTAGAAATTCGGCTGATCTGTTCTGTTATGTGTGCGGATATTTTACCGATCGTGTTCACCAGAAAAACTTCACACCATTACTAAAGAAAGCATATGAACTTTATTTCGATTCGAAAGTTGATGATGCAAATAAATCTTGGAAGCCAAATGCAGTTTGTTCGACTTGTGCAAATACATTCGCATGTTGGTTACGAAAATCGCCGAAGCATAAGTCGATGCCGTTTGGAGTGCCAGTAATATGGCGTGAACCGACAAATCACGCTACCTAATGTTACTTCTGCTTGACAAATATCCATGGTTTCACTTTTAAAACTAGAAAGTCTGTGGTTTATCCAAATATTGAATCGGTTTCGAAACCAGTGCCTCATGATCCAATCACGTGTCCGACCCCAGTTCCACCAGAACAATATCCGTTGGACGTGAATGAACCATCAGAAATTGATAGTTTACCTGCTTTAGAAACTAATTCTGACTCGGATTATATACCGGTGAATGATGGTGTTCACTTAATTAACCATTCAGAACTTTCAGATCTAATACGTGATCTCGCTCTTACCAAAGGACAAGCGGAATTACTCGGTTCGCGACTCAAAGAATGGAATCTTTTAGCGCCTAATACTCCGATATCTAAATTTCGTCATAGACACAGAGAACTTGTTCAATACTTTGAGATGGATGATGACATTTGCTATTGCAAAGATGTAAACGGTCTAATGGTGCACCTCGGTCATGAGCACATAGTCAACGAATGGCGACTTTTCATCGACTCTTCCAAGACTAGTCTAAAAGCCGTGTTATTGCATAACGGAAATTTATTTTCATCAATTCTAGTTGCCTACTCTGTTCATATGAAAGAAACTTATGACAATATGGTTATACATTTGGCAAAAATAAAGTACAATGACTACCAATGGCGGATTTGTGGAGACCTAAAGGTCATTGCAATTCTCACGGGCATGCAGACTTGGTATACTAAATTTTGTTGCTTCCTATGTGAATGGGACAGCCGCAACAGACAGGAACATTATGCAAGAAAGGTGTGGCCTATCAGGGATCGTATGCAGCTCGGGCATAAAAATGTAATACACGAGCCATTAGTTAACAAAGACAGCATCATTTTACCACCGATACATAAAAGTTGGGGCTCATGAAGAATTTCGTAAAAGCGTTAGATAAAACGAGCAAAGCTTTCACTTATCTTCGAGAAAAGTTTCCGCAAGTTAGCGATGCAAAGATAAAGGAAGGTATCTTTGTAGGACCTCAGATTAGGAAAGTTATTGCAGACAAACAATTCGAGAACTTGTTACATGGTAGTGAACTTCGCGCATGTATGGCATTCAAATCGATCGTCGATAACTTTCTGGGAAATCACAAATCTGTCGACTATGTGCATATTGTTAAGCAGTGCATAGATGCATACAGAATTATGGGCTGTAACATGTCCCTCAAAATCCATTTGCTCGATTGGCATCATGACTTTTTCTCTGACAACCTTGGCGAAGTCAGCGATGAACATGGAGAACGATTCCATCAAGATATCGCCGTAATGGAGTCACGTTATCAAGGACGGTGGAGTGTGACCATGCTTGCCGATTATTGTTGGATGCTTCATCGCGATGTACCACATGCCATTCACCGACGAAAGTCGACTGCAAAGAAATTCAAGCCTACATAACTGTTATACTTCTTGTACGAATGATGTTGTAATACTGTATGCGTTGTTAAAAACCTTCAATTGCGTATTTCTAGAGATCCCGACCTGATAGAGAAAAACGGTTTGCAGATTTAAAAACAGCGCAGTAAAATTGACCAGAAAAACATAGAAATGTTAGAGAAAGAAAAAAAAATATTTTTTTTGTTAGCCAGTGTTATTTTAGAGGGCATTTACTCATGTGTACGTTATTTTATTTGTGCCTTAAAGTGTTGTGTAATCAGGAGGGATGTAATTAATTTTACGGAACGGGAATTTAATGATTCCTAGAGTAGGTCTAATTTTATTTTGTGTTAATCATTGAATCATCAAGGGTCAGTGTAGAAGTAGCCCAAAGTATTACGGACAGGAGGGTTCCCCTCAAGTTTGAATTGTTGTGACTCGGGGCTAGCCTAGGTGTAACAAAAGATTTAGGTCAGCCGGTCTGGGAGTTGATTACCAGACCGATGGTTACGTTGAAATGGGATAGAGAGGGGAATGCAGGGTAGTTGACCCGGGGTTTGGTACTATTTACGTATCGCTTGTGCGACAATAGAGCAGGGGAGCTGTATTGATTTAAGGGATTGACAGGGATGTATTCATGGGAGTTAGGTGTTAAAGATGTGTAAATTTTGATGTGTGGTACATATGTTGTATTATTTTTGTCTACAGCAGTTCACGGCTCGAAAGGAGGGTTGGAACCGGACCTTACAAGTTACCACCGGCAAATTTGTCATCTCAGGAGCCTAGTGCTCGAGATATCGCCAGTGGTAATAGAAACGAGAAGTTCCCTTGCAGTGAAGAGAGAAATCTTCAGCGGGAACTGCTTCTAGACACCAGGAGCTCTAAGCTCACTTAAGCACGTCAGATAGGCGCATCGCCTAGTGCTCATCAGAAGGCCATAATAAAGCCTTGAATCTATTTTTTGCCTACGGCTATCATATATCGTGGTAGCAACACAGACCCGCTATCCGTACGACAGCAAAGAGATAGGGAAATCCTATTTTTCCACCCAGCCACTCATCAGATCCTCAGAAGGTGACAGCAGCGGTAGAGAGTCACTAAGTCTAAAGCCAAAGCCATCAGCAGCAGCAGTCCGGGCAGGAGACAGGGTAAAAATTCATGTCCCGAACACAAACGAGAGAAGGGGCATAACGGAGATGCCACTTCAGCAGTAGACGGTAGCGTCAGAGTAGACACTGAGCAGGAACGGAAGGGAGAGATATGTTATAGAGGCAGCTAGAAAGTTGTGTTAGGACAGCCTCTGAGATAGCACCGAACAAGGTCAATTATTAGATCAGTGTTTGTGTAGCAGCGGAGAGCGGTATAGGACTTTAGGAAGTTCTTTTCCAGAATTAGGTGTATACAGGCGTGTTAGATTTTAGTAATACTTCATAATAGATAGAGTGGTGGTTCAAAATCAAAGACCCCACTGAAAAACTTCGTTGTGTAACCCTTAACTTTCTTTCCTGCAGATTTGAGGGGAGGGTGACATTGGGAGTTTACCAGTTTTAATCATTCTAATTGTTTGTTCTTTTTTTCAGGTGTGCGATCATGCACTTTATTTATTTGATATGTACTTGATTTTGTGGTGTAAATAAACTTACAAACTGTAGTCTGGATCAGCGTCTTTACTATACTGTACCTATATGTTGTCTGTATAGTGGTGTCTGTGGTGTTTAATCAAACCTTATTTCCTTTCTGGTAGTAATAGGTGTTGAGCCTATAGCGATACAATACGTCAAAAGTGGCGAGGGGAGTCAATCTAGGTTCTCGCCCCTCGAAGCCAATAGTCTCATCTTTCCACATTCGCTGTCATTTTCATCTTAAATCTATCTTCTCAGACTTTCTTACCACTAGTGTCTTGTCTCTATATTAAGACAACCTCTAGTCTTAAATCCACTTCGTGACACCTTCACATGTACTCTCGAACAGAAGTTTGTTTGTGTGGTGTGCACATAGCATTGTCGGTGTTGAAAATATCCTTGATTGAACAATGTACAAAAGTCAAATGTTGTGTTTTGCTTGAGAAGTCACCCTCAGAGACAGTAACCTTGCTTATTAAAGCATATGGTGAAGAAGCACATGAAGAAATCTTAAGTTTTTGAGTGGCACAAGCATTTCCGTGAAGGTCGTGATAGTGTTGATGATGATCCACGTAGTGGACGACCACCTACCTCGATAAACAATGAAAACATTGAGCGTGTTCGGAACGTTGTTCGTGTTGACAGAAGACTTAGTGTAGAGAAAATAGCCTCAGAAGTTGGAATATCAGTTGCCTGATTTTTTCTTGTTCCCTTGCCTAAAATCGGCACTGAAAGGGCGGAGATTCAAGGATGCTGAGGACGTTATCACCAATGCGACAAAGCAGCTGAGAGAGGTGTCAAAGAATGGGTTCCAGGAATGTTCCCAACAGCTGTATGGACATTGGCAAAAGTGTGTAGTTGCCGAAGGGAACTATTTTGAAGGAAATGTAGTGTAAATAATTGCATTGTTACTTATTTCTATACAATATACAAATTCTGGGAACTTTTTGAAGCTACCTCGTATATTGCGTGTTTGTAGTTTCTATAGTATTTTTCTTTAACCTGTCTTTATTTCTTGTCCTTGTTGCCTATTTATAACTGTAGCTGACGAAGGGTGAATCCCGAAACGTCCCATGTTTCCTGTGTACTGTTAACTTGTAACATTGATTCAATACCGTTTTATTTGTTAAAATATATATATAAATATATATATTTACTGACTGGGTATCTCATCTGGATTTGTGTATTACACAAAATGCTATGTTACAGCTACATTACAACTTAATGTGACATACGGTTTGCTCAACACATTATTTCATAGCAGGCAATAATTTTTATCACGCGTTTTTTTTTTTTTAACTTCACTTGTATGTCACTTTCAAATCTTGCAATCGATTTTTCAATCACTTCCAGATGAGCAAGAGCTCTGAAACTTGGCATAGTTATGTATTCCCGATGACAATACAATAATCAATCAATTATTAATAATTTAATATTGTAATTATGACATTATGAGTAATTAAAATTTTTCGTAAAGAAATGTAAACAAATCAGGGACCATAATCAAGTTAATTAAAAATTCAAGTGTACGTGGTGTGCTTTATTTTTTTCTACGCGTAAAACAGGGCAGTCCTCAAACAAGTGTCTAGCTAAATCAAGGGAAACAATCCAAATTATAAAATTATGAATCAAGGGAAAGTCAAGTTCGATCTCTAGATGGCCTTCAAATTCAAGAAATTAATTGCACCAAATTAACAGGCACAAAGCCATGTAATATTGACGCTCTAAAAGAAATGGATCGCTTAAGAAGTTTAGACCAGATTTACAATAAGTAAAAATATTGTTTATGTTTTAGTATGTCATAATTTTTTTTTAACACTAAAAAGAAGAAAATATAAAAAAAATATTTTAAAAAACACGCTTTTAATGCACTAAAAACCCAAAAATAATTTTTCAAAGAGTTTATAGCTTGCAGTAAAAAAAAATGTAACATCAAATTGACAAGCGTGGGGTGCTGATTCTTCATGAAATTAACTTCTGCTTTAAACTTCATTAGACACTTATGGATAAAATATATGATAAGCGCATAAGAGCCCCACGCTTTTTTGTCAATTTGATGTTACATTTTTTGCCTGCAAGCTATGAACTCCTTGAAAAATTATTTTTGGGTTTTTAGTGCATTAAAAGCGTGTGTTTAAAATTTTTTATTTTTTTTTTAATTTCTTGTCTTTATTTTAACATAAGATTATAATTATTGGCCATTTTAATTTTTTTTTTTTGGTTTCTTGCTATAATAAAATTTTTCAAATCGCAGCTGTCCCTCGCTGTTTTAACATTTGTTTCCTGTATCCAATCAATTAATATAAGAGAGGATATAAAAATCTAAAAACATGAAGTGACTTTTCAACCACCCTATAGTTCCATCATGCTAGATAACTGCATCCATTAAAGATTCTCTTCACCAGCAAAGGGGGGTAAATTGAACATATGGAAATAATCATCAAGTACAATGCTAGCTAGTGAAAACAAAACATGTCTCTGCATAGCTTCTAGTCCACAGTGTTATCTCTAACTCCGCTGTTGCTTCTCTCCCAAACACCTTCAGCTGACAGCATGGATAAGACCAGGAGTCTTCTTCTTCTTCTGCGTTCGTCCTAAAAAGGACGTTTATGTTGTGTCGCTGTTTACAGCTAAGCTGTGATATCTGTGCCTTTCGGACCGACACATCCGTTTTCTGCATGGCATTTTTGGGACCGGGTTAGGCTTCCCTCTTCGATCCCTACTCTCTCAGCCAGACTGCAGTAATGCAGCCTGTTTCCACGACCGCCACTTGGCGGTGGAGTAGGGTCTTGGTCAGCTCTGGTTCGCTGTCCCTGACGCAAGCAGTCAAGCTATGGGTCGCTTACTGCATTCCTTACTTTTGTGCATCTTCAGTCCCCAAGACCAGGAGTGAAGTTGAAAGTCGCAACCAAGGTGTAGTGGGTTCAATTCCTATTGCAAACAGGAGACTGACACTAGGAGTCATGATCCAAGTGGTGTTTCCTCCACCGGCATCAAGGAGATTAAAGGGCCGAAACACTTGTTCGACAGGGGGACAACTTCTGATGATTAGATTGCATCCTTTTGTAATGCTCTGTTATAGTGTCTTGTCATATCTCTCTAATTCCACTGTTGCTTCTCTCCAATGTCTTACAGTTAGGCTGTCCAGTCTATTGTCTTTTGGTTCTCTTCTTGTATCTTTCTCCATCCACTGAGCAGATTTCATTCACAATGTTTTATTTATTTATTTCGCTAGCATATCGATCGATACATATCGGAGTACGATATTAATGTCACGACAACGACACCAAAGTACGGACCTCTATTCACAATGTAATCTTTCTTCTTCTCACAATGTGCCCATTGGAAGTTCACTGTTGTTTCTAATCTTTGCAAGCTGGTCTCAGTAAAGACACCTTCATTAGATTTTTTTGACTGTCCAGGAATACTTCTATAGAACTACATCTCTGGTGCCTTCATTGTCATATGGTTCCATGCACATATTTATATATGAATCAAAACAAGAAATAAATGTGTTCATCACACCTTTTCATAATAAGAGCTGAATTCATTAGCATCACCATCTTCAGCTTACAAGGAGCATAGGCTTTCAATAAGCCTTCCTGTCCTGTACCATCCATTCCAAGGACTTTCTGTGTCTCCTTTATCCCCTGTCTTGTCTGTCTCAAGTCTCCTGTGTTTTCAGTCTCCTCTTATGCTGAGGATTCTAAAACAAGGATTGCCTAGCATTGCTACCAACAGGTGTCCTCAATGTGTGTCATTTGAACACCACAGGTGTCCTCAATGTGTCATTTTAACACCAGAGTCATCTTCTCACTTCTTGTTCCACTGCCAATAGCTTGGCTTTTATTGATTCCACATTGGTGATCTGGTCATACCATTTCTCCACAAGCATCCATTTAATAAAGTCGGTAACTTCGTGGTTGTTCTAGAACAGATTCACAGAAGACCAGAAGATCAAAGCACTTACCACTCCAGAGTGTATCCATAGTAATCATCTACCTCATCTACAATTTTCTTCCACAAACTCTTGGGTGTCTCCGATGACCACTCTGTGTTTTCTGTGGACAGAAAACAATATAAAATTATGTTACAAGCGCTAATAAAACAAGCAATGAACGGGTATTGACAGGGGCAGAGAGGAAAAAGAGGTACATATGAGACATAACTTCAGAATAAAACAAAGACAACATGAGAGATTTACTGAAGGCTATGATGTAATTTACACTTACAATACCAAATACAACAACCAATCAAATCAGTGAGAATTTAGAGATACTGTTAACGCTGCAATAAACATTTGAACATTTTTATTAAGTCCTTTAAAATATAAAGGGGGGAAAAAAGACCTACCTATACTGAAGACAACACTGTGCTTATTCTTTCGCTTGCTCTTGCGTTTGGCTGCTTTGCTCTGAAGGGGAAAACATGCAGTTTGTTAAATTCATTAACATCTCATGAGTAACTGTACATGTGCATTTCTTCGCTGAAGAAATATGGAGAAAACCCACACAATGGTAACTTTACATATAGTGGTATTACTAACATGACCAGTTAGCATTTGTTGCATGTCAAATCTCTCACACTAAATTAAACTTAATACCACTGATCTCAAAGTCTGCAGCATTAAAAAATGGCTGATACAGAATGCCAACAACTAAACGATGTATCAAAATAAATATATAGGTAATATTCATGTATGTTCTTTGTGCATGAACAAGTAGCAAGTTACATAAAGTATGGAAAGATCAACGTGCAAAATATGTATAATGTGATGATTTGGCCACCTGATTAGAACATAGTTGGTCGAACCAAAAGTCAATCCATTAATATCAAAATATGAGATTAAAGACATGAAAAAGCCACAGAAGATAACCTCATGTTATGGAAAAGCACACTGAGGAAACCTGTGGTTAGCATTACAAAGCAGTCCTTGTTCTGGAACCCCCAATATAAGAGAGAGAATTGGAGACAGAAATGAACATGAGGAAAACGTGGAAAGAGCTTGAGCTGATGGCTCGTGACAGGAGGACTTGGCATGAGTTTGTTGTTGCTTAAGCTTCCTTGGGGCGCTAAAGGGTATTGACCGATTCATTGTTGGAGAAACACGCAATTAGAATAGCCCAAAAATCTTTCAGACTACCACACTCGTCAAAGGAAACCAAGAATTTCTCCTAGAAAGCTTAAAAGCAACAGCCAAGAAAATAACGATAAATAAAAATTATTCTTTTCGTGGCCATCTATCATAACCTTATATGCTTTCTAAATTAATACATACGTTGAAAGTACTTAATTTCTACAGTACGCAAATGAAAACAGCAAACATTTTATTCCAGAATAAAGATAATCTCTTTAACACTAAGTCTCTCTCCGACAACATTTATCATTATTTATACAAGCCACTGTAATTACAGTGAGCAGTCACATTTTATGTGAGGGATGTGTTCCTGAAGACCTTGTATAATTCAAAGCTTAAGACTAGTTTTCTCATTGGAATACATGTAAGGTAGGGGGCGTATTCTCTGAGCACATACATTTACAACCATTGTAGCATACTTTTGCTTTTAAACAAGGCAATTTTATTAATGTCGCCATCATTTATTATTACATTTATTACATATGATGATATCCCAAAGTTATTGACGATCGGATGCATTTCTCAACACTAGCACCACCCACTTAATGTACGCTCTGATGACCTTGTTATGGGATATAATTACAGATTAGTTAAGCTGCGTGAACGTTAAAACAGCAAGATCACTGACAGAATTTTAGATGCACACAAACAACAGCATGGTATACGTGAAACTGGCAAAGGGTATTTCTGTTTACCAGCTAAACTGGTAGGAGTGTAAACACACTCTGCCGGTCAGATTTTAAATAAATATGTGATTCTTGCCGAAGGTTACAAATTTTTTAGATTCATATTATTTCACATTTTGGGCATAAAATGAGACTATTAATAATTTTTTTATGTCACACTGTTTCAAATTTGCATAAAATGAAGCATTACAAAACAGAATGTGAGAACCTTTCTGACATCTTTTCCCAATGACCAGTAAAGATTTCACGTTATTCTCAAAATGGTGACCTTTGTTCTATAACAGTAACTTTCTTTAATGTTTTCACTCTGGAGGCAAAAAAAGCGACTAACCTCTTCAGCAGTGATCTGAGCATGAGGTGACGGGTAGGAGCCCAGGAGACAATTGAGAAAATGACTGATGGCAGCGGCAGTATTCATCATGTCGACTCCTTGCATGTAATGGTTGTACAGGTGTTTTGCTGATCGGCAAATTAGCTCACTAATGGCAATAGTCTAGAACCAGGAAGATAAATGTTATTAAACTGATTTTGTTTTCAAACAAAGCTATTCAATGTCACACCAAACAATAAAATACCAATAATTATAGATAATTCTTTTCAGAAGTGAACTTGCAAAAACATGCAGATATCACTACAAGGCATTAGGTCGAAGGGCGAGAGCCCAAGCTCTGCTGGATCAATAACAAGAACAACAACTTTTAAGAAGAAGCTGGTGTTGGATAGGATGCACATTTAGTAAGCATGCTAGCAGCATTAGGCAAGTCCTTGTTCTGGTATCCCAAAGGTGAGAGAGACAGCGGGGGACAAAAATAAAACTTGGAGAAGGAAATTTAGTCAGACATGAACGCGATAAAGAAGACAAGAAACAACCATGAATGGATGGCACAAGACAGAAAAGCTCAGAATGACTTTCATATGACTCACGTGGAAAAAAGGAATGATGATGACTTCAGATGTTGTTTAACTAGGGCTGCTGAGCTTCTCGCTCTTTTGCAGCCAATACCAAGTTGAAGTGTCCTTGGTATTATCTATACTGTAGATCTAGGATTTTCCTGTGGCTTTTCTGCCATTCCAAAACATGCTGAAGCCATGAGCTCCAGTTTCTCCTGCTTGGCTTGCTTTTAATGGATCGTCACATCTGGTCCAAAGCTAGGAGTAAGAAGCGCGTGACATACTATGCATTCCCCACCATCCAAGCGAGCTCTCCAACTATGCAGAGCTAAAATACTGTGCTCTGGTTCTTCTCCAAAGGAACTGTCACGTCCAACACAGAGCCACTTCTCAGCTCCCCAGTCTATCCCAGGGTCCATAGTGAGATCCTCCTGCATGCAGTCAACCAGGTCGAAGCCAAAGAATCATGCCTGGAGCTCAAGTTACTTCTCCAAGCTTAGTGTGCATTGCTGGGTTCTTTACAAGTGTCACCAGAGGGAATCCCTGGAAGTGTGTGGATGATTTCATGAGTCAATGAGGGTTAAGTAGCCTCACGGAGAGAGGTTCACTTCCACATATGTATATTGTAGCATTGTGCATAACTGGTGGTCATATAGCATTGTGCATAACTGGTGGTCATATAAGGATGACTCCAGATATGTCCCCATGCATTAATTCAGATATGAAGTTTAGTATTTCATCAATGTTTCAGACAGACACCACTTTCAAATGCATTTTTTTTTTCATACGCCCGCTATTGCTTGAGGCGAAATCTCAGGTTAGTATGTCTAACCTGAGACTGATTTTGCATAAGTATCCTATTTTCCCTGTACGCTAACAGGTGTCTTCTCGCCATTCCGACAGATACTTGCCGTCTTCAGAGGGCAAATGCATTCTAAAGCAGTTTATAGGCAATTTTTTTTATACCTGCGACATGCATCATGTGACAGCAAAAAAAGCTGAAATCTGGAAGCAACACATCTCAGATCTGTCAACCCAAATAACTGTTTTCAAGATTTTCTTAAAAGTAGTCAAGCTTTCATGATTTCATCACAACTACTCAATGTGAAATATGAAAGATAAATTTATTTATTTCATCATCATCATTTTTCTCTGCGCTCCTTACAGAGTATATAGCCATCACTGTAGCTGGTCCCCATGCAGGAAGCCTGCAACAAACATTCACAAGCTTTTGCAACTGTGGTCTCTGTGGCAATTTATTTTACCTGATGAGGTTGCCAGCCCTGTGCACAACCTCATATTAGTCACCCTGTACATCAGGTACAGTAGTCCTATTCTTCCTTTCTATATTCAGAAACCCCCGGGAACTACATGGGGCCAATAAGTTTATACCGTGTTCCTTTTGCCAAGTTCTGTCTACCTATTTCATGTACGCCGCATTTTGGCAGCAACATTTGTTAACACAATGTTTCCATAACACTGTATCCTGCTGTAATACAGCCATCACTGCTATAGTGCAGTGCGTCTTAACCAATTTGCAGTCTCGCGTCCCTTTACAGCTTCTTAAGAAGCTTCGCACCCCTTTCGAGCATCTTAAGAAGCCTGGCACTCCTTTACAGCATCTTAAGAAGCCTCGCAGCATCTTAAGAAGCCTCACACCCCTTTACAGCATCTTAAGAAGCCTCGCAGCCCTTTACAGCATCTTTAGAAGCCATACAGCCCTTTACTGCATCTTAAGAGAAGCCTCGCAGCCCTTTACAGCATCTTTAGAAGCCTCACAGCCATTTAGTGCATCTTAAGAGGCCTTGCAATCCTTTACAGCATCTTAAGAAGCCTCGCAGCCCATTGCAGCACCTTAATAAACCTCACAGCCCTTTAAAGCATCTTAAGAAGCCTCACACCACTTTACATCTTAAAAAGCCTCGCACCCCTCTATCTTCTAGCTATCAAAATATGTCAGAAATGTGAAAAAGTGATAAAAGTATATCTTGAGGAATATTTACAAAATGTGTCAGTATTGAATTCACGATGTCAATGTTCTATTTAGTACAAATACATCTAGGTTTTATGCATCATATAGTGTTTATAATGAATCGCCTTCTAAGACATCTGGTATGTCTCTCACCACCCCCCCCCCCCCCCCCAGAAAGTGGGTTGTTCACCCTCAAGAGATGCATGCATTACCCCCCCCCACCACCACGAAGCACTGTTATAGAGGAAGCAAACTAAATTAACATAAGATATGTTGTAAGACTTACATATACATAAGAGAGTGTTGGGTACTTAGCCAGACTTTCTGCAACCTTTCCCAAGTACCGTATATTGATGCCTCTGAAACACACCGGCAGCACGGAAGGGAATCAGTCACCCCCACCTCATAAAGCTGAGACATAGAACAGTAAAATCTCTAACACTTCACCCCTTATAGCTGTATCTGGTATGAGACTACCTTTACCATTCCCACAATTAATAAGGATGAACCAATGCTTTCATCTCTTAATGATCGATTTGAAGTACTAACTTCCTATGACTTGATTCACAAAATATAAATTCATCCTACTTTTATATACAGAACATCAATTCAAGTTCAAATAGCCAAACAGGAAGTAAGACTGTAAAGACCACCCTCTCATGGTGAATCACACAACAGCCAGACAGGCAATGGAGTAAAATCCACAAGGAAAAAGTACAATAGGACAAGAAAGAAATTTTTTTTTTTTCTTCTTCAAAGAGAATGGGGATCCCCATTGCAGTTGCCCATCTTGCAGAAAGCCTGTGTCAAAGCCCTTCAGGAGCTCTTGCAGTAGTAGTTTCTGTAGCTATCTAAGAATGAGGTAAAGAAGGCAGCATGGGACAGAACGGCAGGAGAAATTTGCTTTGACACAAGACAAATATGTACAGCCATCAGCAGTGATCAGATTCTGATTTGCTTAACTCTTTGACTCCGTAATTATTTTCCACCCTGTGCTGTAATTATTTTTTGAAGAATTCTAAACGGTGAAGTGTACTATCTTTTAGCATAAATTTTATGTGAATCTTTTCTGTGAACATGTACTTATTATATGCCGAACTGTAGGGAAATAGATAGAGAATTGTAATTTACAGTGTCTTTGGTAGTATTAACACAAGTACGTTCGGTATACTTAAAACAATTTGCACGTAAAATTGAAAAACACTAAAAAGTTTACTGTAGAATACGATCTTACCAAAGACAAATTACTGTTGTAGACAATAAAACTTTCTTTTTAGTCTTCAGACATCAAGGTAATCCATTTACGAAGTAAAAAAAACATTGATTATGGCCACAGTTAGTACATTTAGTGTTATTTACACCAGTTTTTACTGTGGTCCC
This sequence comes from Oreohelix idahoensis, assembly GCA_024509875.1. Classification (NCBI taxonomy): domain Eukaryota; kingdom Metazoa; phylum Mollusca; class Gastropoda; order Stylommatophora; family Oreohelicidae; genus Oreohelix; species Oreohelix idahoensis. The sequence goes on from JAMPIV010000906.1 coordinate 448,076, forward strand.
TTATAAGAATAAAATAAATTATGCAATATTGCATTACGTAGTTTTCAAACAAAAAGAATAACATCATCATATAAAATTGTTTCACTTGTTTAATGTTTTAATAGTATCCCTAGCTTCATCATCTACCTAGGACTAGTGATTAGATGTTACTGTAGGTCTAGTTCTGTTGCTTTTCGATCTGCCAGAATAGGACTATGCCTACTCATCAACTAAATCTAATGTGTCTAGCTTTTCTGCACCGATTCTGTTATTTGACAACAAGCTGTGGCCTCCTAACAATCATCGTCAATGTCAGCAATGTTTCTAGGTAGTTTGACACAATCATTCGCTTAGGAGGCTTAGAAGTTGTAAATATAATGCTTGTCATATTTCTGTAGCAATAACGACGAAAAATGCAAACACAAGAATCGTCACACAAATTGTAATAATAGCATCAAAACACGCAAACCTGCTGCTTAACTACACTAAAATTAGTTGTTTAAATAGTAGCGAAAGTCATTCTATGAGTTTTAAAATATGAACGGCATTAAATGGACGATTTTTGGGGTTTATTCGTGATAAACTAAAAACAACGCTCTGAGCATTACGGTGGAACGGCAGTCACAACTTAGCAACGCTCTGAGCGTTGTTCCAGAGTCAAAGAGTTAATGAACATTTAATCAAGAATGAAAGCAAGAAGGGTAATAAATCTATGAGCAGGTCAGACTGTTATAAAACATAAAACATGGGATGAAAAATTACTCGGCTCAGCTGAAAGCTTACCTGGCATGCATAGACTCTGTCAGTGTTATTCCATCCACTGGAGATGAGGTATGGTCAAAGAAATCATTTATCTAGGGAATGAAGAAAATATAGCTGAAAATTTAAAGCTCATAAATCTTGATAAAACAGTGTTCTTGTATAAGAGAGGCACTGACAAGAAAACAAGGAAAATATAAAAGTGAATGAAGACCTTTCCTATGGATGCCGTCTGAAATAATAAAATCAGCAGACACATAAATGAAAAAAAAAAAAAAAAGCAATAGTCAGCAGACGAAAAAACTTGGAGGCTCATAAAGAACACCGAAATCATCCAGACCAGGGTTTCTTAACCTGTGGTTGATGGACACCTTGGGGCCTGCCAAGAGATTCTAGGGGGTATGTACATAACTTAAAATTTCAATTTTGCTTTTATGTTAATTAATTTTTTCCAAGACATAGCCTTCATCGGACAACTAAAGGGATCCATGGCACAAAAAAGGTTTAGAAACCCTACTCTAGACAGGGGAAAGCATGCACATGACAAAAATGAAGAACAGCTACATTTGATTATCTATGCTGTGAAAAGAGTTTGACTTTTTTGCACACTGACCTCTCAAACACATGCAAGCACGCACACATAAATACACCATGACTGCATGATGGGAAGTGGTACTTTAAAGATTAGAGCACAAAGGAAGAAGTATGAAGTCTTTTTACCGAATGACCTACAAACACCATCAGGCTGTAACAGGAAGTGGTATCTGAATAAACAACAGAACAGAAAGGCAGAGGTATAAAGACTTCTACTTATCAATCTACCACACACATGCCATGGCTATGTAACTTGAAGTGGTATTTGACTAAACAATAGAACAAAAAGGAAAAGTTATAAAGACTTCTACAACACACATGCCATGACTAGGTAACAAAGTGGTATTTGAATAAAGAATAAAGGAAGAGGTATAAAGACTTCTACTGATCGATCTACTACACACATGCCATGACTATGTAACAGAAGTGGTACTTGGATAAAGATTTGAACACAAACGGAAGAGGTATGAAGACTTTTAACTGACTGACCTGTGTAGTAGGTAGTCAGACTTGGATAAAGACTTGAATACAAAAGGAAAATGTATAAAGACTTCTAATCGATCTACTACACACATACCATCTACTACACACATACCATCTGTGTAACAATGTGGTATTTGAATAAAGAATAGAACAAAAAGGAAGAGTTATAAAGACTTGTACTGACTGACCTACTACACACATGCCAAACTGTGTAGTAGGAAGTCAGATGTGGATAAAGACTTATTTGAACACACAGCACGAGGTACGGTAGCATGTACATAAACATCAGAACAAATACTCAAAATTTCCAGTATACACCCTTTTTTTTTCAGAACTACACAAAAACAATGTCCTGGATAAGAAGAAAATTCCCTCCAGATTTATTTTCTCCTAAAAGCAATATCTTTGATAATGACAAAACTGATCTGTTACCACATCTGCTCCTCTACATACCTGTTATTCGTCCTATTCTATAAGTGCTTTCTGTGCTTCCCTAGATAGCATTAGAGCCACCCCTTCACTGTGTTGGGCACTTTCCTCCTCATGTCCAGAGGACACCATTTCTCCGTTGATCATTTTCTTCCTCTCTACACCCTTCCACCTTGTCTCACAGAGACCCAGGATATCAATTCTGCAATTCCTCATTTCTGCTGCTAGTTTTGCAGTCCTTGTTCTGGCATCCCCAGGGAAAGAGAGGCAGAGGTAGACCATAAAACATATGGACAAGAGAGCTGGAGACAGTAGTTAAACTGATGAGGAAAACGTGAAAAGAGGCACACGTGGAAAGAGGTAAACGTGGAAAGAGGTAAACGTGGAAAGAGCTGTTGGCACGTTTGTTGAAGGCCTATGCTCCTTGGGGAGCTAAAGGGTATTGAATGATTGATTGAAAGACAAAACAAAGTAGTTCTGGATACCAAAAAAAAAATTTCTAACAAAACTGGAAAAGGAGTAACTCACCAACAGAGGTATTTGACTAGCAACAATATATTGGGAAGCCATCTTTACGAGTTCCTTTTCTTTCTTGAACATTTCACTCTGGAAGAGATGAAAGCATGTTGAATAAGTAAAGTGCTGTGCACAGTTTGCTAGCAGAATACAATTCCCAAGAAATAAATCAAATTTTCATGAAAATATGCAAAGGTTTGAATCCTCGTAACTTACATCTGGTTCTGCATGCCGAACATGTGGCTGAAAGACGTCTGGGTTAAAAGTAATGCTGAATTCTGAAAAGAAAAATAAACAAAAAGTCAAATTCACTTATATTTTTCCCCCCTTTTAAAAAAAATGTATTATAATTTGTTTTGATCGCCCCCCCCCCCCCTTTTTTTTTTTGATGATGACAATAACAGACCTACATATCCCATGGGGCTAAATAAAAGCAGGGTTCATAGCAAATTTCTTCAAGCATTTTCCAGGCTTTTTCCAGGTTTTTCCAGGTCCAGCACGTGATTTTCAAGGATGGGAAACTCTAATATTTTCCTCATCTAATTTTCTCAGATATAATTATTACTTTGCTGATCAGCAATCCGGAGCATTACCATCTCCCATTACCAACAGTGTTTGCAGATTTCTTTAAAAAGAACTTTTTTTTTTTAAATTCATAAAAGATTGAAAAACAGACATCTTTTCCAAGTTTTTAGTGAATTTGTTCAACATCAGCGCAATAAAATGTTAGTGACATGGATGGTAATGAATAAAATAAGCTTGATTGACGTATTGATTTAACGATTAACCAGGTATATCAACATAAAAGGCTAATAAAATTGGAATAAAATGTTTAAAAAAAAACTATTTTTCGTGTTTGTCTTTTTTGAATGTATTCTGCGTCTGTGGCACCTGACAATGAGCGTTTGTAAATGTTTGAGTAGTTAAGTACCTCTAGTTGGAGTTTGAGCTGCTTTTTTCATTAACTGGGGTTGAAGTTGTAGTGTAGGCCTCTGCAAGAGTCTTTGTCAACGATCCACGTTGATAATCCTTGACTATGTGGTATAACTTGAAGCAGGGTATCAGGCATAGAGGTACATTGCAATCTGGGCAGTACATGCAAGTCTGGCTTCTGTTCCCTGCAGCCTTACACACTTTACAGTCTGGTTTGTACCTTGCCCTTTCATATTTATCAATGAAGTGGTGCTCAGTAAGTCGTGTTGTTGTGACCTGTGGTTCTGAAGGTGTCACATTGCGTCAAAGAATAGCAGGTTCAATTTTTTTTTTTTTCGTACGCCCGCTAATACTCGAGGCGAAATCTCAGGTTATTATTAATGTCTAACCTGACATTGATTTTACGTGAGTATCCCTTTTTTCTTGTACAGAGACAGGTGTCCCTCGCCATTCAGGCAGATACTCGCCGATTTCGGAGGTACCCATTAGAGCTGGGTCGGCTCAGGAGCCGCCAATCCCTGGTCGACGACACTCTTCAAATATCCTCGCCAGGTCTCGAGTTAATCCAGTCAAAATCCCGGTCGACGAAAAGTCCTCAAATGCCGTCGCCCGGATTTGATCCTGAATCACCCGGTCGCCAGAGCGGTGTGGTAACCACTATGCTAGCGCGGCTCCTAGCAGGTTCAATAAGAGTCATACTGACATCCTGATCTTCGCTTTGATCTTTTTTTGTAGAGTTGGCAGTGTTGTAGGTTATGTGCCCATTGACCAGGGCAGTTTCAACTAAGAAATAATATAAAAATAGGATCTGTGTGGGTAGGGGTAGCTTGCACCTAGTTGGCTGAAGTTTCCACACCTCGCATACTTTTGCTGTATTTTTCTGCAAGCACTGGCTTCTGAATTGTTCTGCCCTAAAGAATTTGACTTTCTAACTGTCTTGTTTATATTATCATTGGAGTGAACAGTGGATATAAGGTTAAATCTTTTCGTATCATGCCAGGTGACTGTCGGCATGCCTTATCTTCTGTCGCACAAAACACAGGATGATTTGTCTTTTTCAATTTGAGTTGTTTTTTCTTCAGTGCTACAGGAAAATGCTTCCTATTTTCCGCTACTGTTCCAAATGCACCAATCTGAATTTCAGGTCTTGAAATAAAGCTGAATGCTGAATCAAAACTACCACAGAAGAGAATATGTCCCTTGTTGCGTATGAAATTTGAATTAAAACTATGGTGACTTTTCACTGAAAAAAATAGTCCAAATAATCTCAGCTCTCAAGAGTTTTTTCCTTGGTCACAAATGATGTCACATCTGTAGGTCTCCTAGTAGTGTTAGTTTAAAAAAAAAAAAAAGGAACACAAATAACTTATGAGTAGGCCTAAGCTATGTATATTTACCAATTCAAAATTCTAAACGCATACATAATACAGTCAAACAATATTTAACTAGAACAAAAGTAATATATATAGTAATTGGGAGGGTAATACTTATGATAAGTGAAAATCTAATAAATATCTAACTGGAGACCTTTACACCCCCCTCATCTTTACTATTTTTGTTTGGTTTTGTTTCGTTTGTTTGTTTAGATTTTTAAAAAAAATTTAATTTAATTTTTTTTTAAAATAACATAGGCCTATCCACAAAATTGCTGATTTTCATTTATCCTAATGACAGTGATTTGACAGATGTGATGCCACTTTCGTGTATCGGCGGTTATTCATGTTATCTGAAATTGAAAACATGTAGGCCTAGGCCTATCCTAATTAGCCTATAACCCTTCAGAGGTAGAACGGTATAAGTCTTTTCATCATAAATATAATAAAAAAAGCATTCAAAACATATTTATTTCCAAAAAATGTGGTGAAATGAACAGTGGGACATGGTTCTGATAACAGGGTAGGCTATAGGATATGGAATCGCCATCAATTTCTATTCCTGACCATCTTAAACTGTGTCAAATATATTCCCGTATGCAGAGGTAAACCAAGAAATTTCGTTCAAACGCTTGCTTAGGCCTATAGGCTAATTTTGGCCATGGTTAAAAATTAAACTGTAAATAGACCTACATTGTAAATACAGACGCAAGTACAGTAGGTCTATCTATAAACTGGTCTTATTTAAATAGGTTTTATAAATGAGATAAATGAATTTATTACTTACGACGAGTGCTAAAAATAAATTTGTGTTTACGTCGTTAAAGCAAAGCGCCGAAAACTTCTGGAAATGGATTTAATGCGCAAAGGGAAGTAAAAATTGTACGGTAACTTTGCGCAAAGGGAAGTAAAAATTGTACGGTAACTTTACAATTTTACTTCCCTTTGAGCACTTCCATTTCCAGAAGTTTTTGGCGCTTTGCGTTAATGGCGTAAACGCAGATTTATTTTTAGACTCGTCGCGTCTGTTGTAGCAAAAAATACCATCAACAACCAAAAAATGGACACAAAGTAACGAACTTTCGATTTCGTATTATTTTTCAAGGTCCGATGCGGAAAATTCAAGGCTTATAGCCATTTTTCCAGGCTTTTTAAGGCCTGGAATTTTTTTTTTCGTTTTCCAGGTTTTTCAAGGTTTTTCCAGGTCGCTACGAACCCTGTAAAAGGAAGTAAACAATAGAATAATGTGTCCCCATATCTGCTTACTGCCCCGTGTAGTTTCCGAGGGTCTCTGATGAGAACAAGAAAGTACAGAACTACATGTCGAACAATGCGACTAATTTGAGGCTATGCGTGTAGGCTGGCAACCTCATCATGCAAAACAAAGATCTACAGGAACAACCCCTGCAGGAGTACGTAAATGCTTGATGCAGGCTTCCTGCAAGGGGACCAGATGCCTGGATGGCTCCATAAGGAGCAGATAGGAAAACGATTATACCCCCCACCCATAACTGTGACAAAGAGATGTGCTCTTCTTGGGGTAGTCTCTGTAGCAATTTTTTTTACATGGGGGCAGAGAGAAAAAGAGAACAGAGGAGAATGGGTCCACTTAGGCCATGACTCCCTAGTCTCAGCCCCCTGTGATTGTTATCCAAACCCACTCCACCTTGGTTTCAACTTCAAAATTCACTCCCTGGTTTCATCCACTGTGCCAATTTCAGGCAGTTGTGAAAGTAATTTTTTGGTATATAAACAACTATCCCAAATCCCAACAGCCCAGTGCGGTTGTTCCACATCTGGCATGATGCCTAATTTACCGTGTCACTAAGCCTAGCAAATATTACACAGAACATTACACAGAACGTGCTATAAGGCTTCCTTCATTCATTCACTGGTTTGAAACCACTAATAAACTCTCATACACAGCTTCACACAATATGCAAGAGAAAAAGACAGAAGACAGCACAAGTGAAACACACATACACACACTAAATTGCAAATTTTACCAGTGTCAGACATAGAGCCTGAAGCCTGCGCTGCCTTTTTAACAATTTCTCGAGTATCATCTTCAACTGTGGAGAAACAAGTTTCCAAAAAATAGTTATTATAATATTCTGAGGACCACTGCGTTTTACAGCATTTTAGGAAAATACGAAATTGCAAGCTGCTGTATGTTATAAAGATACTGTAATTCATGAGCTTGACAGACTAATAAAGTTTGCCCTCACATAATAAAGATAATTGGTTTCACAAGGTCATTTGTTATGTACAATTTTCATTATGTGAATATTGAATCAGAAACAAATTTAAAGAGAAAAAAAAATTGTGATTCTATTTTGCAAGTAAAATTTCAATATATGAACTTAAAAATACAAATAAGTGTAAATGGCTATACGTTATGTGAAATTTGGTTCTCCAACCCATTAACTATGCAGGGGACTCTACTCTACTCTGACTGATAGCCTGACACTATAGTTTACACTGTGCAAGGTTGCATATGTTTTTTTATATTTTATCATTTTAAAACAAATGATGAACAGTATAGGCGAGAACACAACAAATCTGTGACATGGCTTTGCTGACTTCATAGGTGGCATGAGCCGATCTATTTTTACTGTACCATTATCATTTAAATGTATTTTTAATGATTCAAAGTATGTAATAATGTCATGCTTTGTTACCAAGACAAAAATATGGATACAAGGAATATTATTGGCACAGAGGGGGGGAAAAATAAGAAATGAGACTGCTATATCACATTCTTCTTCTTCTTCCGTCCTTAGCCACCGACCGTCAAAGCAGTCAGTGGCCATTACGCCTAGTGGCGTCTTAGGGCAACAGCAGATAGGTTTTCTTTGCCATTGTTTCCCATCACGCCTAATGGCGTCTTTAGGGCAACGGCAAATCAATCCACTTGCTGTTGTTTCCGTAATCGAAGTGACTGGCAAACGGGTGATCAGCCCATAGCTATATCACATGAATGTGAATATTTAGTTACAACAACATCAGGCTCAGCTTTCATCACCTACTGCAAACAAACGTCATGTATAAGAATCAATTTTTAAAAAGGAGGCATGGAAAAGAAACCAAACAAAATCCTTATTTGTTTACAGTTCTGACTAAAGGAAACAAATTCATTAATAATGCAGTTGTTGTTGTTTAACTAGAGCTGCTGAGCTTTTCACTCTTATGCAGCCAATACCAAGTAGAAGACTTCTTGGTATTATCTACACTGTAGATCTAGGCATTTCCTGTGGCTTTTCTGCCATTCTGAAACGTGTTTAGTTGTAGTCATGAGCTCTGTTTCTCCAGCTTGGCTTGCATCATCACATCTGGTCCCAAGCCAGGAGGAAGAAGTGTGTTCCATACTGTGAATTCCCCTCCATCCAAGGGGGCTCTCCAAATATACAGAGCTAAAATACTGTGCTATAGTTCTGGGCTCTCCAAATTAATCGTCACGTCCTACACAGAGCCACTTCTCAGCTCCCCCTGCCTATCAGGGGGTCCCCCATAATGAGATCCTCCTGCATGCAGGCAACCAGGTAAAAGCCAGAGTTACGTCTCGAGTGACTCTTCCAAGCTTAGTGTGCAATGTTGGGTTCTCAACATGTTTCACCACATGGGGAATCCCTGGAAGTGTGTGGATGATTTCAAGAGTCAATGAGGGTGTAATTAGCGTCGCAGACGGAGGTTCACATTCAAATCTACATATTATAGCATTGTGCATAGCTGGTGGTCATATCAGGATGACTCCAGATATGCCTCCGTGCATTTAATGATGCAGTAGAGGAAGATAGTAGCAATTCTGTAATGAATATGCTAAAGGTATTCCCATAACAGGTACTGCTGTAGAGGAGTGAAGTGTTATAGGCTTCACTATACTAGGTCTAGGAGCCGCGGTAGCATAGTGGTTAGTGCACTGGCTTCCTAGCGCAGTGGTCTATGGTTCGATCCCCAGATGAGGCGGGAATTTTTTAGGCCACAAACGGCTCCTGGGTTGACCCAGCCCCAAATGGGTACCAGAGCAACTCTGGGAAGGTTAAGGCGGCCGGCGTGATGCCGACCACATCACCCCTAGTGTGCCGACGGTCAAGATAATATGGGCCTAACACCATATTCCCAATATGCCTCAATGGGCGTGTAACGGGTTCCTTTACCTTTACCTTTTTACTAGGTCTAGCTTCGAGAGGTGGAGTGACCAGTTCACCTCCTTGCTGCCTTTTCCTTCCATAACTTATGAGCAGCAACAGGCACCCATTTACAGTTGGGTAAACTGGAGCACGATGCCACCGTGTTTCCGCTGACTGCATTCTCTAGGTCCCACTCAATGAATATGACAGCATGTAAATATATAAATCTTTTTCTATCCTTTGACCATGCAAACCAAAACAAACAATGTAGGAATTGCAACCCTGTGTCCATGACGACAGGAGCATGCATTTTCTTTGACACTTTTACAGCAGGGATGAATAAGAGTTATTTTATATATTTTGTCAAGAATACTGATTAAATTTAAAAAAATTATTTTCCCTATTCACCATGGAATGCTTTCACCAGGCTTTTTAAACTTGTTCACTATGGCCAAGCTGGCAAATGGTATAGTTTATTCCAGATCTAGTTTTCATAATAGCGTTGATGAGAGTGTCTTCAATGTTAATAACGTTCAAAGGTATTTAGAGGATAGTTATTCATATTTCACTGTGATGACAGTAATGAAGGTACTGCTAAAGAAAGTTCACTGACGAGCTGCACAAAAGCACTGATGAGGAGGAGGGTAGTAGATATGAGACAGAACTGTGGCGTTATGTACAATTATAGATGCTGTCAGGTGGTTTCCCTGGCTCAACTGAATCAAAAATTTAAAATAACTAACAATAAAAAACCAAGTGGAATAGAAACAGCACTCAAAAATATATATATAAATATAATCCTCTAAAAAATTTAAACATTACTGCACATTTAAGCATCAGACAATTTTTGAAGGTGAAAGTTGTTCTCCCATGCTCCCATGCACCAAACAGGCATGCACTAATGACAACACCATGAATATGGACTAAGAAAATGTTCACACCAGTCTTACGTGTTCCTCCTTCACTCCCTGTCATCTTCTCCACCAGTTTCTTGGCCTCTTCTGTCACCTCCTCTTCTTCAATTTTGTTTTTGTTCTCGTCACAACTATGCCCATTTGTCAGCGCAGGTTTTTCCTAAGACAAAATAAAAGAAAAGAAAAAAAAAGGAGAAATTATGTATTTGTTGCCTTGTGTAGTTCCTGGGAGTCTCTGAGGATACGAAGAGAGAATAGGCCCACAGCAATCTCAGGCACTGTTAGGGACTAAATTCATAACACAATTTTCGGTCGCTCTCAAACTTGGTTTGTTGAGCTGACTTCCTATTTACAAATCGTTTCTACGACAACACAGGAAGTACGTCACATTGTCTGCAGATTTCTTAGCAGACATGGTTTCGCGGGCTACGATCAAACATACGATCTAGTTACCGTCCTCTTTGGCTTTGTGTCTCCATGGGAGAAGGCTGTGTTTCTTAAGTGCTCCTGAATGTGTACTTTTAGTACTGGATTTCAAGTATTTTAATCAGCTAGGTCTGCTACCAGATAGAGCCTAAGTTTGATATACTTCTAAGGACATGTCAGCGCTGAATGGTATGGAAAGGATGTGTAATTTGATAATAAATATTTCAGCATTATGACTCTGACAGCGTTCCTTTAGTCTACAAGACGTTAGACTACATATTGACTGGCTAGTGAGTGCCATTGTCATTTGACTGATGCAATTTATATGGACGCACGTTCGTGAATAAAATCTACATGTATTATTGTCAAATGTCAACCAGGCTTATGGAGTTTTGTACTGCTAAGAACTGGATCTCACGTTTGTAAGATCTGTGCGTGTTGGACTGTATGTACATTAGACCCTAGATCTACTTGGACACCTGAGTCCAGCATCTGATAACCTCTCACAACCTTATAGGCGCCTGTTCCTTTGAACCCTAACAGGCACGTCTTAAGAAGCAACTAATGGGAGGTTGTGCATGGGAGCTGGCAACTTGACATTGTAAAACCAAATGCCACTAAAACCACTACAGAAAGAGTATATGAATATAAGCTTGGATACAGGCTTCCTTCGAGAGGATCAGCTGCTGTAGTAGTTCCAAGCTCCATAAGAAGAGAAAAGGGAAAATAATAATTATAATAATGCATTTCTTTATACCTAAAATATTGGGAGGCTTTTTTTTAAACAACATTTGGATTGAAGCTCTCCACAGAAATAAAAACAGATTTCACAGAGCACATAATCTTATAATATACTACTGGACAAAAGTTAAGGGCCACCATTCAGTTTAGACAAGGTTTATATAATTGATTGGCAAACTGTAAAGACAAGTGAAAATTCATTAAAACTGAGCTCAGAGAAATGTGTATACATTTCTGTGTGCACCATACATGCCACACCTGGGAGATGAAAAATCTGTACACGTGTACACATCTGAAAACGCAAACACCTTGTACAGATTATGGGTAAACCATAGTATGTGGCATATATGGTGCACTAGGTTAATTTTTTTTTAAATGTCCAAAAACTGGGTCACTTTAACCCGCACATGAAAATTGCCATTGTTGCTGCAAAAACTTGTGGTTTTTGCAACACGCCCCACTAGTTCAAAAGGTGAAAAAGTGAGTTGAATTTGAATGCACATGGAAAATGATCATCGGTAAAGAGTGTTCACCGTTGGTATGCAATAAATCAGTATGACAAGTGGTCGAAATGATCACTGCATTAGCCATGCCACCAAGGAGAAGTCTCAGCACTGTAGACTGTGGTCGAGCCATGGCATGGATTCAGGATGATCAATCTGTTTGTCATGTTGCAAGACGTTTAGCAATGTCCCACTCTACCATTCAGAGACTTCTTGAGAGATTTCAAGCTACTGGACATTTGGAAAATCGACCCTGCTCACGAAGAATTATATAAACCTTGTCTAAACTGAATGGCGGCCCTTAACTTTTGTCCAGTAGTATATTATACTAGTAAATATAATGAGAATAGATACAGCAAACAATAAGACTGTGCTTGTAGAAATGCCCCCTTCAAGATGCTGAGGTAGACTGAAAAACACATGATGAGAACTGGAAACATAAATGCTTGGACCTAGAAAATCTTTCAGAGACAGAGAAACAGCAACTTGCACCAACAAGCTGGAAATATAATCACTAATACTAGAAATAACTATTCAATTAATATGAGTCAGGCATCAAGAGACAACCATGGTTGTCATAACAACAACCACAGTTCATAATTCTGACAATTTAAACTTGGTTTGGTTTGCTTCTAAGGACCAACTTCATTACACACAGACAACTCTATCAGTGCTCTAATCTCCTCCCTTGGATCACACAAGGAGGATCTCAGCACGATGTATGAACTCCGTAGCACCGTGAGGATCCCAGTGTGTGTGTCCAGGGGTCACACATTCTATACATATTTCTGTGGTGGGTAGGTTTTCCTAATTTTGTAAACTTTGCCAGAGCAGCAGCCATTTGGCCTACTCTTTAAGACTTCCAAATGCTAAGGGATTTTTGCGCAAACCATGCTGCTACAAACCATATATTACACACTACTCTCACTGCCATCAGTATTCCTATTCATTCCCTATGGAACATAGGGCACAAAAGATGCACGACACTGTTTTGGTGTTATCTTCTTCAGCTTTACTGATGAAGTCCTAGACATGCCTTGACCTCTACATTTATTATTTTCCATGTTCTTTCTGGCTAGCTCACTCCTTTCTCCCAGTGTGGGTTAGAGCCAAGGTCACATCTGATTATAATGGTAAATTGTTTCTTAACAGTATGTTCTATTAATCTCCATTTGCTCTCTTTAAGCTCCAACTCTTGTTAGTTGTCAGATTCCGATGAAAGCTCCAGTCTAATTTTCTTCTGACCTCACTCTACTGTTTATAAAACAAACAAAAACACCAAGAAAAAAAAAAATTTTTAACCCCAAACCTGACTGTCATTCTGAGAATAACTATTACAATACAGCTGAGATAAGCAGTATACAAAACACTTAAAGACACTAAGAAAATAACAAGTAAAGTGAAAAACAAACGGAGATAGTACTTCAAAAATCTAAACACAGCAATTTTAGGAGACCAAAAATAAGGGAGCATGCATAAGTTAAGTAGAAAAAAAGTGACCAGGTATCGATCCCGGTCCATGTGCCATGAAAAGCAAGTGATCCAAGCACTCTAAATTTATATTGTCACTGATGAAATAAATAAAATAATATCAAAATGCTTAGGGAAAAGAAGATCAAAATGGTCAGGGAACATAAAAATGCATGTACAAAAATAGGATACACTTTTATGACATTGACCTCTATAGGAACAATAGGAAATGGAACACAAGGTGGCAACTTGGAGAAAAACAGGCCGGGAGAAGTAAAGGCTTGTAATGATATGGGGTGGCTTGCTTTGAGAAGTCTAAAAAAAGAATATCTGTTAGCCTTCTGCTCTAAATAGAGTCCAGAGGAAAAAGATAGAAGAACAGAAGAAAAATGTCCCTGCCCTATCATGCATCAACATACCTCTGCATTCTTGGATTGCTTATGCAAGGCTTGGAAGTGCAATGCTGCATGTTTGACAAACGCTAAATATCTGCTCCTGGAAAATATAAAATAAAAAAGGTGAGTCCATGTGAGATTTTATTCACTATGTTATACGAGACAACAAAGATGTTTACTAATCATTTCAACTCCATAAAACTTATACAATGAAGAACAGAACAGCACTTACACTACAATTTTTTTTCTGTATTATTGTTTAACTACAGCTGCTGAGCTTCTCACTCTTTCATGATGTCATACAATTTGGAAGCATTTAACATATGACAACACCTGCTGAGAGTTCCCTACTGATGATCTGACTATCTTATGCTGTATTTTTCTCCAGAAGTTTCTTATTCTAAAAGATTATTATTCATTTCACCTATGACATTCCATGAAGCAGTAACAGTCAAAACTGAACTAACCTTCTTCTTCTTCTTCCTCGTTCGCCCTGAAAAGGACGGTGGTTGCGTTGTGTCTGTTTGCGCCTAAGCTGTGATATCTGCACCTTTCGGTCGACACATCCGACTTCTGCACGGCATTTTTTAGGGACCAGGTTTGCCTTCCCATTTCGATCCGTACTCGCTCAGCCAGACTGCACTGCTGCAGACTGTTTCCAGGACCACCACGTGGAGGTGGAGTACGGTCTTGATCAGCTCTGGTTCGCTGATCCTGATGCAAGCAGTCAAGCTATGGGTCGCTGACTGCATTCACTATTGCTGCATCTTGGGGTCCCGAACTAACCAATATTCTGTAATTAAGGAATAAGGACTTTGCCAAAGCAGAGTGGGTAAGGGACAAAAAATGAGCAATAGGTATAGACAAAGGGAGAAAGTGAATGAGGGACAGTGTATGGGACAAAGGCTAAAATTCACATGCTAACAGATTAGTAGCAGACTATCAACAGATTAGGTGCTAAACTTAAGACTGTGAATGAACATAAAGTCATCTACATGAGACATACATCTATATTAAACTTTTATGAAATAACTTTTGTTACCAACACAAGACACTAAACAATACAAGAAAATTCATCTACACACTAAACATATACTAAACTTACTCTGTGAAGCAACGAGTCATCTACAGACGACATATAATAAAGTTACTATGTGAAGAAATGGTACCTGTGAAGTAAACAGTAATCTACAGGAGACATATACTAATCTTACTCCGTGAAGGCTTCAATAAGCTCCTGTCTCAGACAAGCCAACTTATGCCTGTGTTTCTTGGGGTACCCGTGATTCTTCAGGAATTCTGACAGCTGTTCTCCTTCCACTGCAATAAAGTTATAAGTTGACAGCTGCCACCAACAGGTTATTCAAGGTCAAATGTAAAAAAAAAAGCAGTACAAGTGGATAAAGCTAAACATAAAAAACTCCTTTTATAGTGCTTACAAAAAAAACTTTTTGAAAGCCATATATGGTGATCTTTTAACATTAGGATTATATGCTTAACTCTCTTACAAGAAACTTTCAGCTTTGGTATTAAGACCATAATACTCAACATCACAAACAAGAAGTGAAGAAGCCAAAGAACTAATGCAGTTTGTACAATGACCTACCAACTGACAGCATATTTCAGGCATCCATACATTACAATGGGAGTAGCAGCTGATAAGTCATATATGCAGTAGCAGCTGATAAGTCATATATGCAGTAGCAGCTGATAAGTCATATATGCAGTAGCAGCTGATAAGTCATATATGCAGATCAACTCCTTGTTACCAACACCACTTTCTTCTTGAATCCTTAGCTGCTGACCACCAAAGCAGTCAGTGACCATCAGCCCTGTAATGCCTTGTAGGGCAACAACAAATTCTTATGAACTTTGCTGTCAACTGGCCATCTTTTATATGGTTCCCCCAAGTTATATGGTTCATGCTTTTCATCTCATCCTCCACAGGTATCCTGCAAGTTGTTTTTGGTCAGCCTCTCTTTTGCCTTCCTTTTTGGAGTTCATAGCATGGTCAGTTCTAGTGATGGTGTCAGGGTCTTTTTGGAGGACATGGCTAATGCAATTCCAGCATCTACCTTGTTATAATGTTGTACATATCTCCTTAATTGCTCAGGCTGTGCAGTTCTTCACTGCTGATGGTTTTGAGCCACACAAAAAAAAAACTTTTATTAGGCAGGTTGTATGAAAGCTGACATTTTGGGCATTTTTTTCTGTTGCTGTCCAGCATTCTGCACCAGACAGACATGCACTACTCACATATATTCTTAGTTTGGTGTTTGGGCTGTACAACAGTATGAATGGCAACTACTAGTAATATGTCAATGTGATGCAGTACTGTAATTGTTTTTCAAGAGGCCCAGTCTTCTTTTCTTGCGAAATTATTTTTGTGTTTGGTCTTTCTCTGTAGGTATTTTATTGCGTTTTATAACGGTAGGTTGTTTATACTCACACCAGTTTTCTTTTCTTTAAATTTATCGCGATCATGTAGGGGTTTCTCTGCATAAAAATATCGCGGTCATTTCTTTGTTTATCAGCGCGTGAGGATTAATTCGGCGGGGTGGAAATTTTCCGTTGCTTGGCTCACGCCAACAGGCGATGTTAGTCAATATGACGCAAGTAGAAATGCTCACATAAACAGGACTCAAGACTTGCTTTCAAATCTATTGGCGGAAGACCCCGTTACATTTTTGTAGGGATTCCATTGGTTTAAGTAGGACGCTATAGCTATGACGTAGGCCGTAAGTCAGCGGGGGTTTTCTTGTATATCAACTGCGCAGTCTTCTAGATGGTCCCTTTGACTGATGAAATTCACTGCCGTGAATCTAGCATTACTGTCTGCTTCATGCGGAAGAAACGCAATAATTGGTATGTGCATATTTTAATTAGAGTCGTAATATTAGTGGGTTCTTAAATAGAGTCGTAGCCTGATTAATGAATAGTTCTTCAGGAAGTTAACTTAATTTTATAAACGTAGTGCCATCCATTGCTATCTTTGTAGAAATGTTTTATGTATCGTTGTGCATAGCGGGTGAAGGGGAGTTATATGTGAGAGATGAGTTTCTGGTTGAAGTGGGTGTACATAAGTTGTATTTTTATGTCTCCAGCAGTTCACGGCACAGTAGGAGAGTTTAGTTGTCCCATACAAATTACCAACGGCAAAGTTGGCATCGCAGGAGCCGAGAGCTCGATATCGCCAGAGACGAAAGCAAATAACCTACTATCTCAGGCAGTGAAGGCATTCGCCATCTGGGAACGGGATTTTTCTTAAAAATCCAGAGTACTCAGCTCATTATACCACTCCAACAACGGCACGTGCCCGGGAGATTGGTCTAGTTTTATACAGCCAGAAATAAATGCTGTGTTCCTCTAAACCCTGAGCGGATTATTGGGGGAAAGTCAAGGAAGTGTTCAGCAGCAGAGAAGCTTCTATATTTTAGTCAAGTACCTCGTGCTTGACAATCAAGTCATCAGTGCAGCCGTCAGAAACAGGAGAGAGGGTGAACATTCCTGGGTTCTGAAAAAGTCAACGAGAGAAGGCATAATGGAGACGCCACCTCAGCAGATGTTGAGGGTGTCAGAGAGACACTGAAGCAAAGAGAGAGAGAGAGAGAGGGAGAGGAGATAGCCGGGACCAGTAGGGTCTGATGTTATTGTCACGAAGTGGTTTTAAGTTTATAGAGTTTGCCTGAATGAAAGCAAGACCCTAGTATGAGAAAGTCTGAAGAAATAGAATTTAGATGGAAAATGACATGCCTGTGGACAGATGAGACTATTGACTGAAGGGATAGAACCAGGAGTTGACTCTCCCCTTGCCGCTTCGTGACTTCAGAAAAAGTTATAATCTCACTCCCTCTAGCTACCTTTGAACACAAGGAGATAAGGTGTATAAAAACGACCACAGACACCACTATACAGACCACATGTAGGTAAAGTATAGACTAGAAGCTGATCCAGTAAATAATATATGTATATATTTATTTACATACAAGAAAAACAAAAAAATGGCATCATACGTCATCAAGTCAGTCGATAGCGTGCACTGTTGCACGGCCTGAAAACAAGTAACGATTAAATTGTAAGACCCTCAAAAAAAAACCTCAATCACATTCACTCTTCCTGTCACCCTGCTGAGGAACAATAAAAATGGTTAGTGCTTTAAAGTACTCTGATCTGGTGGAGCTGTCAACTTTAGCCTCCATTCTCTAATACCACTAAGATTGCTACTGTCTCAGTCCTGTTGACTCTTCCTCAACGAACCGTCTACACCGCTTTCCGCTTGTTAGGCGATATGCGCCGCTAACTAACACCACTGGAAATGCTACAAATAATAGACTTGGAGTAACACAATGGCTCAGTATCTATCCGTCAAGTGGATACTGAACAGACCCTACTGGTCCTGTCTATTTTCTCCCTCCTCCTCTCTCTCTCTCTATCTCTCTCTCTCTTGGTCTCAGTGTCTCTCTAACACTCGACGACTGATGATGCGGCATCTCCGTTACACTCTTCTCTCGTTACTTTCAGGACCTAGGTATGGTAACCCTGTCACCTGTTCCTGAATTCTGCGATGATGATGATGAAGTTCTGGCGTCAAGCATGAGGTACTTGATGAACTGTTGACAAAACTTCTCTGCTGCTGAATAGCTTCCCTCTTTTAACCCGCTCCGGAGTTAGAGGAAAAAAACCACAGCCTTGATTTCCGGCTGTACGCAATTGAAACCAGTCTCACGGCCACCTGCCGTTGCTAGAGACTATAATAGCGATGCTCTTGGCTGTATGATAAATAAACCACGGTCCAGCTGAAGCCTAGGGACTTCACTGCCAGAGACCATAGGTCTGACCCTTAAGATAGGTCCTGTTGCCGTGGGTAATTTTGCACATGGGCAAATTTATGCTCCCCACTGTTCTTGCCGCGACTCGCTGAAATTAAAAGAAGATGCGTCTATTGTATAACAATTCCAACCTAACGCATCTCTAACCTAACTCCCCTTCACTCGTCATTTACAACAATACATAAAATAATATTGCCCACGTGGCTCGCTCGTCATGTACAACAATACAAAAATTAATATTACCCACGTGGCACTTAAATCTCTCTCCTCCTCCTCTCCTTCTGGAAAAAACGATACATAAAATATTCCTACCCACGTGGCACTTAAATCTCCCTCCTCCTCTCTCTCACTCAACTAAAATCCGCCAGCCAAATAAACAAAACCTGTCTGACGGGCCACTTGGCCGTCCCACATGGCTACCCACATGTCAACATTTTCAACTCGGGAACTTCTTTTGTCCGAAATTCCGGGGTCTCCCTTTTTAACATTACCCGTTGAGGTTTCCTACTTAAGCCCCAATTTAAATGAAATCTCGCTATAGGAATAGTTTACTCCACTAAGCAGTATAATTCACTTACAACGTAAATCTGAACCCTCCAACAATATTTCTCACATTTAAGGCTCAGTAAAATTAACGAACACACCAGGGATTTCCCCATAAAATTACATTAGTAAATACACAGAAATAAATGGTGGTTTTACATAACATTCTACAAATATGAGCCCACGTGTAGCTTATAACTTCACACGTTCCTATCTACAGCCAAAATCATAGAAAGAATAAGCACACTGTTACATTTACGTCGTTCTTCAAAAATGATAATGGATGGCACGATCGTTTTGAACTAAAAAGTTAAACTTTACCTACGGGCGAATTTCTGAAAAACCCCCTAAGTAAAACGATGAATAAAATAGTTACATACCGATTATCGCTGGTTTTTCCCACAGTGGAGAACGATAAATCGACGTAGTCTGACGGCTGACGAGTATTTCTTACGATAGAGAACTAGGCCACCGTTTAACTGGCTATTTATACACCCAGGGACCACTCCTACGCATCATCGCGAAACCCGCGTGGCTTAAAATTGCGTCACGTTACTTGACGCCCGCGTGCTTCCGGACTCGTCATACCGCGTGCCGGAAATGGCGATTATTTTCGTAAACAACGAAATCTCCGTGATCGTGAAAAAATCTATAAGAGAAAAAACTCCTTTATTGGTAGTAGAGGCGGTGAGGCTATAGCTATCTAATACGTCACATGTGGCAAGGGAGAGTCAATCTAGGTTCTCGCCCTTGACGCCAATAGTCTCATCTTTCCACAGTCACTGTCATTTTCATCAAAATTCTATCTTCTCAGACTTTCTTACCACTAGGGTCTTGTCTCTATATTAAGACAACCTCTAGACTTAAATCCACTTCGTGACAGTCAAGGTCACAAGCTGCTAATGTTCCTTACAATGAGAAATAAATAAATCTGTTTAAAAAGGAGTTTTACCTCATTTTGGAGAGGTGTGTCCTGTTGAACCTAGACACAAGGTCTGTCAGTTATACTAGGGTGCATGTCCAAATATAAATGAACTAGTGGTCTTGTGTATTAACCTTTAGCACGCTGCCGTCGACATATGTCGACGAAGGCAACCTATGTTCTCCCAGCTGTTGTCAACATATGTCGACAGCGTTTATCATCGTTTTCTAGCACGACTTGTGTACACGTGATTTTCAGCCCCGGATGTTAAGTTGTAATGTCATTTACAAGAGAGTTAGCTTCCATTTCCGATCTTACAAAAGTGATGGGTGTATTCGCGTTTATTTTTTGTAAATTTTTTAAATCGAAATGAATCAGCATCGAACATGCGGCCATTTTCGTTATAATTTTATTGGATTCTGACGCCATGAGGTAAGGATGAAATTTTTGTCTTTATAAGCGCTGATATCGGTTCTCAGAATATGTTTGATGGCTGAGATTGAAACGAAAGTAGAATGGCTTTCCTGGTATGTATTTTTTTAGGGGTTAGGATTAAGTGTGTCGGAAAGGTTTAGGGTTAAGATCGAATATCACGGCTGACGAGAGCGTTTATTCCTTTGCTACTGATGATGGGTGTAACGAAAAGATCGTCATTTGATTTGTATTGGTCTATTGGTCAAATGACTTTCATTGAGATGCAAGGTATATGGACTCTTCGTGTGTTGGTTATTTTTTTTTTTTTTTTTTATAATTTTAAAATTAAAAATTTTTATTTTTTTTTATTTTTTTAAGTGTTTTTCTCGTTTTTTTTCATCTTTCCTTTCCTCTCTTCCTATCACATCTAACATGAACACAAACAAATTTTATATCATCAGATTCATCATTCATTTATTTATATAAATTCCAAAAATGATAGCAAATGACCAAGAAACACAAAAACTATAGAATTTACAAGTCACCCACTATAACAATGGGGGGTTGTGAAAAAGAATGCAGCGGCAGGAGCATAGTTTTGGGAAAAGAATGCAGCGTGCTAAAGGTTAATATAAATAAATCAGGACATCAACTTCATAAGACAACAACAAAAAACACAAAAAGCAGAATGATTTGGTAAGTGCATACCCAGAGTCAGATATAACAGAGGAATTCTACCCATTACCAAGAAGAGATTAAGTGATAATAGACTGAAAACCAGTCGCCGCAGAACATCTGTTCACCAAAAATCAGACAGACGCTGTCGCAACCCCTTTGAAAGAAAAAATTAACGACTATAAGAGAGAAGCCTTAAACAGACTGCCAACTATTTGACAGAAATAGGTGTAGTTATATTAGAGCGAACGAAGATGAAGGCAAGCCTTCACAAGTACAGGACTAGCTTCAGCGCAAAAGGACAACAAAGAGAAAAATGAACCGATGGTATTAAAATTATGAAGAAACATAACCTGAAACTGACTAAGTCAAAGGAATAGAAACCACATTTCTTACAGATGCATAATGCTAGAAGTCTCAGGCAAACACACTACTTTATAAATCAATCAACCTTTATTCAGCTCCCCATAATGCCACAGGTCCTCAAAAACTAGCCACGCAGTCCTGCCCTATGCCATCCGTGCAAGGTCTTTCCATGTCTTCTTATCCCTTTTTTCTCTGACCTTTGGGATTCTATAACTGGGACTGCCTTGCAATGCTATAAACTGGCTTTCTTAATGCGTGTTCTACCCAACACCATTGTTTTCATTACTTTATAAATGAACTAAAATAATTCAGCATCAGTTGTCCAATGATGGATGCCATTATTCAATAACATACCTGGCAAATAGTTGGCATCAGGAGGGAAAGTGCGCAACAAATCTAGGATATAATGCCTCTGATCATTTCCAACTATGCCCTGAAAGTGAAATAATTAAAAACCTTTACAAATGATATAATGCGTTTCTTATAGTCCTGCAACTTTTTCGCCGATACAGAAACCAAAGCCATATCTCAGTCCTATCATTTAATAATCACCCAATCAATGTAATTAATATAGGCTCTGTAAATTCATCATTGACATGGCATATTCTTGCATCTGATTTTCAATACAATCAACCTTCGATTAAATGAACCTTTACTTAAAAGATTTCAGATTGGGCGAAAACCTGCTAAGAACAACATTAGAAGCTTCCGTTATTTTCTGTATAGTAACCACATTGTGTGAACACTGCAGTATAATGAAGAATTAAATGAGCAGTCACTAGGTAGCTAGTTAAGTTGATAAGTTGCATATGTATTTATTGACTTGCAATAAAATACTGAGCCATCACTATCAATCATGATAACATGCATCTTTTAACCCTGACAGGCACAACAAATTACAAGCATATGTTATTAAATATTTGATTTCTTCAGGTTATTATGACACATATTTTATAACTGCACACGTTAATGGTACTTGTGTGTTACCTAAAGCAAAGCTGAGAATAGTCACACTGTAACCTACTAATGTCATTCGAGGCGACTAGGGAGGTCTGGGCATGGGGCTGGCTAAACCATCATGTATAAACTTTAAGCCACAAAAACTTCAAGTATAGACAGGTCACGTAATTCAAATCACCAATGTGGAACTGACGACAGGAGCTAGACAGGTGCAGCAGGAGTTGAGACAAAAGACACTGGCAATGGGTGGAACATACATCGAGGAAACATGCTGATAACATTACAAGGCAGACATTCTGGAATCCCAGAGTAAGAAAGGGGTGCAGAAGCATAAATGATGAATGAATAACCCTCAAAAACATATTTCACACCTCATCAGTGTGCCCACCCAGGGCTAAAATACTGAGGAGACAGAGACTTACTGACCCCAATCAAACATGCCAGAAAAGGTACTACAGACTTCTAAACTGTGGCTAGCAACCACATCAAGTAAAACTAATTTCCAAAGAGACAACCACAGACATTAGTACATGAAATGCTTTGGGGCAAGCTCCACTTGTAGCTCCACACTC
This sequence comes from Oreohelix idahoensis, assembly GCA_024509875.1. Lineage (NCBI taxonomy): Eukaryota > Metazoa > Mollusca > Gastropoda > Stylommatophora > Oreohelicidae > Oreohelix > Oreohelix idahoensis. Next base: position 471,002 of record JAMPIV010000906.1, read on the forward strand.
TAAGAAGCTAGAAGAATTGTTTTCCTAGCTGTAATAGTTATGTGTGGAGTTTAGCAGATCAGAGATTGTACCAAGGCTAGACAAAACATTAAATCATAATGGGTGTGCAGATGTTTTCTTTTCATGATTATTTAAATACATAATTAAAATGTTGAAACACGAAATGACCTGAAAATTACATTAGAATATATCTCACCTTGCACTCAATGGAAGAATACAGTTCAACTGGTTCATCTTTACTATTCAGTACCCTGAAAATGTTACAAACCACCCTTAGTAATGTATGGTTAGATTAGACATAAAAACATATTCAATAATTAACTCGTCACATCCAAAACCTAACCATGCTGAATTTCACTTCTAAAGCATGTAACCATAGCCGTTTATAATTTATAAACTATTTTTCACCTCACTTATAGATTGCAATCATTTTTTCCCCCCCCACGTTTAAACTGCAATCAATTTCCTCACAGACTGCGCTCATTTATCCCCACTTTCAGACTTGAAACAGTTCCCGCCTTTCACAGATTGCAATCAATTTTTGTTTCGAAATTGATAGACTGCTATAATTTCTTCCCCAGAATTTTTATTTTAAAACTTTTTAAAAAAAATGTAATATTTCGAAAATCTCAACTTTTCTTCAAGTACTATGCCTGGTGGCAAAGGTGATCATGTCTCTTTCACAACTTCCCATCTCCAGTACAGTTTATCAATTCTACTGTTGCCTTTTTTCCATGCCAAGTCAAACTGTCCAGTATTTTCCCCTGCTGTCATCTTTTATATCATTTATCTTTCAATCATTCTTGCTGTCACAATATATGCCAGCTTTCTACTTCTCATGACATGCCCAAAGAGAAAGGACTGCCTCATTCTAATGTGAGTGATAAGCTCCCTTTAAGTACTAGTGAGTGATAAGCCCTCTTTATTCACTAGCGAGTGATTGCTGTTGTTGAACTAGGGCTGCTGAGCTTCTCGCTCTTTTGCAGTGTGAATCAGGTTATGATCAAGCTAGTTCTAACCCTGTGGTGCAGGGGCGTATCCCACATAATGTATCAAGTAAATTTGATACAGGTTGGTCTCACAACTGTGGATGTTCAATTTCCACAACTTTGTATTGGCTACAATACATTCATGGGTGGCTGAGATGTTTACGACCACGTTTGTCGTCTCAATAAAACGCACCGGCGATATGGCTGGCCTCGACGGCTCATAGTGAAATTTTTTGCTCAAGAGCCCAGGGGAATGAAATTTTACGGGCTGGGTGGCCAGGGTTCTAAGGGTTAAAGGATCGTCACAAAGGGGATCCCAAGCTAGGAGTAAGAAGTGTGTAGCATACTGTGCATTCCCCGCCATCCAAGGGGGCTCTCAAACTATGCAAAGCTAAAACACTGTACTCTGGTGTTGGCTCTCCCAAGGAATTGTCACATTCTGCACAGAGCTACTTCTCAGCTCCCCCTGCCTATCACTGGGTCCATAGTGTGATCCTCGTGAATGCAGTCAACTAGGTCTAAGAGTTACATCCGGGGTTCAAGTGACTTAGTGTGCAATGCTGTGTACTCAACAAGTTTCACCACAGGAGAAATCCGTAGAAGTGTGTGGATGATTTAATGAGTCAATGAGGGTGTAATTAGTCTCACAGACAGAAGTTACAGTTCTACATATGTATATTGTAGCATTGTGCATAGCTGGTGGTCATATAAGAATGACTCCAGATATGCCTCCATGCATACTAGTAAGTGATAAGCTCCCTTTATGCACTAGCTTCTTTCAGGACATCCTCACTACTCTATTTTTAGCTGCCCATGGTATTCTTAACAAATCTTCTTCTTCTTCCTTGTTCGCCCTGAAAAGGACAGTGGTTGCATTGTGTCTGTTTACACCTAAGCTGTGATATCTGCACCTTTCGGTCGACACATCCGACTTCAGCACGGCATTTTTTAGGGACCGGGTTTGCCTTCCCATTGCGATCCGCACTCGCTCAGCCAGACTGCACTGCTGCAGACTGTTTCCAGGACCACCACGTGGAGGTGGAGTGCGGTCTTGACCAGCTCTGGTTCGCTGGTCCTGATGCAAGCAGTACAGCTATGGGTCGCTGACTGCATTCACTATTGCTGCATCTTGGGGTCCCCTTAACAAATCTCAAAATGCAGACATGATACAGCTTCATTGAGAAGGTGTCGCTCGTAACTCTTCAAAATGTATGTTGCAAACATGTGTTAAACACAAGCTGCACACGACCAACTGCAACCAGAATACTGTGTTAACTATCTTTGTAAAGATCTGTAGCTACAGCTAAATTACTTGTAACCCCATGCAGTTTCCCAGATGAGACAAAGTAAGAATAGTCTGCTGCTTCCACCCCAGGCATGTCCAAGAGGCAACTAATGAGGTTTTGTACGTGGCCGTCAATCCTCATGTAGTTCTTGAACAGACAAAGAAAGAACAGGACTACTGCACCATGAGGTTGTGCATAAGGCTGGCAATCTCATCATGTAAAACAAACTGCCACAGAAACCAGTGCTGCAAGAGAAGGTCACTGCTGCAAGAGAAGGTCACTGTTTGGTGCAGGCTTCCTACAAAGGTATCAGCTGTAGTATTGGCTCCATGCTATGTAAGGATCAAAAAGAAAAAAGAAGATCCCTCATTCATTCAGCCATCACACTTTATAACTTACTTGTGTGGTCTGATTTTTAATGCTGCAGCGGTCTTCTGGAGCTGTAAAGCAAAATATGAAAGACAAAAAAGTGCTAAAGAACTGTCTGCAATGTACAACTTAGTGTAAAGAAGCTGCTGTTAATGAGCCATGTAAGTTTACTGTAATGTAACACTTTTAAAATATAACATACTTATTCAACTTAGTCGTTCCTCTTCTATACCTTGAAAAAAAGTCTCCCCATCTTTTGATAGCCAACTCTTCTTTGATGCCTCCCTTCCGGTCTATGACAGCTCCGAGGTATTTAAAGTGGTTGACCTGCTCCAGGGCCAGTTCTCCCAGCTTAATCTGATACCTTTTTTCCTCTAGTGATATCACCATGGTTTTCATTTTAGAGCTGCTTATGACCATCCCTCTCTTCTCCAGCTTTTCCTTCCAGACTTGCAGGTTGGATTGGAGATGTGCCTCTGATTTTAAAATATAACAATACACAGAAATATAAACAAAACAGACTGCATTTCCATAAACATTTTTCATGACAAAATTTCATATCATTAAAACTGCATTAAAAATGTGAGTTAGCTTACTTGTTAGCCAATGAACCTGATTTGATTAACAACAAAAAAAAAAGAGTTCCTTTATTTTATTTCTTTATTACTTATTTCAGCTCTATCCATCTGAGCAGCCTTAACATTTGTGTTATAAAAGTCCATCAAGTTTATTAGCTTTGTCAACAGTATTTGTTTGTAACAGCAAAACGAATTAAGATTCAACCTCAATTATTCGCCTGCATATCATATTAGGGAGCTGCGGTTAGTGCACTGGCTTCCTAGTTCGGTTGTCCATGGTTAGACCCCAGATGAGGTGGGATTTTTAAGACCACAAATGCCTTTGGTGTCGACCCAACCTCACAAATTGGGTACCAGAGCAACTCTGGGAAGGTTAAAGGCAGCCGGCATGATGCTGACCACATCATCCCTAGTGTGCCAATGGTCAAGAAAATATGGCCCTAACACCATAATCTCAATATGCCTCAATGGGCATGTAACGGGATCCTTTTTTTTTTAACCTTTTATATCATATTAGGTGCCAGTTGTAGTTTCTGGGTGTCTCTTAGAAAGAATGTTCCTTCAGGCGTATCGTAAAAGGCAACTAATGTGAGGTTGGGCATGAGGTTGGCAACCTCATGAAGTAAAACAAATTGCGGGACCCAAAGATGCAGCAATAGAGAATGCAGTCAGCGACCCATAGCTTGACTGCTTGCATCAGGATCAGCGAACCAGAGCTGGTCAAGACCCTACTCCACCTCCATGTGGTGGTCCTGGAAACAGATTGCATCACTGCAGTTTGGCTCAGCGAGTAGGGATCGCAGTGGGAAGGCAAACCCGGTCCCAAAAAATGCAGTGCAGAAGTTGGATGTGTCGACCGAAAGGTGCAGATATCACAGCTTAGGCGTAAACAGACACAACGCAACCACCATCCTATTCAGGACGAACGAGGAAGGAAGAAAACAAAATGCTACATAACCATCACTGCACGATGCATGTACTTTAGCGCAGGCTTACTGCGAGGGGGCAGGGGCAGTGGTGGTAAAGAGCGAAAAGGGAGATCAATCAATCATATTAGGCACACTTTCAGACTATACCTACCAGTTCCCTGTACTTATCACTGGTTACGACAGTTTTACCAAAGTCCACAGACCCGTACACCACTGACTGTTCTTGTTCTCTCTCCAAGATTCCTATGAAACATTAAAACCTGGCTAACATCACATAAGAGTAATGAGTCAAGTCCACATCATTATCTTAGAAATACCGTTGAGCTAACATAAAAGAAAAGAAAGAAAGAAAGATTAAATTCAGCATTTTTAAACTGCAAGGACCACGTTGTATTACACAATCAAAAGGTTTCCTCATTATGTGTCCTACCCTTGGGCAGTGTCATCTTTTAATCTCCTGTGTCACTGGCACTTGTCTAGTTCTTGCCATCAATTCCATATAAGTGATCCTGTCATACCATTTCAATATTTTTGTTCTACACAAGCACCCATGTATGAATGTCTGTAAACTTCTTAACCATTGCTTTCCCTGCTCTCCATGTTTCAGAGCAATACAATAGGAATGGCTTGAAATCTGAGTTGAAAATTGATATTTTTGTTCAAACTGATAGCATGACAAGGCAGTCATAGCTTAGAAGTTCCCAGGGTAAGAGAGGTGGAGAGATTAAAAACACTGAGAACTGGTAACAAAAATATAAGGGATAAAAAAGACACGGACAGACCTCGTGCAGGACTTGAAAGGCCTACGCTCAGTGAGAGCTAAGGATGATGATAATTTAACTACATTTAATTATGAATCAATTTTTAAAACTTCCTAGTTATGAAGTTCAATGAGAATGAAACCAATTAACTAAAAATTCTTGTAACGTCATGAGATCTGTCAGATTAAAAAAAGTATACTTAGCGACACTATAGTATGTCAGAATCATTTCACCACTTCAGTGTTTTGAATCATTAAGACTATTCCCTGCAAGCATGATCTTCAAGCATACAGCTCTTACTGATCATATCTCTCCACAAACTTTCAATTTCCAGTCTAACATCATCTTCCTCACAGATACTACTTGCTCTATAACTTTCCATCTACTTTATATGAATCTTCCTTTTATTTCTGCTAATTTTCCTTCTTTTGTTGTTGCTAGAGCTGCTGCTGTTGTTACTGTGCTTGCTGAGCTAGTTGCCGTTTCACAGCCAATGACGGAATCCCATGGCATTATCTACAATGTAGATCTAGGCTTGTCCTGTTAATTTTCTGTCATTCTAAAACTTGTTCTTCTTCTTCTTCCTCGTTCGCCCTGAAAAGGACGTTGGTTGCGTTATGTCTGTTTACGCCGGAGCTGTGATATCTGCACCTTTCGGTCGACACATCCGACTTCAGAACGGCATTTTTTGGGACCGGGTTTGCCTTCCCTCTGCGATCCCTACTCGCTCAGCCAGACTGCAGTGATGCAGCCTATTTCCAGGACCACCACGTGGAGGTGGAGTAGGGTCTTGGTCAGCTCTGGTTCGCTGACCCTGATGCAAGCAGTCAAGCTATGGGTCGCTGACTGCATTCTCTATTGCTGCATCTTTGGGTTGAGTTGGGTGTCATGAGCTCCAATTTCTTTTCGGGGTGTTCTATCATGACTTGGGATGCATTTAAAGGATCCTCACATCTGGTTTCAAGCTAGAAGGGGGAAGGTAGTGGCATTCTGTCCATTCCCTGCCATCCCTTGGGGGCCATCCTAATATACAGGCTTTCCTGTGCTCTGGTTCTAGACTCTCCCAAGGATTCATCAATACCTGCACAGAGCCACTTTCCAGTTCCCTTTGCTTGTCATGGATTCACCGAGATCTTCCTGCATGAATCCAATGTTGCTAGTGTAGATGCCAGAGCATTTGTATAGTATGCCTACTGCTTCATTTCTTCCAAATGTTAATTTCAAAAATGCAAAAAACTTACCAGGTATAATTGACTGGGCAGTGATTCTGTACCCTCGATAGTCTATCACGACTGTACCTAAAATGTATAGACCTTCTGGATCCAAGTTGAAGTAAGCTTTCACACCCTGAAGGTCATTGCTCTGGGAATAATACAGATATCTGCTGTAAAACGTCTCTTGACTAAACATCATGATAAATTAATTAGTTATCACTACTCCATCACTGACTCTGTAAAGTTCACACAGGACATTGAGGAAATAAAACAAAAAAAAATGGATCTTTTACTTGATGCACCTTATATAATGCACACGGGACTTGCAGGTTCCTCGTGTACATTAATCTGCTACATAACCCACAATGCCAAGAGCAAACAAATGATTCAGTGCAGGCTTCCTGCAAAGTGGCCAGCACAGGCAGCAAAGGTTTAAATGATGATTATGTCATTGTAATATGGCTAAACCCCAAATATCAATTTGCAATTACAACTCTCTGAACATGACTAAGCATGATATGTTACCGCCGCGATTCTTGGACACAACAAAACACCAAGAATTAACTTACAATAAAAATTTCTGAGCAGGTGTGAAATTAAAGTCTTAGTGATATATCAGATTCGTGTAAACAAACAATTCCAAATATTGCAACAGCAAATTTCCACAGATCTTTAATTACTGTAATGGATTATAAGGATGTTCAACAACTTAGTAGTGAAGCCAGAAAACAAGAACTGGAGAATTTTAAAACTTAACCAAAAAAAGTGGAGAAATTCTGCATATTTTCAAAACCAAAAATTTAACAAATGAAAGAATAGTTATGTTTGCTGCAATGAGTCTCAAGTTTACAATTCTGAAAAAAGAAAACAATGAAGAATGGGGGATAATTCTAGACAAAATGGCAACAGATAACGTGAACAGCTGGATTAAAACATTTAATAATTGGGAAGTTGTCTGGGATGGTGTACCATCAAGACATGACAGTGGGACAATGGTACAAATCTACTGCTGCCAACTTATGACATGGATATGGCACATGCGTGACTGACAATTGCATTGATCAGCATACCCCTAACAAGATGTAGAGCCATACATTTGTCTTGGCAGCAATATAGACAAACTGGCAATATCAAAATAAGAATTCGACAACACAAAGGGAGCTTTCACTGCATTAGGAAATAAACAGAGATAGAAAGACATCAAGCCCTAAACAAATATAATTTTCAACTCAAATGTCAAGTCCGCCCTAGTGTATTGCCCTGAAACATGGAGAACAACAAAAACAACAATCAAGAAACTACAGACTTAGATAAATGGATGCTTGTGTAGAATAGAAGGCTTGAAATGGTATGACAAGATCACTAATAAGGACGTGCTGACAAGAACCAGACAAGTGCCAGTCAGAACAGGAGATAGATGCTGGCGGTGAATAAGACATATATTGAGGAAGCCGACTAATAGCCCTTATGGGACTCACAGGGAGACGAAAGAAGACATGAAGAGAGCTGGAGACAAATTAAAGGGATGAGACAGATATGGAAAGACACTGAGCTGATGGCGTGAGACTGGAGGTCTTGATGTAAGTTCGTTGGCAGGCCCTGTCTTTGGGCAGCTAAAGGGTAGTGATGATAAGGTGAGTATGTTCCTGGAGTAGGGTAGTGATGATAAGGTGAGTATGTTCCTGGAGTAGGGTAGTGATGATAAGGTGAGTATGTTCCTGGAGTAGGGTAGTGATGATAAAGTGAGTATGTTCCTGGAGTAGGGTAGTGATGATAAGGTATGTTCCTGGAGTAGGGTAGTGATGATAAGGTGAGTATGTTCCTGGAGTAGGGTAGTGATGATAAGGTATGTTCCTGGGGTAGGGTAGTGATGATAAGGTATGTTCCTGGAGTAGGGTAGTGATGATAAGGTGAGTATGTTCCTGGAGTAGGGTAGTGATGATAAGGTGAGTATGTTCCTGGAGTAGGGTAGTGATGATAAGGTGAGTATGTTCCTGGAGTAGGGTAGTGATGATAAGGTATGTTCCTGGAGTAGGGTAGTGATAAGGTGAGTATGTTCCTGGAGTAGGGTAGTGATGATAAGGTATGTTCCTGGAGTAGGGTAGTGATGATAAGGTATGTTCCTGGACTAGGGTAGTGATGATAAGGTGAGTATGTTCCTGGAGTAGGGTAGTGATGATAAGGTATGTTCCTGGAGTAGGGTAGTGATGATAAGGTGAGTATGTACCTAGAAAAGGGTAGTGATGATAAGGTGAGTATGTTCCTGGAGTAGGGTAGTGATTGTGATGGAGTTACTGTGATTTAGTCTTCAATAGGCCCCAGTTCGTTTTCTCTTCGTAACTATTGAGTTTGCCATTTTTGTCTTCCCTCTATTAAAGATTGGGAAGTATTCTTTTTCTCTCTGAATAATAGGGGTGTTTAGATTTTTTCTGTAGGTAAAGTAATTGCGGGTTTTTTTCTATAGGGATTAATGTAAGTAAGTATTGAAGGGCACCTGTCTTCCCGTTTCTAATAATCACGATCTTGGAATTCCATTTTTTTTGCGTTGTTAAATTTATCGCGGTCATTTTTCGTGGGTAAGGGGAGATGACCCCTACCCAGGTAACGTCCAACGTAAGTTGGAGCGAATCACATTCGGTTCTGCTCACGCTAGCGGACGACGGTAGGTAACGTTACGTAGTCGGAAATACGCGCGCGTTTAAAGGAAGCAAGAATACACTGGTTCTAAATTTAGAGATGAGCGCATGGAAAATTTTAGAGTATCTTTAATTCTATTGGTTGTAGTGAGACGCCTTGCCTCAAGTAGGTCGGGGGTCAGAGCGGGAAAATCTAAGATAAAGTAGCGCTTTTCGATTTAGCGGTCTCTTCCTGCAGAAATCCTGGGCCGTGTATCCAAGCATATTGTCGGCTTCTAACGCTGAACGCAGTATTGGTATGTCAGTAATTTAAAGTAGCGTGGTAATTAAATTTAGTTTCTCTAATAGAGCCTTAGTCCGTTCAAATTTAATTTATTTTTGAACTTTATAACTTGTAACGCCATCATTTATTTCTACAGTGATAGCAGGGTCTATGAGTGATAAGGAGATATTACGTAGGTGTGCTCCGTAGAAAGAAAGTCTGTAGAAATACACGCATCCTAGATTTATATTAATTTACAGAATATTCTGAAGCGTGTGTATTTTATTTCCTTGAGAGGTTAATTCTGATGTCTCATTTAAAAAAATACGGGAACGGATTTTTCGGGAAATTTAATCACGTGGTTACCGGAATTTATTTGGATAGAAATTCTAGATGGATAGATTAAAATATTTTTCTATCTCTGAAAGTATAATAATTGCAGGGAAACCACGTGAGGGGTAGAGGTGAAAGGAAATTTATGGTGCCTTAAGTGGTTGTGTAATTAAATATTATGCAGAGTAGTATTTGATTTTTGTGTTATGGAATTTAATGAGTTCTAGGAAATATAGTCTATAGAGATAGATATATTTCTGTGTATAGAGATGTAATATATAAATGTAATGGTGAATTTTAAACATTGATGTGCAGTTAATTGTTGTGCATTTTTATCATAAGGGGGAAACAATGATAAGGTCCTGTGACCGCTTACAGAGTTAAAGTAGGCCTAAGTACGGGAGGTTTCCCTACCTGTTTTTAATGTTTTAAGGCCTGAGGCAAGCTGTGTATAATTAGTATTGATCAGTGAGTCTGGAGTTTACTAGACAGACAGGGTGTAGTCGGGAGGAGATGACCCAGGGTCAGGAAATATTTACGTATCGTCGTGCACAAGAGAGGGGAAATAGGGGAGCAGTCTTCGTTCGGGTGTTTACATGTTTGTGCTAGATTTGAGTGTGACTGAAGCATCCACTGTTTACGTTTTATATGTAAGTTTATTATATGAAAGTATTTTGGTATTGTAGTACAGAGTGGCATGTCTTTTGTGTCCACAGCAGTGGCTGACAGCTGGCAAAGGTAGCCAGTCTTCTCAAGAGAGAAAAAGTCGAGGAAGCGCCAGAGGCGTAAGAGCTTGTACCGCGGTGGGTATCAGCTCTGAGTATTGTGGCCCCCAGAGAGAGGGAGCGAGGAAGAGCAGGTCGAGACAGCGACACAGTCTTCAGTGAAAGGGGTTCCTTAAGACCCGGAGCTCTAAGCTCATACACACCCATCGAACCCAAGCAAGCGGGTTGGTGTGTCTTTTTTTTTTAGCCTCGGTCAAAATAATACCGAAGGGCCTAAACCCAAATGAGGGGTAACATAGCAAGGGAAAATCAGCTTTCTTTTCGCCAAATAGAGAAGCCTCTACAGTCTACGGCAAGTGCCTAGTCATCAGAAGTACGAGTCAGAACCAGGAAGAAAGGGATATCATTTCTCGGTTGCTGAAATGAAACGAGAGCAGCAAGGCAGGAGAAGTGGAGAGAGAGATGGTGAAAAATAGATCAGGGACCTGCAGAGTCTCATATTATTCTTAGAGGGTAGCCTCTGAGCCTTAGAGTTAGAAAAAGTCTATTAATTAGCAGTGCAGAGTGAGACTTAGTGGCGGATATCGCTGACAGAGTTAGCTACTGTGCAGATAGTCTTCGGCAGTACCAGCAGAACCTTGACATTAGAAATAGTAAATTATAGAGCGTGGCTATAGTTGACGCCCCACCAAATTAGACTGTAATTAAGATCACTTATCATTTTTTTTAATTTTGTCCCCAGCAGGGTGTATGAAGGAGTGAAAGTGGTTGGAGTTTTAATTTGGTGTGCTTATAATCAAATTGCTTTTCTTTGTTTTCCAGGTCGGTGCAACCTTGCACGATATATGCTTTTCTTTGTTTGTTACTATGTTATGAAAATTCTGTTGATTTGTATAATAAACTTATTTAATGTTCACTGGATCAGCTTCGTCACTGTATAGTCCTTAACTGTTGTCTGTACAGTGGTGTCTGTAGTGTTAGTTTAACCTTATCTCCTTTAGTCTGTTACAGGTAGCCAGAGGTGGTGAGTTTATAGCATTTCTTGACGTCACGATTTGGCGAGGAAGATTTAATTTCGGTTATCCTCCTCGGGCCAATAGACTCACCTTACTACATTCACTGTCATTTCTTATAATTAATCTATTATCTTAGTCTTTTCTCACACTAGGGTCTTGTCCTACACTTGGGCATAACTCTAACTTAAATCCAACTCGTGACAGTGATGATAAGGTGAGTATGCTCCTGGAGTAGGGTAGTGATGATAAGGTGAGTATGTTCCTAGAGTAGGGTAGTGATGATAAGGTGAGTATGTTCCTGGAGTAGGGTAGTGATGATAAGGTGAGTATGTTCCTGGAGTAGGGTAGTGATGATAAGGTGAGTATGTTCCTGGAGTAGGGTAGTGATGATAAGGTATGTTCCTGGAGTAGGGTAGTGATGATAAGGTGAGTATGTTCCTGGAGTAGGGTAGTGATGATAAGGTGAGTATGTTCCTGGAGTAGGGTAGTGATGATAAGGTATGTTCCTGGAGTAGGGTAGTGATGATAAGGTATGTTCCTGGAGTAGGGTAGTGATGATAAGGTGAGTATGTTCCTGGAGTAGGGTAGTGATGATAAGGTGAGTATGTTCCTGGAGTAGGGTAGTGATGATAAGGTGAGTATGTTCCTGGAGTAGGGTAGTGATGATAAGGTGAGTATGTTCCTGGAGTAGGGTAGTGATGATAAGGTATGTTCCTGGAGTAGGGTAGTGATGATAAGGTGAGTATGTTCCTGGAGTAGGGTAGTGATGATAAGGTGAGTATGTTCCTGGAGTAGGGTAGTGATGATAAGGTGAGTATGTTCCTGGAGTAGGGTAGTGATGATAAGGTGAGTATGTTCCTGGAGTAGGGTAGTGATGATAAGGTATGTTCCTGGAGTAGGGTACTGATGATAAGGTGAGTATGTTCCTGGGAGTCTCTGAAGACACATTGAAAGAATATGACTTACAGCTTCCTCAGGCAAGTAATAGCAGGCAACTAATACGAGATTGTGCATGAGGCCGACAACCTCATCATGTCAAACATGTAGCTAGAAAAAGAACTGCCACCACAAGCGCACGTGGAGTCTCTGACGCAGAATTCCTGCAAGGCAGCCAGTTGTGGGTGGATCCATAAGGACTCATTTTTGTAATTAATCTGTTTTGTCCTGAGAGTTATTAGGGTGATCAATTATATATGCCCTGGTACTTACAGGGGCAGCATATGCAGCTGCATCCCCACCAAAGTCCTTGTAGTGATCCTTTACATCAAAGCCAAGGCTGAAGAATATATTGTTCCAGATGAACATTTGCATTCTGGGGGGAAAAACGAGATACAAATCTATGTTTTAGTAGCCACCCTGCCAAATACATCAATAACTGAAGACTGGATAAAGTGACAAGAGATGCAGGGACAAACTTGATGTATTCCGAATTTTAAGTCTACACAAGCAATTCAGTCATCAGCAAGTTGCTAAGTTATGTAGTTTGTAAACCATAAATGCAATCATAGCTGGCTACCTCAAGTTTTCCTGGTACCTTTTAATTTAAATGTTTTTTTTTTTAAAGACAAATATGGTGCCCATGTGTGGATGACAAACTGTGACATCATATCAAAAATCCATTTTGGGATATTTTTTTTACTTTTTAACTCTGAAGTCTAATTTTAGGGCACTTAAACTTTAGTGACTGTTTTTTGTTTTAGGTAAAATTGAAAGTTATACAAATTAACAGTATAATAAATCTATTTCAACTTTTCAAGGGGTATCCTAAGCACCTTTATATATATATATAATAAAAAAAAACCTTTTTGTCCTAATAAAAGTAAACTCTGCAAAGTATATGCACCTGTGTGGTTAAATATTTCCACTCTGGCAATCATCATCTCATCTCAACCCATAACCCGTCATGGGTCGTAGGGGTGCCATGGTGGAAGCATCAGCAGACAGGGTCCTCCACTGCTCTCTATTCTCAGCAATGCGTACAAGTGTGGAGAAACCGTGTCCTGCCCATTCTTTGATGTTATCAGCCCAGGATTTTCTTTGCCTTCCTCTTCTCCGTTTACCTTCGACTGTTCCCTGGAGGATCGTTTTCGAAAGGGAGTCATGACGAGTTACATGCCCAAACCAGGCAAGCGTTCGACGTTTCACTATTGACAAAAGTGGTTCTTGATGGCCTGCATAGGTGTTTATCTTCTCTCTAACATAGACATTTGTTTTGTGCTCTTTATAGCAAATGCGCAAAATTCTTCTATAACATTTATGCTCGAAAGCCTGAATCCTTCGCTCCGTATCTGCAGTGAGTGTCCAGCCCTCACACCCATACAAGAGAATAGATAATACAAGTGATTTGTATAATTTGATCTTCACAGGAAAACTGATGTTACTTTTCCAGATCACATTCAACCTTGTCATGGCAGCTGAGGCCATCTCAAGTCTTGTCTTGATTTCTTTATTTGATCTTCCATCACTACATATAGTGGACCCGAGATATTTAAAGGTGTTAACTTCTTCTAACGTTTGCCCATTTAACGTAATGTTGGTCGGAACATGTTTCTTATGGTTATTCACCAATATCTTGCTTTTTTCTATATTAATTTCCATCCCATATGTTCTTGTTACTTTCTCCAGTCTAGAGGTAAGGTCTTGAAGTTCTGATTCTGTTGCAGCTATCAGATCAATATCATCAGCAAAACGTAGATTACACAGAGGTCGGCCTCCAATCGATATGGTTGATTTATAATCGTAGAGAGCCTCCTGCATAATATGTTCTAGATAAATGTTAAAGAGCACTGGTGACAGGATACATCCCTGGCGAACTCCTACAGTTTTTTTGAAAAATTCTCCAATGTCATTGCTTGCAAAAACAGCACTGCTTGCGTCCTTGTATAGTGCTTCAATGATATCTATGATGTTGGTATCAAAATTGAATTTTCTCATTATTTGCCATAAACCTTCATGCCAGACTCGATCGAAGGCTTTTGTGAAATCGATGAAGCTATGGTATAAATCATGTTGATGCTGGAGATGTTTTTCGATTAGTAATCTAATATTGAAGATTTGTTCTGAGGTACTTCTTTTTGGTCTAAAGCCAGCCTGTTCCTCTGACAAGATTTCTTCTGATTTCTGTTTTATTCTGTTCAAAAGTATCCTTAACATTACCTTACTTGGATGACTAATAAGGCTAATGGTTCTGTAGTTCTTGCACATTTTTAGATTTCCTTTCTTTGGAAGCGGTATTACTAATGACTGCGTCCATTCTTTTGGCCATTTTTTTGTACTCCATATCTTCTGGCAAATTGTTGTCATGATTTTTACTATATCTGGTCCTCCATATTTCAAGAGCTCTGCTGGTATATTATCCACACCCGGTGACTTCCCTCCTTTCATTGAACATATAGCCTCTTCCACTTCTTCCCGTAGTATTGCTGCATTTCCGAGTTCTCTGTTTTCGCACTTAATGTTGTTTAATATGCCTAAGTCAGTGTCAAGTTTACAGTTATATAATTCTTTACAATATTCTGTCCACCTTCTCATTACAGCTGTTTTTTCATTGAGCAGAGCCCCATTGCTATCTTCTATGACAGTTACCCTGGGCTGTTGGGGTTTTGATAGTCTTCTTAATGTGTCAAAAACTGCCTTGCTGTTACCTTTTATTAGCCCCATATTAATGGACTCACATTGATCAGCTACCCATTTTTCTTTGGCCTGTTTCATTTTCTTTCTAATATTTTTATTCACCATACTGTATTGCCATGCTGCTTCAGGAACCTCTTTCTTAACCTTTTTCATTTCTCGCAGTGTATCACATAACTTCAGAATGTCATCTGTAACCCATGGTTTGTTTATTTTCTTTCTTTTACCAAGTATTTCTGTTGCTGATTCAATGAGCACGTCTTTCATGTCCTCTGTGATTGAGTTGATATCATCCTCCAAAAAGTTGAGAGCTGCGAATTTTCCTCCAACAGTTGCCTCAAAGATTCCCGCGATTTCTGGATCTTTCAATTTGTCTAAATTGAATTTTAACTGAGAACATCTGTTTTGATTATAGTTCTTTTTGAGTTTAAGCTTGAGCGTCAACAATACCATGTCGTGATCACTACCAATGTCGGCGCCAGGAAAAGTCCTAGTCTTGGCTTTATTAATGCTGGACTTGAATCTTTTGGATACAAGAATAAAATCAATTTGGTTATGTATCTCAGTTTTTGGGGCATGTCACGTTGTTCTTCTTGATAACTTATGAGGAAATAGTGTATTTGCAAGGGTTAGTTTATAGTTGCTGGCAAATTCTAGTAGCCTTAGTCTTCGATCGTTGGTTTCTCCAGTCCCAAATTTCCCCACTGTGCCAGCCCAGTGACCGTATGCATCTGGCCCTATTTTAGCATTCCAATCACCTAGAACGATGAGAAGATCTTTCTTTGGAATTTTCTTAATTGCTTCATCCAGATTGTCATAAAATGTATCAATTGCCTCATCCTCATAGTCAGTAGTGGGGGCATATACCTGTATGATGGAGATGTTCTTTGGATGTGTTGCAATACGAATGGTGATAAGCCTGCTATTTATTGGGGTGCAGCTGATGACAGAGTTCAATCTATCTTTATGTACGATAAAACCTACTCCATGCTGATGTTTAGACTCATCTCCACTAAACCAAATTTTGTGACTATCATCCGTTATTGATTCACCTAATCCTGTCCATCTGACTTCTGCTAGGCCCATGATGTCCCACGAGTATCTAACAAGTTCATGTGTTAGTTCTTTGACTTTTCCACACGCATATAGCATGCGTACATTCCAAGTTCCAACAACAAAATTTTCTCTTGGAAGTTTCAAAACAGGTGTTTGTACCCCATTCGTTGACTTATCACTCTCAAGGGGCAATGAGAGCGCGGTCGTTGTTAATCCGGGCATCGGCCGATCCGGCAAATTATTACTGAGTTGACTTTCCATCATAACATTTCAGTGGGCAAGAGGTTTGCTTGGCGGTGCCCATCTCCTCTCCAAGTATCCTTGCAGGTACATACAAAAATGTACCTGGAGCAGTAACAATAGCCCTCAATAAATCTGTAATGTTTTGAAACACTGTACTCTGGCAATGCAACTGCAATATTACTTCTTTCACCCTCAGATGCCCAACTTGAATATGTTCAAAAGAATGCAGTGGTCAGTTCCAGGTGGATGATAGTCCTGTAGAGCTTTTCCATGAATGGTACTGGTGATGGTCATATGCGCTTTCTCTGTTCCTCATATGTTCGGCACCTTTGAAGTAGATGTTCAGCAGTCGTTACATTGGTGCCATAGTTACACTCATCAGTAGTTCCTATCTTTAACTTGTTGAATAGATGGTAGCCCAATCTGCTGTGACCTGTGCGAAGTCTGAAGATTACCACTTGTTCACTTCTGCTGAGCTGGTAAAAGGCATCATTTTCACTGTGGCCTGGATGTTCTGCTTACCACCTGCTCCTGTACCTGTGCTTGATAAAACTCTTGGCCTCTTCATAAGTCATGCTTGTGTCAAGTTGAGGTAGCTTTCCACCTTCCTCTGCAAATCTGTCGGCCTCTACATTTCTAGGGATGTTGCAGTGAGAAGGGATCCACTGTATCACAACTCAATGGATTTGCTGACACAGTTTGGGCGTTGACTTCATGCCCCCATTTTGATTCTTACTGCTTGGTTTTGGGTTCTGTTTATTTTTTATCAAAGTTTGACTTTGCTGCTGCTGACCATGCTGCAACACCATATTCTAGGACTACCATATTCTAAGACTGGTCTCACTCGCCCAGTATATAGCTTCTTTAGTGCTCTCTCGTCTGCTACCCAACCCGTGCCAGCACGTTTTTTCATGATTGCCATTCTTTGCCTTGCACTTGTCCTGTTTCTTTCAATCTAGGTTTTCCAAGACAAACTACGACCAAAAGTAATGCCTAGGCAGTTCAAGTTTTCATCCAGATGTAGATTTTTCCCATTTAGAACCAATTTGGAGCTCTGTGGTTTATTTGATAGGGAAAACACTGTGTATACAATATTAACATAGCAAGATTTCCAACTGGAGGCAAGTAACAAATGAAACCTTATGCTCCACAGGAAATTAGGACTGATTAAAAAATATAGCATCTTCTAAACTAGCATGCACTAGGTAATTTGTTGAATGACAAAACACTTCTTCCTCTTTGTCTTGCCTGGCTAAGTTTATTTAATGATAAGAGACATTAAGAGCAGAGTAAATACCTGAGAAATAGTTATTTTTAAAATCTGGAACAAAACACATGGTCATTATAAAACTATTGAATCAGGGCCATAATTGTGTGGTAAATACCTAAGAAAAATTCAGTTTAAAAATGTAACTAGAAAAGGGGTTATCCTAACACCATCCAATTTTTAAAAATCTTACTGGAAAAGGGTTATCATAACACCTCTGCAGATTAGACCCAACATCAGGCAAGCTGATGTTAACAACACAATGTACTGGGACTTTAAAATCTGGTACCACAACTATGTTTAATGTAAGCGGTTCATTTGTTTAACCCTCGAATTATATCTAGGTACTAAACTAGCAGTAATGTACTCACTTGGCATCTTCTCCTGGATTGATTGCCATGACATTTCCATCAATAACAGCCACGGCTCCACGTGTGGCTGCTGCAACAAAATCGCTGTGAACCTGGTCAAATGAAATTAAAGAAATGAAACTAATGAGTATTGTTCTAATTTGCATTATCATAGGAAAACATTGGGTTTTTTTTTTGTGTGTGGATGCTTAATTTAGTTATCAATCACAATAAACCAGGCAGTAAAATTTCACTTCAGAAAAATCGTTCACATGCAGTTGTCATTATTATCAATTAATTTTTTTTATTTTATTTTAAATAATTTACAGGATTCAAATAAGTCCACAAATCCAAAGCTACAGACTTTCATAAATGTGAGCTTGCATATAATAGAAGGATTGAAGTGGTATGACTAGATCACTAATGTGGAACTGATGACAAGAGCCAGTGGAACTGGATATGAAGAACCCTGGAGATGGATGGGGCAAACACTGAGGGAATCCCTAGGGTATGAGAAATGGAGACCAAGCAATACATGGAGAAGAGAATTTGAGACAAACATGAAGGGGATTACAGGAGGCATGGAAAGAGCTGGAATGGATGGTACAGGACAGTACGGCTCAGCATGTTTTTGCTGATGACCTGTGCTTCATAGGGAGGTCAAAGGTAATGATGAATTTATAGGATTCAGTGTTAACATGTCAAACAGTGCTAAAAGTAGTTACTACTTTGGAAGAAGATAAGATAGATTCAGGTGTGTGACATAAGACAGTTTTGTTCTAACTAAAATTATTATTAAACAAGAAAGTCCGTGTAACAGTGATAAGAAAATATTTGCACGCAGACAACAAACTTTTCGTCGCTTGTTACAATAAGCTGGCCGCTCTATAATCATGAGCGCCAGAACAGACGCTCACCTACACAGAAAAGCCAGTCTAACATTAAGTTAGCTCTAAAGAGAGGAGGAGAGAAATCAGGAGGGGCAGTCTGCACCTTAAAAATAGCCCGTTCCCTTATAAGCCGCTCAGGTAAATTCCCCTTTGGGAGCTCCCTTGTGGTCTGTATCTCCTCATTCCAATCTCTTGTCTGGCCAGGAATGTGTTCTTCGTAACCAAGGCGTGTTGAGAAAGCTGTCGCAGGCACAAAAAAATAAAATTACTCTAGGTCAACATTCAACTTAAATTACAATACTTAGAAAAACTTAGCTAACAACAAAATGTATATTTAAAAGTGTAAGTATTAACAGATGATGATGATGCTGTCCTGACAACAAAGAAATGCACTTTCACACTGGACAAGTCTTCGGCGAAAGACAAAAGATTTGATAATATACTGACGATCATCGTTATAATTTTCTTTTGTTGCTCCTATGGAGCATGGAGCCACCACTAAGGCTGGCTCCTTTGCAAGGAGCCTGCACACAGCATCCACACTCGTGCGGCTGTGGTTTTTATAGCAATTTGTTTTACATAATGAGGTTGCCAACCGCATGCAGAACCGAACCTTATATTAGTCTCCTTTTACGACATGTGTGAGGGACGAGCCCCCAAGAACTACAAGAGGTACACTGATGATACCGAATTAAACTGTTCAACTCAAATGCAAAGTTATTGCAGCTATATTAGTAAGAAACTCCTGTAGGACAACACAATTTACAACAACCAAGTTACAAATGCTCATTCCAACTAACATAATTACCGATGTATGTTACGTCGGTCGGTCTCACTCAAAATAGTAACTCACGCCAGAAAAAAAAGTGCGCAACGCACGGTGTGCAACTTGCGCGGCGTGTGTGTTATATAAAACAAATACTTTGGTTTTATTTTTTTATATTCTTTCTCGAAATTAGTAGCGCTCGACAAAGAAAAAGTGCGTAAAAATTGGTGTGCCTGAGCCCTCACCCGATGTACAAATCATAAAAACTTGAAAGTTTTTGTTAACACCACTTATTATCAGGGAACACTCTTTGAAAACAATCCACGCACTTTCACATGAAATTTTGTCATCAAATAACTTTTAAATTGAATCTAAAATAACATCATTCTCGCCCTGTGTACGTTGGTCACAGCTGAGGAATGCAACCGTGTTTAAAGATTGTATTGTTTCCATTATATAAATTCTCCCAAAAATAGTTACAATCAACAAAGAAAAGTGTTCAAATGACTGTGTTCATGAACAGTTTGATTACACTGTATAATGGAAAGAAACCAAAAACACTCTAAGAATGTACTTCTATCTGCTCATCCGGGAACGGAAACAGCACACTCTAATTAAAAACCCGTCAAGTTTGACGGGTTATTGCTAGTAAAGTAATAATTCAAAACTGTTTTGAGCGACGAATGAATATAATATAACACCAATGGATCACCAGTGTAAAGCTGAAGAAAAGGAACCAAATATTAGCAGAATCGCTGAGGAAAGGTCTGATAGATAAACAACGTTAACGCCATATGGCAGTCATTGATCTTGAACCACTGCAAAGAAGAGATTGCTGAAGACTCAAAAATAAATATGAGAAATGGTGGCAAAAATAACAAAAATACAAGAATAGAAGAATACACCGAAAGCAAATGATGATGAATGAAGGCAAAAAATAAAAAACATGGATGAGATTTTACAAAACACCAAAACAAGCCAAAGTAAAATGGTAGCATAAGATAGATAATAACATTGCAAGAACTGACGCAGATTCTAAAGGGCAAAGGTAATCTGAAGTCTGGTTGAAAGTCAATTGTCCAAAGGAATTGAAAAGCAGATAATAGTATCTTGAGAAGAGGATGATAAAACATACTGTGGCCATAGGCAAAACTGAGAAGACAAAGAGATGATATCAAACAAAACTTTACCCAAATTCAAATATCATCCTATTTTCCCATATTGCTCCCTTTGGAGCATAGAGCGACCACTGCAGATGGTCCCCTGCAGGATGCCTGTACAAAAGCATTTATGTGCTCTTGCAGTTGTTTATGTGGTAATTTGTTTTACATGAGGAGGACCCAACCCTTTGCACTCTCATGTTAGTCACCTCTTATGACTACCTGAGGAATCGGTAGTCCTATTCTACTTACGTCTCTTTGGAGACCCCTAGGAACTATACGGGGAGAATTCAAATATAAATACTCAGACATACTCAGTATTTTTAATATTGTGCAGCTGGCTATATGGTAGTGCTTATTTTCCAGCAAGTGTTTAGATGACCTGGGATAAGAATATTATTTAAAACTGACCATCTTCAGCCCTGATGTAGTCTATCTGATGATCGTACTGTGGGGCCATCCATGAGTAGACTTGGTAAGGGGTAGGCACTCTTTCAAATGGATGCTTTTGTGCACGTTTTTTCAACAGAAGCGAGAATGTGCGTTTGAAAGCTGGGCTAATCTGGTGAGTGTAAAGACTTGAGATTAAAATCAGTGTCTACCCTGACATACAGGATGATTGAAAAGCCACTTTCTATGTTTACATTTTAATATCTTCACTTGTATCCAGGGTACATGAAACAGATGCCAAAATCATCAGCAATAACAACCATTTGACAAATAAGTTTTATTATTTACTTAGTATTTTTTTTTTTAAATAGTCTAAAATAATAAACTGGCATTACAACTTCTTTGATCCTTAGCTGCTGACTGTCAAAGCAGTCAGTGGCCATCACGCCTGGTGGCGTCTTGTAGGGCAGCAACAAACTGCTTCCACTTTGTTCCGTCGGTGGCCATCCTTCATGCAGCGCCCCAGCTCTGGTTCATTCTTTGCATCTCTGTCTCCACAGTTCTTCGCCAGGTTGTTTTTGGTTGGCCTCTCTTTCGCTTTCCTTCAGGTCCATAGCGACTCCAACGTTTGCCAGCTATGATGGTGTGCATGTCCTCGTGGTTGCTCCGAGTAAGCAGTTCTTGGTTGCTGATGGTATTCGGCCAAAAGATTCAGAGAATTTTCCTTAGGCAGATTGTGTGGAAAGAGGACAATCTCAACGGTTCCTTCTCTCTTACTCTCCAGCATTCCGCACCATAGAGAAGCATATAAAGTACACAGCTCTCATATAATCTTAATTTGGTGGCATTACAAGAAAGCAAAAACAAAACAAACAAAAACCGCTCCATGCTAAGAAATCATGTGTTGAACAAACCTGATCTCACACTGAGTTGTAATGATAATGTCACATGGCCTTTTGTGTGATAAAATGCAATTAAGTGTCTTTATTGTGATGTTTGTTTCATATACATTAGTTGGATAGGAGTGAAGAAATAACGATTTAAAAATAGAAACTGACTTTTCAATTACCCCGTAGATTACCCAAACAGTAGGAATGATGATTACCCAAACAGTAGAATGATGATTACCCAAACAGTAGAATGATGATTACCCAAATAGTAGGAATGATGATTACCCAAACAGTAGTAATGATGATTACCCAAACAGTAGTAATGATGATTACCCAAACAGTAGGAATGATGATTACCCAAACAGTAGGAATGATGACTACCCAAACAGTAGAATGATGATTACCCAAATAGTAGGAATGATGATTACCCACACAGTAGAATGATGATTACTCAAATAGTAGGAATGATGATTACCCACATAGTAGTAATTATGATTACCCAAATAGTAGTAATGATGATTACCCAAACAGTAGGAATGATGATTACCCAAATAGTAAGAATGATATATTTTTAAAAATGAAGAATGTTAAACATAAGTGATAGCATAATCATCATTATTAGTTCCCTGTAGAGCAATGTGGTAAATTTAAAAGCAGAATAGCTCAGGCAAAAACAGCATTCTCTAAAATGAAGAGTATTTTATGCAACAATTCTTTGTCAATGGAAGTAAAAAAGAGAGTTCTTTAGTGTTATATAGAACCAATCCTAACATATGGGAGTGAGTCATGAACAATTAGTAAACAAGTAGTGAAAGCACTGTAGGAAGAATGTTAAAAATACCATGGACAGCAAAATAAGAGTAATGAGGATGTCCTAAAAGAGGCCAACGAGAAAAGGAAACTTATTGCACAAGTTAGAAAGAAGCAATCTATTTCTCTGGGCATGTTATGAGAAGAGGAAAGCTGGAATATATCGTAACAACAAGTACGATTGAAGGAAAGAGAGAGGAAGACAAATATAGCAAATACTTGGACAGTTTGACACTGTGGCATGGAAACATGTCAACAACAGAATTGATATAATTGTACTGGAGACAGGAAGTTGTGGAGAGACATGATCTCCTACACAACTAGGCAATGATGATGTGGCGCAATGACATTCAACAAATTCATGCCAAACCATATGCAGGAGGACACGGACCCCATGATAGGCTGCTAAGAACAGGGCATTACTCAAGTCTCCCCATTACCAAAGATGTTTGGGCAAATTTTCTTTCTTTAAAAATAACTGTCTTTTTTTTTTTTTTTAAAAATAACTTTTTTTTTTTTTTTAAATTTATTTAAAAAATGGAAAAACATAGGCCTTTGAAATTTTCAGAGTACCATTATGAATGGTTGCTGTGACAGAGTATGTAAATATATTACATGATATCTACACGTTTTGCTTCCACCTGGCTTCTCCTAGCTTCCTTATTAGTTATGTATGTTTTGTTAAATGCAGAACCTTTCACTTCTAGATATGTCTCTTTCTTAATTTTTGACACGCCTTATTTTTTTTCTTTCTCTACGGTCTTACAGGTAGACGGAACGCGTAGAGATAGAACGTATTTTTGATAGACAGTGATCAGCGGAAATAATTTGAGTAGAAGAGGGAGATAATCTGAAAGAAAGGGAGATAATTTACAATTTACCCCCCCTTATCCGTTCGTGAAACGTAATTAAGCTACAGAACGACGAGATCAAAGATCTTTGCTCGCCTGATCTTAAGCAGTCCGTACGCTAGCAGAGAGTCTGGTGTCGGTGAAAAGTGTGAATATTTCCTTTCATACAGAATTTGAGCAGAGAAATCCCTGTAGGTGTTAAATCTCGCAAGAGAGAGCGACTTTCTGCTTAAATCATATATATGTCTCCTCTTGCAAACTCAGATTATTCAGTACCCACAGAAGTTTTAGAAACTACTAGCTGCGATTTCTAGATCCATTATACCATTTGGAATTACTTAGTTTTTCGTTGGAGTAGTCTTAATTCTGTGTTAACGGTAAATATTATTTCACTAAGATTTTTCTGCGTAGAGTGATTTAATGGTTAAGTCCGTCATATTATTCCACTAAGATTTTTCTGTGTAGAGTGATCTAATTGTTAAGTCTGTCATTATATTTCACTAGGATTGTGTGCTAATTGACTAGCGAATTAAAAGTAATCTATAGCTAAATTGTTCCGGCTGTAGCATTAATTTAACTAACTGATATTAACCAGTAAGAGTTATTTTCACGTTTGTGCGTCTAATTGTTGTCACCTATCTGTGTGTGTGTATGTGAGTGGATGATACATATATGTTAATATATATTTAGGTATACTGTCCAATCAACAAATTCCTGTTGAAGAGATAGGCTGAACTAGAGTATCCTTTAAATCCAGGGACAGACTCTACCTTTCACCATCTCACTCATGAAAATTTATTTCTTTCCTTATCTTTCACAGTTGCCACCTGTTCTAGTTCTATTCAGACGGGACCTTTTTTTTTTTTTCGTACGCCCGCTAATACTCGAGGCGAAATCTCAGGTTATTTTTAATGTCTAACCTGACAATGATTTTTACGTGAGTATCCTATTTTCTTGTACAGAGACAAGTGTCCCTCGCCATTCAGGCAGATACTCGCCGTTTTCGGAGGTACTCATTAGAGCTGGGTCGGCTCAGGAGCCGCCAGTTCCTGGTCGACGACACTCCTTCAAATGTCCTCGCCAGGTCTCGAGTTAATCCAGTCCAAATCCCGGTCGATGAAAAATCCTCAAATGCCGTCGCCCGGGTTTGATCCTGAATCACCCGGTCGCCAGAGCGGTGTTCTAACCACTACGCTAGCGCGGCTCCCAGACGGGACCTAAAATTGATCTTAATTTCCTATTAAAAAAATCTACGACAGTTGCCACATCCGAAAAAACATATTTTATGCAAATTTGTCACATGATCATGGCGGACGTCTTGAATTTGTGTGGCTATTTACAGAAATTTCAGGAGATGTTTTAGAACCATGATCTTTTTCCACTTTATAGTGAATTTGTTCAACGTCAGTGCAATAAAATGTTAGAGACATGGTATATGGCAATCAATAAAATAAGCTTGACTGACGTATTGATTTAACGATTAACCACGTATTTCAACATAAAAGGCTAACAAAAATTGTGAATAAAATGCCAAAAAAAAATTTAATTTTTGTGTTTCTTTTTTGAATGTATTCTGCATCTGTGGCATCTGACAATGAGTGTTTGTGAATGTTTGAGGAGTTAAGTACCTCTAGTTGGAGTCAGAGCTGCTTCCTTCATTAAATGGGGTTGAAGTTGTAGCTGTTACAGAGAAGGAAATGTTGAGATTTGGGGCACTGTACGAAGGATGGCCGCCGACCGAGCAAAGTGGAATCAATTTGTTGTTGCCCTACTAGACGCCACTAGGCGTGATGGCCACTGACTGCTTTGACGGTCGGCGGCTAAGGATCAAAGAAGAAGTTATAGCTGTAGGCCTCTGCAAGAGTCTTTGTCTGGATCGTTGATAATCCTCGACTGTGTGGTATAACTTGAAGCAGGGTATCAGGCATAGAGATACATTGCAATCTGGGCAGTACATGCAAGTCTGGCTTCTGTTCCCTGCAGCCTTACACACTTTACAGTCTGGTTTGTACCTTGCCCTTTCATATTTATCAATGAAGTGGTGCTCAGTAAGTTGTGTTGTTGTGACCTGTGGTTTTGAAGGTGTCACATTACATCGAAGAATAGCAGGTTCAATAAGAGTCCTGATCTTTGCTTTTATCTTTTTTGTAGAGTTGGCAGTGTTGTAGGTTATGTGCCCATTGACCAGGGCAGTTTCAACTAAGAAATGATATAAAAATAGGATCTGTGTGGGTAGGGGTAGCTTGCACCTAGTTGGCCGACACCTCCCATACTTTTGCTGTATTTTTCTGCAAGCACTGGCTTCTGAATTGTTCTGCCCTAAAGAATTTGTCTTTCCAACTGTCTTGTTTATATTATCATTGGAGTGAACAGTAGATATAAGGTTAAATCTTTTCGTATCATGCCAGGTGACTGTCGGCATGCCTTATCTTCTGTCGCACAAAACACAGGATGATTTGCCTTTTTCAATTTGAGTTGCTTTTTCTTCAGCGCTTCAGGAAAATGCTTCCAATTTTCAGCTACTGTTCCAAATGCACCAAACTGAATTTCTTTCAGGTCTTGAAATAAAGCTGAAGGCTGAATAAAAACTACCACAGAAGAGAATATGTCCCTTGTTGCCTATCCATCAAGATCTTTCACAACCCTGAAAGTTGCCCCAACACAACCTTCATAATTTTCGTTACCTGTATCAATTTTCAATTTCATGCAGTATTTTGTTTTAGCATCAGTGAGAGCAGATAGTTTGAATCCCCACTTTGTGGGAGTTAGTGCTTGAAATATATTCCTGCCTGTGTGCATAGCGAGGTGATTTTCTCCGTACCTATTCACTTCGTCAGTGGTCAGATCTATGGCAGTGTCTGGGAAAAAAAGTTTGAAAAAAATCAATGGACATATATTCAGTTGTGGCACCATGAACTTTGTGCAGTCCACAGCTTCCAACACTCAGTAGTTCTATGCCATAGTTCTGGTTCAGTAGCGCATTAATTTTGTCATGAAAAGCACAATTTACATTAGGTCCATCCATGGACAGTTGGAGCAAATGTCCTAAATTTAACGATGAGCATGCATCATCAAATGCAGTCTGCATATCAAGAGCTCTAGCATGTCCAAGAAACTTTGATGTAAGATAATGTGTTTTTATCATATTTACATCCAAGAAACGAACATGGAAATCCATTTGCTTTCGCTGCATTGATTTGTTCATGCTTTCATCAAACAGAACAATGTAACTGTTCTTGCTAAGCTGGCTCTCAAGAAGTGAGGTGAAATATGGAGCCAGCCCAAAAGAGGCCAGGTAGAAAGTTTTCCTTTCAGACAGACCAAACTGTCTGGTAATAGAACTATCAGGAAACACTTTCTGAAAAATTTTAATAATTCCTGCATTTGAATTAAAACTATGGTGACTTTTGACTGAAAACAGAGTCCAAATAATCTCATCTCTGAGAGTTTCTTCCTTGGTCACAAATGACATCTGTAGGTCTTCTAGTAGTGTTAGACGTTTTTTTTTTTGACGTGTCCGAGGGAATGGTGTTAGATGGTTTTGATGTTTCTGAGGGTAAAACTGATCCTTTTCAGTAAAAAAAAATAATAAATAAATAAATAAAAATGGGACACACAAATAACTTAAGAGTAGGCCTAAGCTATGTATATTTACCAAGTCAAAGTTCTTAACGCATACATAATATAGTCAAACAATATTTAACTAGAACTTCTTCTTCTTCCTCATTCGTCCTGAAAAGGACGTTGGTTGTGTTGTGTCTGTTTACACCAGAGCTGCAATATCTGTGCCTTTCGGCCGACACATCCGACTTCCGCACAGCATTTTTTGGGACCGGGTTTGCCTTCCCTCTTCGATCCCTACTCTCTCAGCCTGACTGCAGTGATGCAGCCTGTTTCCAGGACCACCACGTGGAGGTGGAGTAGGGTCTTGGTCAATTCTGGTTCGCTGACCCTGATGCAAGCAGTCAAGCTATGGGTCGCTGACTGCATTCTCTATTGCTGCATCTTTGGGTCCCTAACTAGAACAAAAGCTAATATATAGTAACTGGGAGTGTGAAGGTAAAACCCATCTTTACTATTTTTGTTTGGCATTTTTGTTGGGTTTTGTTTTGTTTTATCTCATTTCTGTTTGTTCAGATTTTTTTTTAAATTTTTATTGATTTTTTTTTTTTTTTTAAATAACATAGGCCTATGCACAAAATTGGTAATTTTCATTTATCCTAATTACAATGATTTGACAGATGTGATGCCACTTTCATGTATCGGCAGTTATTCATGTTATCTGGAATTGAAAACATGTAGGCCTATCCTAATTATAACCCTTCAGAGGTTGAACGAGATATGTCTCTTCATCATAAATAAAATTTAAAAAAAAAAAGCATTCAAAATATATTTAGGCCTTTCTATCCTGAACTTAAAAAATGTTTGTAGTGAGATAAATGAATTTATTACTTACCTCAGATGAAATTATGGAAGTAAAAATTCTACAGTAACTGAAGTCTAACGAAAAATACAATCAATAACCGAAAAATGGACACCAAGCATCCAACTTTCGATTCGTATTTTTTTTCCAGGTTCGATGCAGGAAATTCAAGGCTTTTAGCCATTTTCCAAGCCTTTTCAAGGCCTGGAATTTTTTTTGTGTTTTCCAGGTCGCTACGAACCCTGTAAGAAGTGACTCTGTGTAGGACGTGATGATTCCTTGGGAGAGCACAGAACTAGAGCACAGTATTTTAGCTCTGCATATTTGGACAGCCCCGTTGGATGGCATGAGAATGCACAGTATGCCACGTGCTGCTTACTCCTAGCTTGGGACCCGATGTGATGATCCTTTAAATTCAAGCCAAGGTGGTAAAACTGAGCTCATGATTTCAACTCAACACGTTTCGGAATGGCAGAAAAGCCACAGGAAACGCCTAGATCTACAGTGTAGATTTTTTTTTTTTTTTTTGATTTTTTATAGCGTAGGCGCGCTATTACTTGAGGCGAAATCTCAGGTTAGTATGTCTAGCCTGAGACTGATTTTACGTGAGTATCTTATTTTCCCTGTACGATGACAGGTGTCCTGCATTCAGGCAGATACTCGCTGTCTTCGGAGAGTACCCATTACAGCTGGATCGGCTGAGGAGCCGTTCAGGTTATTCTAGTCCCTGGACGACAACACTGCTTCAAATGTCCTCGCCAGGGCTCGAATTAATCCAAATCCAGTCCAAATCCTGGTCGACGACACTTCTCCAAATGTCTCGCCCGGGCTTGAACCTGGATCACCCGATCGCCAGCGCAGTGTGGAAGTGTAGATAATACAAAGGAGTCTTCAACTTGATATCGACTGCAAACAGAGTGAGAACCTCAGTAGCCCTCGTCAGACACCAATCCTCCTATTGTGCATAAGTGCCCTGTGTAGTTCTCTAAAGAGAACAAAGAAAGAACAGGCCTACTGCACCTTCGTGGATGTCATACAAGGCAATAATGAGGTCATGCACAAGGCTGGCAACCTCATCATGTCAAACAATCGTGCTCAACAAAGCTGGATGTAGCCAACATACAATACTTCAATAAATATAAATACAAATACAGTCAAATTGCAGAAATGCCAAAACCCTACCTGATTAAGTAAATCTATGAGAGAATGAGACAGGTATTTAGGCTGGGCAGGCTTTGGGTTGAATTCATCCTCTGTCGATCTGAAAACAAAGAAAAAAACATGGTTAATGCATTCTTCACATCAGTTTGTTGTAAATTTAACAAAATGCTGAACATAGTCTTAACACAGTCTTAACATCTGACCATAAAAATAAGATGAAAAAAAAAACACAACAATAAACTATTTCTACCCCAAGAGCCGTACGATGCTTCACGTTATGGTAAGTATCTCCGTTACATGCCAATAGAAGCATATTGAAATAAGGTGTTAGGCCTATATTTTCTTGACCATACAGCACACCGACCAGTATGCTAATTTAATTTGATCTTATATACTTTATGAGATTGTTGTTTGCTGAACTAGGGCTGCTACGGTTCTTGATTTTTTTTGCAGCCAATACCAAAAGTTAAAAATTCTTTGGTATTATTTACAATGTAGATCAAGACTTTTCGTTTGGCTTTTCAGCCATTCCGAAACATTTTAAGTCATAAGCTCCAGTTTATCCAGCCAAGATTGCATTTAAAGAATCATCACATCTGGTCCCGAGTTAGGAGGAAGAAGTGCGTGGCATACTGAGCATTCCCCGTCATCCAAGGAGGCTCTCCAAATATGCAGAGCTCTTCTTCTGCGTTCAGTTTGTGGTCATGCTAAATCTGCAGGCCAGTCGCCAGGACGAAGTCCAGTCTTTTCCAGGTTGGCACGGCAGCCCCAAAGCTACTGCATGAGCTCAACGCCCGCTGGCCAGGTCAGGCATTGTAGGTCATCAAGAGTTGGGGAGTTTTGGAGAATGTGTTCAGGGGTCTGGATTCTGGATCTACACGGACATATGCAGAGCTAAAATACTGTGCTCTGGTTCTGGGCTCTCCCTAGGAATTGTCATGTCCTACATTGAGCCACTTCTCAGCTCCCTGGCCTATCATGGGCCACAGTGAGATCCTCCTGCATGCAGCCAACCAGGTATAAGCCAGAGTATGTCTGGAGCTCAAGTGACTCCTACGCCCACGGCGACCGTTGCCTCAATTGGCTGTGTGTGGTGTACCCGGAAACGGGGCCTCCCAGTACTGAGGCACAGTTAAGTCCCCGATGTCACTTATCGGTGCAGAGTTGAGAGAGATGGCTGAGCATCACAATCCCCCCCTGTGTTGCAGCATGATGAGAACCCAGCATTGCACACTGAGCTTGGGGGGATCACTTGGGCACCAGACTTAATACTGGCTCTTGACTGGATGGCCGCATGCAGGAGATTTCTACAATGGAGGGTTGGCAGGTGATGGGTATCTGGAAGTGGCTCTGTGCAGGACGTGAGGATTCCTTGGGAGAGCCCAGAACCAGAGCACAGCATTGTGCAAGCTCTGCATAGTTGGAGAGCCCCCTGGATGACGGGGAATGCACAGTGTGCTACCCCACCTATCCCCAACTGCTAACTTAGAACCAGAAGTGGGGCCCTCTGTATGCGTGCCAGGCCAGGATAAAATGCCTGGGAAAGAGACTGGAGCTCAGAACTCCCTAACTCAAAGTTGCAGGATGGCAGAAAAGCCATGGGAAAGACAGGGCTATTTTGAAGATAACGCAACCATATTTTCACCATACGAGCTCGGACGCCGCCTCGGTAAACAAGGTCAGCGCAGAGCAGTGACACCCCCCAGGCTGCTTGCGAATAGTCTACTACTGGGAACGTAAACAGATTAGGGATGAGCCCACTCTCCCGTTGAACAGGTGCTAAAGTCGTAGATACTGGGCCAAAAGGCGCACCGGAAACCACAGTATCACGCAACTCGCTTTTTTTTTTCTATGGAGAGTACACCGTCAAATAAATCTCGTACTGGTGCTCGCCCTGTGGAGCTCCACCAGGCAGGTGCAGTGCCGGGCTCTGAGCCTCAACAGAGCCCACCCTCAGCTACTGGAGGACCCTCTAGACCGTCTTGTGGAGTCAGCAGACGGCGGAGGAGAACTACTGACCAAAACAAAACAGAAAAAGAGAAACCCAGAGTGCCACTTGTCATGATGCACTGGAATGCAGAGGGAGTGAACAGCAAGCAGGCTGGATACAGCAAAAAGACAGAGCTGGAAAACATCTTGTATGAGAAGCAAGTCAGTGTTTGCTGTATCCAAGAGACTCACTTGAAAGCAGATCAAACCTTTAAAATAAGGGGATATCAATGCTTCAGATCCGACAGAAAAGATAGACGAAAAGGAGGAGTACTTACTCTTGTAAGGAATAACATTCCTGCACACGAAAGGAAAACCTTCATGGATGGAGCAGAATATCAGCTGTTGCAGATAAAGGTAGAAGGTTTGGAAATAGAACTCCTGAACTATTACTGTCCGAACAACAAACCCCTGAGTCTCAGCTCTATACAGGTACCAGCCACCAACTTTATAGCAGTTGGAGACTTTAATAGCCACTCCCAGAGCTGGGGCTATAACCATCTGGATCACAGAGGTGAAGAGTTGAAACTTGGCAAGATGATCACTCCCTAATCCTAGTCAATAATGCCACAGATACTCCTACCTTCTACTCCAGAGGATGGCACACAACTTCAACACCAGATCTTGCCTTCTCCACACCAGATATAGCTGGATCTATTAGTAGAGAAGTAGGAGACCAACTAGGGGGAAGCGACCATCGCCCAATCTTTCTTACTGTCCAGAGTGCAACTCTCAGTACAGGCCCAGCCATTACAAGATGGAACTACAAAAAAGCCAACTGGGGTTTATTTAGGCATCAGGTGAACACGCTGCTGTCTACCCTCAAGGTACAGAACAGAGACATTAATGAAGTGGTAAAAGACTTCAACAGATGCATACTACAAGCTGCAAAAGAAACCATTCCCAAAGGATGCCGGCGTAACTACATACCATACTGGTCCAGCACACTCCAAGAACGTCAGGAAGCTATGGACAGGGCTAGAAAGGACGCAGAGTCTCAGCCTTCACTTGAAACTCACAACAAATGGAAAAAGGCTGTAGCAGAGTTTCAGAGAACAAAGCTAGAAGAAAAACGGAAAAGCTGGAGAACTAAAACGGCATCGCTGAACCTTGAGAAAGACGGCAGGAAACTTTGGAGATTAGTCAAGTCTCTAAATGAAGAGCGTTCCTCACCTAGGCAGACTATCACATTGGATGAAGGTGGCAAACTTTTCAGAGGAAAACAAGCTGCAGACTTGTTTGCTAGAAGATACAGTTCAGAAAGCAACTTACCCATTAACATAGATCATCAGAGAGAGATAAGAAAAGAAATACTGGCAACCATGGGACAGACAGATACTCCTGCCCCAATGAGGGAACCCATCACACTAGGAGAACTACAGAAGGCTATTTCCAAGCTTAAGTTTCAAAAGTCACCTGGCCCAGACAAAATCAGCAACGAAATGCTAGTAAATCTGAGCTCAGCAGCAAAGACAAAACTGCTTGAGATATTCAACCACAGCTGGTTGAAAGGAACGGTACCCCAAGTATGGAGAGAAGCCATCACAATACCCATACTAAAGAAAGGGAAATGTAAGACCGAGGCTGCAAGTTTACCGGCCAATCAGTCTCACAAGCTGTGTTGGAAAGACTATGGAGCGAATAGTCAACCACAGATTGAAATGGTATTTAGAGTCTGAGCAGATCCTGGTGCCGGAACAAGCTGGATTTAGAGAATGCTACAGTATAGAAGACCAAGTTACTTACTTGTCTCAAGCAATAGAAGATGCCTTCCAGGAGAAGAAAAAGGTCCTAACGATCTGGGTCGACTTCAAGCAGGCCTTTGACAAGGTGTGGAAAGATGGCCTCATTGCAAAACTTAGGAGAAGTGGAATCCAAGGCAACATGATGAAATGGATCCAGTCATACTTGCATAACAGGAGAACTAGAGTCACTCTTGACGATCTGCAGAGCAGAAAAGTGTTGCTCCATCAGGGGGTACCTCAAGGAGGAGTAATTTCCCCAACACTCTTCCTTGTTTACATCAATGACCTGGTGAAAGATCTCCCTGCAGGAGTGAAAGCTGCCTTATATGCAGATGACCTAGTACTCTGGTGCGCTGATGAAAATGTCACCACAGCAAATTATAGAATGCAGCGGGCAGCAGACATGCTAGTGTCATGGGCAGAGAAATGGCTTATCACAATAAACACAGACAAAACCTCCACAACACTGTTCTCCCTCGCCCCCAAGGACAAATCAGCTAACATACACCTAGGGACAACCGTGATCAAGGAAGAAAAGCTACCCCACCTATCTTGGGGTGACATTTGACCAAAGGCTTACATGGAATAAGCATATTGAAAATGCAGAAGGAAAGGCCCGAAGACGACTAGGCATACTCAGAAAATTAGCAGGTACCAACTGGGGAGCAAATGAACGAAATCTAAAGAAGATTTATAATGGAGTAATAAGACCACACTTAGAGTTTAGCTCAGCAGCATGGTCATCAGCTGCTAACTCACATCTGCAGTCTTTGGACAAGGTGCAAAATCAAGCTCTCAGGCTCATTACAGGAGCCATGAAAACTACCCCAATAACAGAGATGCAGAAGGTTGCTGGATTACAGACATTGTCCCATAGAAGAGACACAAAAACCATGATCCAGATGGAAAAGTACAACAGTATGCCAATGCACCCAATGAAGGCAAGACTAGATGATCTGGCACTGGGACGTCTAAAGCGTAGCAGCTTTGTGCATCGGGGGAAAAGACTTATAAGACAGCATCAAGAAGACCTATCCATGAAGACAACACCACTGAAGCCCACCCTATACCCTGTACCATGGGAGCAGGCCAGCAGTGCCCCTCCAAATTAATACATCAGTCAGTGGTCTCACAAGTGGATGTGAGTATAATGATCTGCAAAAACGAACTGCTACATTGAGTATGATCCAAGAAAGCTATCCCGATCAATCATGGATACATGCCTATACAGATGGATCAGCAACTAATGCTGTTAGGAATGGAGGTGCCGGTATCTTTATCTCATATCCTGACAACCACTATGAGACTAGGCACATTCCCACTGGCAAATTCTGTTCCAACTATACAGCTGAGGTTCAAGCTCTAGAGCAAGCTGCAAATATGATTTATAACACCAACTCTGACTGCCACCAGGTAGTCATCCTCACAGATGCACTGTCTGTCCTGCAAGCTCTCAAGGGTGGTAAACTTCCGCATCTGAGAAATGAACTAAACAAGGTAGCTGCCAAAAAGAGAACCATACTTCAGTGGGTACCATCTCATTGTGGTGTACCCGGAAATGAAAAGGCAGATAAACTTGCAAAAAAGGGAGGAGAATGTGAACAAGAAGATAATGAAGTCACATACTAAGCTTAGTGTACAATGCTGGGTTCTCAATATGTTTTACCACAGTGGGAATCCCTGGAAGTGTATGTATGATTTCAAGAGTCAATAAGGGTGTAATTAGCCTCACATACACAGGTTCACTTCCACATCTGTATACTACAGCAAAGCGCTTAACTGGTGGTCATGTAAGGATGACTCCAGATATGCTTCCACGCATATTTTAAGAGATGGTTTCTCATAATTAATTTAAGCTTACTGCATATTTTAAAACAGCTGTGGAAAACCTAAATAGCACTGTGATAAAAAGAGTTACAGTACACAACCATGACAGCATTCACAAAGACACATGGGCTACAGAATGAGGATCAAGGACAGGTACAATTGGAGAGAGCTGTTGGCAGCAATAAATAAATGTAAAAAAGGTAGTCACATAGCAGATACTGCCGTAGGAGAGTGAAATGTTAGAGACTTCACCATACTAGGTCCTGCATCGAGAGGTGGGATGACCAATTCCCTTCCTCGCTGCCTTTTCCTTCCTTAACTTAAAGAGCAGAGTCAGGTACCCAACTGGGTAGACTGGAGCATGTTGTTACGGTGATTCTTCTTCTTCGTTCGTCCTGAAAAGGACGGTGGTTGCGTTGTGTCTGTTTACGCCTAAGCTGTGATATCTGCACCTTTCGGTCGACACATCCGGCTTCTGCACGGCATTTTTTAGGACCGGGTTTGCCTTCCCATTGCGATCCGTGCTCGCTCAGCCAGCCTGTACTGCTGCAGACTGTTTCCAGGACCACCACGTGGAGGTGGAGCACGGTCTTGACCAGCTCTGGTCCGCTGGTCCTGACGCAGGCAGTCAAGCTATTCTTCTTCTTCTTCGTTCGTCCTGAAAAGGACGGTGGTTGCGTTGTGTCTGTTTGCTCCTAAGCTGTGATATCTGCACCTTTCGGTCGACACATCCGACTTCTGCACGGCATTTTTTTAAGGACCGGGTTTGCCTTCCCATTTCGATCCATGCGCGCTCAGCCAGCCTGCAATGCTGCTGACTGTTTCCAGGACCACCACGTGGAGGTGGAGCACGGTCTTGACCAGCTCTGGTTCGCTGGTCCTGACGAAGGCAGTCAAGCTATGAGTCGCTGACTGCGGTCTCTATTGCTGCGTCTTCTGGTCCCACGGTGATTCAAACCCAGCACCTCTGCCACGAGAGACCAGTGCTCTAACCATTCTGTCAATCGGAAATAAATGTACACAATTTTAAGAAATGTAGTCCTTACCCACAACAGCCAGTACTTGAAACAAAGGATGATAAAAGCAAAAAGAGAACAGGCAAATTCATCATTTTGCCTCCCGCTCCCTATAAAGCATGAAGTCAACACTGCAGCTTCCCCCCCCCAGCCCCGCCCCCCCCGCACCCCGGTAGCTAAGTGATGCATATAAGCAAGTTTAGACATTAATGATATTCATAATGTTACAGACCGATGTGGCAGGCCCATAGAGACCCTAGACCTTTAGTTAGTGGAGGCGATATCGCTTGAGTTCGGGTGTATTACCACTACCAGGAATTCAGTCACAAATAAAGTCAATAGGGACAGATGCCTTCAAATTATCCTAAGTGATCTATACGGCCCTGGTCTAGGTGTTTAACCTGCCAGAAAACGACCAGACCCACTGGTCTGAGACGGTCTTAAGTTTACTAGAACATTCTTCCAATTAGGAGAAACTATGGACGCTATGGTTGCCAGACTGATATTAGTTGCCTGATGACATGCCTAAGGAAGCAGCATTCTTTCTTTTGAGAAACTACACACGTTAATAGGCTTACATTATTACATAGTTTTACATAAATAACTAGGTCTGTAAAGAAGTGGAATTATTTTAAGATAACCACTGGTGTGCACTCTACTTCAAAACAGCTACAACTTACTGGATTAGGTAAAAGCCTCTTGCACAACTTGCAATATGGTAACGTTTGTCTTCAAGTGTGACCACATACAGGTAGAGCAAATCACCTGGAAAGAAAATTATGTTATTAAAAGCATGCTTTCTCATAAGGGCACTGCAACCTTTGAAACAAATGTAATGGTATTGTAAAAAAAATGTTTATAATAACCAAGTCATGGAATTTGAGTCAGGTCATATATAAGCAGAAAACAAAACAACTGCCATATTTAATCAAATTCTACAAAACCAGATTTCATAGTTGTATACCAAGACTTTACCATGCATCCTTCTGTTGCCTGGTGGAGGATTCCATCCACTGTATGTAAGAACCTTCAAACACCGAGACGCCTGAATAACCAAAAGAAACATTTTAAAATTGTAAATGAAGAAGTATGCATGAAAAAGTTTAGTAAATAAAAGTACAATGTGGGTCGCAGTTTTCCTGAAGCATACATTAACAACCACTGTAGCATATTTTTACTTTTAAACATAACTCCATTTTACCTTGAATAACAGATTAGGGATGAGCCCACTCTCCCGTTGAACAGGTGCTAAAGTCATAGATACTGGGCCAGAAGGCGCACCGGAAACCACAGTATCACGCAACTCGCTTTTTTTTTATATGGAGAGTACACCGTCAAATAAATCTCGTACTGGTGCTCGCCCTGTGGAGCTCCACCAGGCAGGTGCAGTGCCGGGCTCTGAGCCTCAACAGAGCCCACCCTCAGCTACTGGAGGACCCTCTAGACCGTCTTGTGGAGTCAGCAGACGGCGGAGGAGAACTACTGACCAAAACAAAACAGAAAAAGAGAAACCCAGAGTGCCACTTGTCATGATGCACTGGAATGCAGAGGGAGTGAACAGCAAGCAGGCTGGATACAGCAAAAAGACAGAGCTGGAAAACATCTTGTATGAGAAGCAAGTCAGTGTTTGCTGTATCCAAGAGACTCACTTGAAAGCAGATCAAACCTTTAAAATAAGGGGATATCAATGCTTCAGATCCGACAGAAAAGATAGACGAAAAGGAGGAGTACTTACTCTTGTAAGGAATAACATTCCTGCACACGAAAGGAAAACCTACATGGATGGAGCAGAATATCAGCTGTTGCAGATAAAGGTAGACAAGATGGAAATAGAACTCCTGAACTATTACTGTCCGAACAACAAACCCCTGAGTCTCAGCTCTATACAGGTACCAGCCACCAACTTTATAGCAGTTGGAGACTTTAATAGCCACTCCCAGAGCTGGGGCTATAACCATCTGGATCACAGAGGTAAAGAGGTTGAAACTTGGCAAGATGATCACTCCCTAATCCTAGTCAATAATGCCACAGATACTCCTACCTTCTACTCCAGAGGATGGCACACAACTTCAACACCAGATCTTGCCTTCTCCACACCAGATATAGCTGGATCTATTAGTAGAGAAGTAGGAGACCAGCTAGGGGGAAGCGACCATCGCCCAATCTTTCTTACTGTCCAGAGTGCAACTCTCAGTACAGGCCCAGCCATTACAAGATGGAACTACAAAAAAGCCAACTGGGGTTTATTCAGGCATCAGGTGAACACGCTGCTGTCTACCCTCAAGGTACAGAACAGAGACATTAATGAAGTGGTAAAAGACTTCAACAGATGCATACTACAAGCTGCAAAAGAAACCATTCCCAAAGGATGCCGGTGTAACTACATACCATACTGGTCCAGCACACTCCAAGAACGTCAGGAAGCTATGGACAGGGCTAGAAAGACGCAGAGTCTCAGCCTTCACTTGAAACTCACAACAAATGGAAAAAGGCTGTAGCAGAGTTTCAGAGAACAAAGCTAGAAGAAAAACGGAAAAGCTGGAGAACTAAAACGGCATCGCTGAACCTTGAGAAAGACGGCAGGAAACTTTGGAGATTAGTCAAGTCTCTAAATGAAGAGCGTTCCTCACCTAGGCAGACTATCACATTGGATGAAGGTGGCAAACTTTTCAGAGGAAAACAAGCTGCAGACTTGTTTGCTAGAAGATACAGTTCAGAAAGCAACTTACCCATTAACACAGATCATCAGAGAGAGATAAGAAAAGAAATACTGGCAACCATGGGACAGACAGATACTCCTGCCCCAATGAGGGAACCCATCACACTAGGAGAACTACAGAAGGCTATTTCCAAGCTTAAGTTTCAAAAGTCACCCCGGCCCAGACAAAATCAGCAACGAAATGCTAGTAAATCTGAGCTCAGCAGCAAAGACAAAACTGCTTGAGATATTCAACCACAGCTGGTTGAAAGGAACGGTACCCCAAGTATGGAGAGAAGCCATCACAATACCCATACTAAAGAAAGGGAAATGTAAGACCGAGGCTGCAAGTTACCGGCCAATCAGTCTCACAAGCTGTGTTGGGAAGACTATGGAGCGAATAGTCAACCACAGATTGAAATGGTATTTAGAGTCTGAGCAGATCCTGGTGCCGGAACAAGCTGGATTTAGAGAATGCTACAGTATAGAAGACCAAGTTAACTTACTTGTCTCAAGCAATAGAAGATGCCTTCCAGGAGAAGAAAAAGGTCCTAACGATCTGGGTCGACTTCAAGCAGGCCTTTGACAAGGTGTGGAAAGATGGCCTCATTGCAAAACTTAGGAGAAGTGGAATCCAAAGCAACATGATGAAATGGATCCAGTCATACTTGCATAACAGGAGAACTAGAGTCACTCTTGACGGTCTGCAGAGCAGAAAAGTGTTGCTCCATCAGGGGGTACCTCAAGGAGGAGTAATTTCCCCAACACTCTTCCTTGTTTACATCAATGACCTGGTGAAAGATCTCCCTGCAGGAGTTAAAGCTGCCTTATATGCAGATGACCTAGTACTCTGGTGCGCTGATGAAAATGTCACCACAGCAAATTATAGAATGCAGCGGGCAGCAGACATGCTAGTGTCATGGGCAGAGAAATGGCATATCACAATAAACACGGACAAAACCTCCACAACACTGTTCTCCCTCGCCCCCAAGGACAAATCAGCTAACATACACCTAGGGACAACCGTGATCAAGGAAGAAAGCTACCCCACCTATCTTGGGGTGACATTTGACCAAAGGCTTACATGGAATAAGCATATTGAAAACGCAGAAGGAAAGGCCCGAAGACGACTAGGCATACTCAGAAAATTAGCAGGTACCAACTGGGGAGCAAATGAACGAAATCTAAAGAAGATTTATAATGGAGTAATAAGACCACACTTAGAGTTTAGCTCAGCAGCATGGTCATCAGCTGCTAACTCACATCTGCAGTCTTTGGACATGGTGCAAAATCAAGCTCTCAGGCTCATTACAGGAGCCATGAAAACTACACCAATAACAGAGATGCAGAAGGTTGCTGGATTACAGACATTGTCCCATAGAAGAGACACAAAAACCATGATCCAGATGGAAAAGTACAACAGTATGCCAATGCACCCAATGAAGGCAAGACTAGATGATCTGGCATTGGGACGTCTAAAGCGTAGCAGCTTTGTGCATCGGGGGAAAAGACTTATAAGACAGCATCAAGAGGACCTATCCATGAAGACAACACCACTGAAGCCCACCCTATACCCTGTACCATGGGAGCAGGCCAGTAGTGCCCTCCAAATTAATACATCAGTCAGTGGTCTCACAAGTGGATGTGAGTATAATGATCTGCAAAAACGAACTGCTACATTGAGTATGATCCAAGAAAGATATCCCGATCAATCATGGATACATGCCTATACAGATGGATCAGCAACTAATGCTGTTAGGAATGGAGGTGCCGGTATCTTTATCTCATATCCTGACAATCACTATGAGACTAGGCACATTCCCACTGGTAAATTCTGTTCCAACTATACAGCTGAGGTTCAAGCTCTAGAGCAAGCTGCAAATATGATTTATAACACCAACTCTGACTGCCACCACGTAGTCATCCTCACAGATGCACTGTCTGTCCTGCAAGCTCTCAAGGGTGGTAAACTCCCTCATCTGAGAAATGAACTAAACAAGGTAGCTGCCAAAAAGAGAACCATACTTCAATGGGTACCATCTCATTGTGGTGTACCCGGAAATGAAAAGGCAAATAAACTTGCAAAA
This sequence comes from Oreohelix idahoensis, assembly GCA_024509875.1. NCBI lineage: Eukaryota > Metazoa > Mollusca > Gastropoda > Stylommatophora > Oreohelicidae > Oreohelix > Oreohelix idahoensis. The sequence goes on from JAMPIV010000906.1 coordinate 511,349, forward strand.
AAGGGAGGAGAATGTGAACAAGAAGATAATGAAGTCACATACTTTGAGAAAAAGAGAGCTATCCAGACTATCAGAAGAGAACAGAACCAACCCAAAGACGACTATCACACTCTCGACCGGCAGGGACAGATAACTATTTTTGACTCAGGACAGGGCATAACAAACTGAATAAACACATGCACAAGCTACGATTGTCTGCTTCACCACTGTGCACATGTGGATTAAACGAACAAACTGCTGAGCATGTTCTACAGGACTGTCCTCTGTATGACCAGTTAAGAAAGATATACTGGCCGAATGACTCAACACTAAACTCAAAGCTATATGGAGTTAAAGAGGAACTTCAAACAACAGTCGAATTCATCATGAGAACTCGTCTGACGGTGTAATCATCAAAGATGCGATCGCAAGAAGAAGAAGAAGAAGTATGATCCAAGAAAGCTATCCCGATCAATCATGGATACATGCCTATACAGATGGATCAGCAACTAATGCTGTTAGGAATGGAGGTGCCGGTATCTTTATCTCATATCCTGACAACCACTATGAGACTAGGCACATTCCCACTGGTAAATTCTGTTCCAACTATACGGCTGAGGTTCAAGCTCTAGAGCAAGCTGCAAATATGATTTATAACACCAACTCTGACTGCCACCAGGTAGTCATCCTCACAGATGCACTGTCTGTCCTGCAAGCTCTCAAGGGTGGTAAACTCCCGCATCTGAGAAATGAACTAAACAAGGTAGCTGCCAAAAAGAGAACCATACTTCAGTGGGTACCATCTCATTGTGGTGTACCCCCCCCGGAAATGAAAAGGCAGATAAACTTGCAAAAAAGGGAGGAGAATGTGAACAAGAAGATAATGAAGTCACATACTTTGAGAAAAAGAGAGCTATCCAGACTATCAGAAGAGAACAGAACCAACCCAAAGACGACTATCACACTCTCGACCGGCAGGGACAGACAGGGTTCATAGCAAATTTCTTCAAGCATTTTCCAGGCTTTTTCCAGGTCCAGCACGTGATTTTCAAGGATGGGAAACTCTAATATTTTCCTCATCTAATTTTCTCAGATATAATTATCACTTTGCTGATCAGCAATCCGGAGCATTACTGTTTCCCATTACCAAGGGTGTTTGCAGATTTCTTTAAAAAAACTTCTTTTTTTTTTTTTAAATTCAAAAAAGATTGAAAAACAGACATCTTTTCCAAGTTTTTAGTGAATTTGTTCAACATCAGCGCAATAAAATGTTAGTGACATGGATGGTAATGAATAAAATAAGCTTGACTGACGTAGTGATTTAACGATTAACCACGTATATCAACATAAAAGGCTAATACAATTGGAATAAAATGTTTTTTAAAAAAACTGTATTTTTCGTATGTCTGTCCAGGATCGAAGCCGGGCGACGGCATTTGAGGATTTTTCGTCGACCGGGAACTGGACTGGATTAACTCGAGACCTGGCGAGGATATTTGAAGGAGTGTCATCGACCAGGGACTGGCGGCTCCTGAGCCGACCCAGCTGTAATGGGTACCTCAGAAATCGGCGAGTATTTGCCTGAATGGCGAGGGACACCTGTCTCTGTACAAGAAAAAAGGGATACTCACGTAAAATCAATGTCAGGTTAGACAATAATAATAACCTGAGATTTCGCCTCAAGTATTAGCGGGCGTACGAAAAAAAAAAAAAAAAAAAATTTATCAATGAAGTGGTGCTCAGTAAGTCGTGTTGTTGTGACCTATGGTTTTGAAGGTGTCACATTGCGTCGAAGAATAGCAGGTTCAATAAGAGTCATACTGACATCCTGATTTTCGCTTTGATCTTTTTTTGTAGAGTTGGCAGTGTTGTAGGTTATGTGCCCATTGACCAGGGCAGTTTCAACTAACAAATAATATAAAAATAGGATCTGTGTGGGTAGGGGTAGCTTGCACCTAGTTGGCTGAAGTTTCCACACCTCCCATACTTTTGCTGTATTTTTCTGCAAGCACTGGCTTCTGAATTGTTCTGCCCTAAAGAATTTGTCTTTCTAACTGTCTTGTTTATATTATCATTGGAGTGAACAGTGGATATAAGGTTAAATCTTTTCGTATCATGCCAGGTGACTGTCGGCATGCCTTATCTTCTGTCGCACAAAACACAGGATGATTTGTCTTTTTCAATTTGAGTTGTTTTTTCTTCAGTGCTACAGGAAAATGCTTCCTATTTTCCGCTACTGTTCCAAATGCACCAATCTGAATTTCAGGTCTTGAAATAAAGCTGAAGGCTGAATCAAAACTACCACAGAAGAGAATATGTCCCTTGTTGAGTATGAAATTTGAATTAAAACTATGGTGAATTTTCACTGAAAAAAAGGAGTCCAAATAATCTCAGCTCTCAAGAGTTTTTTCCTTGGTCACAAATGATGTCACATCTGTAGGGCTCCTAGTAGTGTTAGTTTAAAAAAAAAAAAAGGAACACAAATAACTTATGAGTAGGCTTAAGCTATGTATATTTACCAATTCAAAATTCTAAACGCATACATAATACAGTCAAACAATATTTAACTAGAACAAAAGGTAATATATATATATAGTAATTGGGAGGGTAATATTTATGATAAGTGAAAATCTATTAAATATCTAACTGGAGACCTTTACACACAACCAACCCCCATCAATTTCTATTCCTGACCATCTTAAACTGTGTCAAATATATTCCCGTATGCAGAGGTAAACCAAGAAATTTCGTTCAAACGCTTGCTTATAGGCTAATTTTGGCCATGGTTAAAAATTAAACTGTAAATAGGCCTACATTGTAAATACAGACGCAAGTACAGTAGGTCTATCTATAAACTGGACTTATTTAAATAGGTTTTATAAATGAGATAAATGAATTTATTACTTACGACATAAATCTGCGTTTACGTCGTTAACGAAATAGATTTAATGCGCAAAGGGAAGTAAAAATTGTACGGTAACTTTGCGCAAAGGGAAGTAAAAATTGTACGGAAACTTTACAATTTTTACTTCCCTTTGCGCACTTCCATTTCCAGAAGTTTTCGGCGCTTTGCGTTAATGGCGTAAAGGCAGATTTATTCTTAGACTCGTTGCGTCTGTTGTTGCGAAAAATATCATCAATAACCAAAAAATGGACACAAAGTAACGAACTTTCGTTTTCGTATTATTTTTCAAGGTCCGATGCGGAAAATTCAAGGTTTTTAGCCATTTTCCAGCCTTTTCAAGGCCTGGAATTTTTTTTTTTTTTTTTTCGTTTTTCCAGGTTTTTCAAGGTTTTGACTCAACACTAAACTCAAAGCTATATGGAGTTAAAGAGGAACTTCAAACAACAGTCGAATTCATCATGAGAACTCGTCTGACGGTGTAATCATCAAAGATGCGATCGCAAGAAGAAGAAGAAGACCTTGAATAACTAATCATTTTTTTTAAGCGCATATCCTCCATTTTACCTTGAATAACTAATCATTTTTTTTAAGCGCATATCCTCCATTTTACCTTGAATAACTAATCATTTTTTTAAGTGCATATCCTCCATTTTACCTTGAATAACTAATCATTTTTCAATGAAAGCTTTTATACTTGTAGCACAAGAGTAAAGTACATCCAATTACCTTCAGTTTCATATACAACAACAAAGTTATTTATGCATATGAACATTTTAAAAAATTATTTCCAAACAACAACAATAAAAACGCACTGGGGTGGCCATTTTTGCTTGGGCCAAACCCACTTTTTTGCTTGGGACTGAAAGAGTTAATTATGAATGCTGCAAATGGATGTTTTTTAAAATCAGAAATAATAAGTCCGAAATATTGTGTATAAATAATTTTTATAAGCCATTCCCATGTATTCAGGTTCAGAACCTTAATTATATTATCCTTACATTTTTCTTTCATCGCTGAACATCTTTTCACATCATGCTGTTATTGCAATTACTTTCTCCTAATTGATGCTTCTTTTTTTATTTAGTGTTTTTCATTGTTAGTTATTTGTCCACGTGTCTAGTATCCTTTGTCATTTTCTTATAGCCTTTCTCGGGGGATTTGAGTGGTTAAGAGGTCCTCCTTGAATTCTAAAGGTACAGGGTTCAATTCCCAGTACATGGAACATAATTTATTTAAATGTTTTTCAGAACCAGTGAAATTAAATGATGTCATACTTCCTCCTGGTCTCCTGGGTGGTGAAATCAGATGCCTAGCCTTCTCGGAAATGGGCGAAAAAATAGGAGGTCCTGTGTGCAAGTTGCGCACGTTAAAAATCCCACTGCAGTTGAAAATCATAAAGAGTAGGCCATAAGGCTGCTGCCATGGCAAAAATTTTACAATTAGAAACCTACCCACCACAAAAATAGTAATAGAATGTGTGATTCCTATATACACCCATTGAATTCTCGCCTGTGTTACGGATTTTGTGCACTGTGCTGAGATCCTTTTTGTATGATATAAGGGAGGAGATGGAAGCACTCATGGAGTTGTCCGTGTACAATGAAGATAGTCCTTAAAACAAAACTAAAAAAAAAAAACCAAACAACATTACAGCCTTTCTACAGGGTCTGAAACGTCACATCCTATGTTTTAAATCATCTGTTACTACTCCAATCCAACTAATCTATATGAAACAAACGTCACAACAAGGACTGCAATATTATGACATAAAATGCTTCGTCACATTAACATTAAAACTCATGTAAGTTTGTTCAACACATGGTTTCACGGCAGGCAGCTATTTATGCTGCCTCTTTAAACTGTTGGCAGAAGAACATAAAAAAAACCAATGCTTGATAATGCAGACAATTCAAGAAACAATACTTTCAAGAGACATTTTGCAAATATATGCAAGTCATTATTCAGTTGTCTAGAGAAGCTTCCCTGCTTCTATCTTCTTTTGCTGCATCTGCTGTCTCCAACCTTGCCACTGATATTAAAAAAAAAAAAAAAAAAACCCTAGATATCAGCAACGTTGGCTATTTTTGGGATACTCTGGGCTAATGAAGGAAAATGACACCTAGATCGGACCAACAAAACCTAGATCTAGGTAAAATCCACCTATGAGTGGATGTCTCAAGATCCATTAATTTGGCAGTGGAAAATCAGAAAAGCTGCTACACTTAGCATATCCTCCTCCTCGTTTGTCCTGAAAAGGACGTTGGTTGCGTTGTGTCGCCGTTTAAAGCGAAGCTGCGATATTTGCGCCTTTCGGCGCGACACATCCCACTTCCGCACGGCATTTTTTGAGACCAGGTTTGCCTTCCCTCTTCGATCCCTACTCTCTCGGCCAGACTGCAGTGATGCAGCCTGTTTCCAGGACCACCACTTGGAGGTGAGTAAGGTCTTGGTCAGCTATCACCTAGCATATGACATATGTAAAGATACAATGGAAACGTCACACAACAAACCTTTAGATCTTTGATGCCAGGATGTAAAGGAAGCAGAGGGCTTTCTTTGGAATTAGGAATGATAGCATCAGGAGGTGTACAATCCACAGAATCAGGCTTGTTGCGTTTATCAGAAACAGTTTGTATAATAATATTTTCTTCCTATATTCTCAGTTTTTGGTACTGGGTTGACTTATGAGTGCGATCATGGTTTACAAAAATTTCAATTTACGCTAATTCGAAATAACTGTGAGCTTGGAAAAAATGTGAAACAGATCACTACCTCTACTGTAATTCATAATTTCATGTTTTTGAGTTATTTTTTTTTAAAGCTTATCAGTACAGTTTTCCCTGTGTTAGTTTTTAGTTCATTTAAATTAAGTTTCTACTACTTTGGCAGAAAAGCATTTACCTAATTGTACCTCATTTAACATCCTGTTGTCCATAGATCACAAAATTATGTGCATTTTTACACCACAATGCACTATACTATTAAATAAAACTCATAAAATTTGTATGTTACTCTACTTTGAAGCATTTCCCTATGAGTGTACATTAACGTGGCACTGACTGTCGGAAAGAGTGACATGCTCAGCAACCTTAGTTAAGCAACAACAGCAGCCTTCCCCTTACCAAGAATGTCTCCTAGGGTAATATGTGTAATTGAGACAGGAAAGCGAAGAACAGTCAACACCATTGTATGCGTCTGCTTGGTCCACTGATTTCATGAGGTCGCGAACATGACGAACATGGATTCTTGCTTCACGAACAGTGTAGGGCTCTAAGAACATCAATGTAAACACAAATGTTAATAAGCTGTAAATTTTTTCCAATTTAAAATTAAGCACAAACTAGCAATCGCGGTTGATGGCTAAGCCAGTGCATTAAATCTGCAACCAACAGCCTTTAGACTGGAATATATATTTAAGCCACTTTCAGAACACCTTAAATTTTTTTTTTTTTTTTTTTTACAGCAATAAAATAACTAAAAAAAAAAAAAAAAAACCATTGTATTGTAAAATAACCCTAATGCATACTTTCTTACTTCAATAGAATGAATCTTCAAAAATATTAAAGCATTCTGTGGAATTTCATGAATCAGGTATTATGAAAATGTAATTAACACCAAAACACAGTTGAATAATCCAATGAAATTCACACACCTTCAATAACCTTGACCACTGAGCCTTCCTTTAGCCCTTCTATAGCTTTCAGTTCTGAAAAATTGTCCAAAGTGATGCCGTCAAGCTGTAAAGAAAAACACGTACGATGGCAAGTGTCCTCCCTGTCCATCAGAACTTGGTGAATTTCTTGGACCAGCTCCATGGAGCTCACCTTAAAAGAAGAACAGATAAACATGATGATAGACAAAACATCAGTAATGTTGGCTGACATATTGTTTTCCCCCCAAGGACACATTAATTACAGAAAAACAGCAAGACATTAATAGCAGGAAAACAGCAATTCATTCAATCACTGCCCTTCAGCTATCCAAGGAGCATAGGACTTCAAAAAATGTATACTCTTGTGCAATGCCATCAGCTCAAGGGTCTTTTCATGTTTTCACCCTGTTACATTTTGTCCCTTGCCATCAGCGCAAGGTCTTTTCATGTTTTCACCCAGTTACATTTTGTCCCTTGCCATCAGCGCAAGGTCTTTTCATGTTTTCACCCAGTTACATTTTGTCCCTTGCCATCAGCGCAAGGTCTTTTCACGTTTCACTCACTCCTTTAATTTATGTCTCCAGTTCCCTTCTTCATGTGTTATTCGTTAGCCTTCTTTTACCATAGAGATGTCAGGTACAAGATTACCTTAATATGCTATCAAAGATGTTCTCAACTTATGCCCTATCCATCACTAGATCATCATTTCATCAATTAAACCACACTTAAAATTATTATTTTTATATCTAGAAATTATTTGGAATGTCATGTTTCCCCACTTGCGAGGTAGTGAAAAATACATGAATGAATTTTTAAAAGGTCCTTGGGAAGATGAAGGGTAATGATTTAATATGAGAATGAACTTACGGGCAGCTCAAACGGCTCCAGATTCGGTGCAACAATCTTAATGTTAAAGCCTGTATCCTGAATCAGCAGGACCTCCTTGTCTTTATCCTCGTCATTTGTCTTGTCGTTTGCTTCCTCCACACCATTTTGCTCATCTCCCATGGACGTTTCTTCTTTCTCTGACGTATCTGTCATTTCCCTTTCCAATATAATTTCCATCACATCCTCAGCTAAAACAGAATGAAAAAAGAACAAATGTAAATAACAAAATATCACATTCAGCAACGCCGATACTCTTTTTTAACACTTCTTTAAACAGTAGACACACGTGGAGATATATTATAAACAAGGACAGGCAAAAACACAAAACTGTCATAAAAAGTAAAGATAACAATAGTCACAGAGAAGATATTGCTGTAGGGGAGTGAAGTGTTACAGACTTCCCTATACTAGGTCCAACTTGGGATGACCAGTTCCCAGTCTTGCTGCCTTTGCCTTCCCTAACTCAATAGCAGTCTGGTACCAATTTACAGCTGAGTAGACTAAAACATGACAATATACCAGGTTTTGATCCTGGAACCCAACAGCTTAGCCAATCGGATGCTACCAGAAAAATACTCCTAGTTACCAATGATCTATGCATAAAGGAGGCAACTAAGCGTGTTGGGATCCATGGATTAGCTGCATTTTATTTATGCCTTTATTTAACAGCTTTTTAAACATACTTCCTCACAGATCAAGATGTCTAATTGTAAGGGTATACAAATATCACCCCAACATAATACTTCTAATAGGGTGCAACTGATCTACAAGTAACCTCCAGTTGTCCACTAGAGTGTATGTCCATTCTAGCACCTAGTTTAGGAGGCTGTTTACGATAACTAGCCTCCATAAACTAGGTGCTAGAAGGACATCACTCTAGTGACACTGGAGTTACTTGGAGATCAGTTGCACCCTTCTTAGAAGTATATGTTAGGGTGAATATTGTATACCCCTTACAATTAGACATCTTGATCTGTGAGGAAGTATGTTTAAAAAGCTGTTAAATAAAGGCATAAATAAAATGCAGCTAATCCATGGATCCCAACACGCTTAGTTGCCTCCTTTATTGTCATGTACCAGACTGCTATTGAGTTAGGGAAGGCAAAGGCAGCAAGACTGGGAACTGGTCATCCCAAGTTGGACCTAGTATAGGGAAGTCTGTAACACTTCACTCCCCTACAGCAATATCTTCTCTGTGACTATTGTTATCTTTACCTTTTATGACAGTTTTGTGTTTTTGCCTGTCCTTGTTTATAATATATCTCCACGTGTGTCTACTGTTTAAAGAAGTGTTAAAAAAGAGTATCGGCGTTGCTGAATGTGATATTTTGTTATTTACATTTGTTCTTTTTTCATTCTGTTTTAGCTGAGGATGTGATGGAAATTATATTGGAAAGGGAAATGACAGATACGTCAGAGAAAGAAGAAACGTCCATGGGAGATGAGCAAAATGGTGTGGAGGAAGCAAACGACAAGACAAATGACGAGGATAAAGACAAGGAGGTCCTGCTGATTCAGGATACAGGCTTTAACATTAAGATTGTTGCACCGAATCTGGAGCCGTTTGAGCTGCCCGTAAGTTCATTCTCATATTAAATCATTACCCTTCATCTTCCCAAGGACCTTTTAAAAATTCATTCATGTATTTTTCACTACCTCGCAAGTGGGGAAACATGACATTCCAAATAATTTCTAGATATAAAAATAATAATTTAAGTGTGGTTTAATTGATGAAATGATGATCTAGTGATGGATAGGGCATAAGTTGAGAACATCTTTGATAGCATATTAAGGTAATCTTGTACCTATGGTAAAAGAAGGCTAACGAATAACACATGAAGAAGGGAACTGGAGACATAAATTAAAGGAGTGAGTGAAACGTGAAAAGACCTTGAGCTGATGGCAAGGGACAAAATGTAACTGGGTGAAAACATGAAAAGACCTTGCGCTGATGGCAAGGGACAAAATGTAACTGGGTGAAAACATGAAAAGACCTTGCGCTGATGGCAAGGGACAAAATGTAACAGGGTGAAAACATGAAAAGACCCTTGAGCTGATGGCATTGCACAAGAGTATACATTTTTTGAAGTCCTATGCTCCTTGGATAGCTGAAGGGCAGTGATTGAATGAATTGCTGTTTTCCTGCTATTAATGTCTTGCTGTTTTTCTGTAATTAATGTGTCCTTGGGGGGAAAACAATATGTCAGCCAACATTACTGATGTTTTGACTATCATCATGTTTATCTGTTCTTCTTTTAAGGTGAGCTCCATGGAGCTGGTCCAAGAAATTCACCAAGTTCTGATGGACAGGGAGGACACTTGCCATCGTACGTGTTTTTCTTTACAGCTTGACGGCATCACTTTGGACAATTTTTCAGAACTGAAAGCTATAGAAGGGCTAAAGGAAGGCTCAGTGGTCAAGGTTATTGAAGGTGTGTGAATTTCATTGGATTATTCAACTGTGTTTTGGTGTTAATTACATTTTCATAATACCTGATTCATGAAATTCCACAGAATGCTTTAACATTTTTGAAGATTCATTCTATTGAAGTAAGAAAGTATGCATTAGGGTTATTTTACAATACAATGGTTTTTTTTTTTTTTTAGTTATTTTATTGCTGTAAAAAAAAAAAAAAAAAAATTTAAGGTGTTCTGAAAGTGGCTTAAATATATATTCCAGTCTAAAGGCTGTTGGTTGCAGATTTAATGCACTGGCTTAGCCATCAACCGCGATTGCTAGTTTGTGCTTAATTTTAAATTGGAAAAAATTTACAGCTTATTAACATTTGTGTTTACATTGATGTTCTTAGAGCCCTACACTGTTCGTGAAGCAAGAATCCATGTTCGTCATGTTCGCGACCTCATGAAATCAGTGGACCAAGCAGACGCATACAATGGTGTTGACTGTTCTTCGCTTTCCTTTCTCAACACTATTACCCTAGGAGACATTCTTGGTAAGGGGAAGGCTGCTGTTGTTGCTTAACTAAGGTTGCTGAGCATGTCACTCTTTCACAGTCAGTGCCACGTTGACAAATTTGCGAGTAGTCTTTAGCTGTTGGTTGGTGGCATAAAGTGTGCTTGTAATTGTTGGGGAGTTATGCAATAGGTTTCTTCTTTCTGTGGAGAGTCCTAGGCATGTGAGCAGTACATGTTGAACTGTCTCACGTAGATGGGTGCAGTTGTGGCTATTGGGCTCATGTGAGGGGTTTAATTTCATTAAGTGCTTGTTGAATCTGGTGTGTTCTGTATGATAAGGCCGACATAACGCAGAGATTCTGTATTGTACAGTGTCTCGTAAAAAATATTACAATGTGCTAATGTAGGTTTACAACTTTTAATAGTATAGTGCGATTGTGGTTAATGTTCTGGATATATGCACATAATTTGAGATCTATGTACACAGATTATGTTCATCGAAATTGAGGATGTTACAGTTAGGGAAATGCTTCTGCAAAGTAGAGTAACATACAAATTAATATGAGTTTTCATTAAAAAACATAACACAGGAAAATGTACTGATAGCTTAATAAACTAACTCTAAAAACATGAAATTATGAATTACAGTAGAGGTAGTGATCTGTTTCACATTTTTTCCAAGCTCACGTTATTTCGAATTAGCGTAAATTGAAATTTTGTAAACCATGATCGCACTCATAATTCAACCCAGTACCAAAACCTGAGAATATAGGAAGAAAATATTATATACAAACTGTTTCAGATAAACGCAACAAGCCTGATTCTGTGGATTGTACACCTCCTGATGCTATCATTCCTAATTCCAAAGAAAGACCTCTGCTTCCTTTACATCCTGGCATCAAAGATCTAAAGGTTTGTTGTGTGACGTTTCCATTGTATCTTTACATATGTCATATGCTAGGTGATAGCTGACCAAGACCTTACTCCACCTCCAAGTGGTGGTCCTGGAAACAGGCTGCATCACTGCAGTCTGGCCGAGAGAGTAGGGATCGAAGAGGGAAGGCAAACCTGATCTCAAAAAGTGCAGTGCGGAAGTAGGATGTGTTGGGCCGAAAGGCGCAAATATCGTAGCTTCGCTGTAAACGGCGACACAACGCAACCAACGTCCTTTTCAGGACAAACGAGGAGGAGGATATGCTAAGTGTAGCAGCTTTTCTGATTTCCACTGCCAAATTAATGGATCTTGAGACATCCACTCATAGGTGGATTTACCTAGATCTAGGTTTTGTTGGTCCGATCTAGGTGTCATTTTCCTTCATTAGCCCAGAGTATCCCAAAATAGCCAACGTTGCTGATATCTAGGGTTTTTTTTTTTTTTTAAATTCAGTGGCAAGGTTGGAGACAGCAGATGCAGCAAAAGAAGATAGAAGCAGGGAAGCTTCTCTAGACAACTGAATAATGACTTGCATATATTTGCAAAATGTCTCTTGAAAGTATTGTTTCTTGAATTGTCTGCATTATCAAGCATTGGTTTTTTTTATGTTCTTCTGCCAACAGTTTAAAGAGGCAGCATAAATTGCTGCCTGCCGTGAAACCATGTGTTGAACAAACTTACATGAGTTTTAATGTTAATGTGACGAAGCATTTTATGTCATAATATTGCAGTCCTTATTGTGACGTTTGTTTCATATAGATTAGTTGGATTGGAGTAACAGATGATTTAAACATAGGATGTGACGTTTCAGACCCTGTAGAAAGGCTGTAATGTTGTTTGGTTTTTTTTTTTAGTTTTGTTTTAAGGACTATCTTCATTGCACATGGACAACTCCATCAGTGCTCCGATCTCCTCCCTTAGATCACACAAAAAGGATCTCAGCACAGTGCACGAACTCCGTAGCACCGGCGTGAATCCCAATCTGTGTATATAGGAATCACACATTCTATAAATATTTTGGTGGTGGGTAGGTTTCTAATTGTAAAATTTTTGCCATGGCAGCAGCCTTATGGCCTACTCTTTATGATTTTCAACTGCAGTGGGATTTTTAACGTGTGCAACTTGCACACAGGACCTCCTATTTTTTCGCCCATTTCCAAGAAGGCTAGGCATCTGATTTCACCACCCAGGAGACCAGGAGGAAGTATGACATCATTAATACCACTGGTTCTGAAAAACATTTAAATAAATTATGTTCCATGTACTGGGAATTGAACCCTGTACCTTTAGAATTCAAGGAGGACCTCTTAACCACTCAAATCCCCCGAGAAAGGCTATAAGAAAATGACAAAGGATACTAGACACGTGGACAAATAACTAACAATGAAAAACACTAAATAAAAACAGAAGCATCAATTAGGAGAAAGTAATTGCAATAACAGCATGATGTGAAAAGATGTTCAGCGATGAAAGAAAAATGTAAAGATAATATAATTAAGGTTCTGAACCTGAATACATGGGAATGGCTTATAAAAATTATTTATACACAATATTTCGGACTTATTATTTCTGATTTTAAAAAACATCCATTTGCAGCATTCATAATTAACTCTTTCAGTCCCAAGCAAAAAAGTGGGTTTGGCCCAAGCAAAAATGGCCACCCCAGTGCGTTTTTATTGTTGTTGTTTGGAAATAATTTTTTAAAATGTTCATATGCATAAATAACTTTGTTGTTGTATATGAAACTGAAGGTAATTGGATGTACTTTACTCTTGTGCTACAAGTATAAAAGCTTTCATTGAAAAATGATTAGTTATTCAAGGTAAAATGAAGGATATGCGCGCAAAGGGAAGTAAAAATTGTAAAGTTGCCGTAGAATTGTTACTTCCCATTGCGCAAAGTTACCGTACAAATTTTTACTTCCCTTTGCGCATTAAATCTATTTCGTTAACGACGTAAACGCAGATTTTTATGTCGTAAGTAATAAATTCATTTATCTCATTTATAAAACCTATTTAAATAAGTCCAGTTTATAGATAGACCTACTGTACTTGCGTCTGTATTTACAATGTAGGCCTATTTACAGTTTAATTTTTAACCATGGCCAAAATTAGCCTATAAGCAAGCGTTTGAACGAAATTTCTTGGTTTTTACCTCTGCATACGGGAATATATTTGACACAGTTTAAGATGGTCAGGAATAGAAATTGATGGGGGTTGGTTGTGTGTAAAGGTCTCCAGTTAGATATTTAATAGATTTTCACTTATCATAAATATTACCCTCCCAATTACTATATATATATTACCTTTTGTTCTAGTTAAATATTGTTTGACTGTATTATTATGTATGCGTTTAGAATTTTGAATTGGTAAATATACATAGCTTAAGCCTACTCATAAGTTATTTGTGTTCCTTTTTTTTTTTTTAAACTAACACTACTAGGAGACCTACAGATGTGACATCATTTGTGACCAAGGAAAAAAAACTCTTGAGAGCTGAGATTATTTGGACTCCTTTTTTTTCAGTGAAAATTCACCATAGTTTTAATTCAAATTTCATACTCAACAAGGGACATATTCTCTTCTGTGGTAGTTTTGATTCAGCCTTCAGCTTTATTTCAAGACCTGAAATTCAGATTGGTGCATTTGGAACAGTAGCGGAAAATAGGAAGCATTTTCCTGTAGCACTGAAGAAAAAACAACTCAAATTGAAAAAGACAAATCATCCTGTGTTTTGTGCGACAGAAGATAAGGCATGCCGACAGTCACCTGGCATGATACGAAAAGATTTAACCTTATATCCACTGTTCACTCCAATGATAATATAAACAAGACAGTTAGAAAGACAAATTCTTTAGGGCAGAACAATTCAGAAGCCAGTGCTTGCAGAAAAATACAGCAAAAGTATGGGAGGTGTGGAAACTTCAGCCAACTAGGTGCAAGCTACCCCTACCCACACAGATCCTATTTTTATATTATTTGTTAGTTGAAACTGCCCTGGTCAATGGGCACATAACCTACAACACTGCCAACTCTACAAAAAAAGATCAAAGCGAAAATCAGGATGTCAGTATGACTCTTATTGAACCTGCTATTCTTCGACGCAATGTGACACCTTCAAAACCACAGGTCACAACAACACGACTTACTGAGCACCACTTCATTGATAAATTTTTTTTTCTTTTCGTACGCCCGCTAATACTCGAGGTGAAATCTCAGGTTATTATTAATGTCTAACCTGACATTGATTTTACGTGAGTATCCCTTTTTTCTTGTACAGAGACAGGTGTCCCTCGCCATTCAGGCAGATACTCGCCGATTTCGGAGGTACCCATTATAACAGCAATTAGCCGCCAGTCCTGGGTCGGACACTTCACCTCATAGACTCGCCGCCAGTCCCTGTCGCCCGGGTCGACAAAGCATCACAACACTCCTTCAAATATCCTCGCCAGGTCTCGAGTTAATCCAGTCCAGTTCCCGGTCGACGAAAAATCCTCAAATGCCGTCACCCGGGTTTTGATCCTGGACCACCCCGTCGCCAGAGCGGTGTGGTAACCACTACGCTAGCACGGCTACCCATTGATAAATGATGAAAGGGCAAGGTACAAACCAGACTGTAAAGTGTGTAAGGCTGCAGGGAACAGAAGCCAGACTTGCATGTACTGCCCAGATTGCAATGTACCTCTATGCCTGATACCCTGCTTCAAGTTATACCACACAGTCAAGGATTATCAACGTGGATCGTTGACAAAGACTCTTGCAGAGGCCTACAGCTACAACTTCAACCCCAGTTAATGAAAAAAGCAGCTCAGACTCCAACTAGAGGTACTTAACTACTCAAACATTTACAAACGCTCATTGTCAGATGCCACAGACACAGAATACATTCAAAAAAGACAGACATACGAAAAAATACAGTTTTTTTAAAAACAATTTTATTCCAATTGTAAATTAGCCTTTTTATGTTGATATACGTGGTTAATCGTTAAATCACTACGTTCAGTCATGCCAAGCTTATTTTATTCATTACCATCCATGTCACTAACATTTTAATTGCGCTGATGTTGAACAAAATTCACTAAAAATTTGGAAATGATGTTTGTTTTTCAATCTTTTTTGAATTTAAAAAAAAAAAAAAAGAAGTTTTTTTTTTAAAGAAATCTGCAAACACCCTTGGTAATTGGGAAACAGTAATGCTCCGGATTGCTGATCAGCAAAGTGATAATTATATCTGAGAAAATTAGATGAGGAAAATATTAGCCCCATGCCCATTTCCCATCCTTGAAAAATCACGTGCTGGACCTGGAAAAAGCCTGGAAAATGCTTGAAGAAAATTTTGCTATGAACCCCCTGTCTGCTCCCCTTCCGGTCGAGAGTGTGAATAGTCGTCTTTGGGTTGGTTCTGTTCTATCTTCTGATAGTCTGGATAGCGCTCTCTTTTTCTCAAAGTATGTGACTTCATTATCTTCTTGTTCACATTCTCCTCCCTTTTTTGCAAGTTTATCTGCCTTTTCATTTCCGGGTACACCACAATGAGATGGTACCCACTGAAGTATGGTTCTCTGTTTGGCAGCTACCTTGTTTAGTTCATTTCTCAGATGCGGGAGTTTACCACCCTTGAGAGCTTGCAGGACAGACAGTGCATCTGTGAGGATGACTACCTGGTGGCAGTCATAGTTGGAGTTATAAATCATATTTGCAGCTTTCTCTAGAGCTTGACCCTCCTCTGTATAGTTGGAACAGAATTTACCAGTGGGAATGTGCCTAGTCTCATAGTGGTTGTCAGGATATGAGATAAAGATACCGGCACCTCCATTCCTAACAGCATTAGTTGCTGATCCATCTGTATAGGCATGTATCCAGATTGATCGGGATAGCT